>CM061131.1:45716732-46165717 GCA_030789695.1 Scilla litardierei
GGGGCACGAGGCAAATCGTGGGGGGGGGGATGACGGTGTTGAAGGGAGGATGCTGTGCAATGAGAGTAATGAGGCCACAGCAGCAATACTTACCATTGTTTGCACGGTTAATATCAACGAGCTTTTGAATTAGCCACGCAATAGCGTTAATGCGTACGCACGGGGCCTCGAAGGAAATCCCGTCAACACCGGGAATGAATGGGAAAGTCATTGCGCAAAGGATAAAAAGATCGGGAATGGTCATGGTACCAGACTCATCCCTAGGAAAGAAAGCACTCGATATGATACGATGGGCGAGACGGAAGACAGGGTGGATGATGGAGGAGGCCTTGGCCTTGCCTCGAGGAAAATGGTCGTGGAGAGTGAGGCGTCCCCAAAAAAGGTCGACATCGAAGTCGTCATGCAATTCATAGGGGATGAGGCTGCCCTCAAGATTTGGGAAACCGAAGATATCGTTAATGGTGGTCGAGGGGACACGGAAATTTCGGTTTCGAAGTCGAAAATCGACAACTAACCCCCCTCGGTTTTGATGGAAGATAGAAATTCTAGGGTGAGAGAGGGGTAGGATCATGCGTGGGCGTGTAAGAAACCTAGCCAACCAAGGTTTGCGAATAAGGTCTCGACTCCGGAGAAAACCCCGAGATCGATTAGAGTTTGAGCGTGTGCAAATTTGGTGGCTAAGTGAGATCTTTGGCTGAGTCGAAGATAGAAGTCTTTATGGTCCTGAGTCAAGAAACGAACTCCTTGCGGTCCCATCAGTGGGTCCACCACTGGTATGATGGGTTGGGGTGGTGGTTGGGTAAGCGGTGGCTGAGGAGCACGTCCACGTGTGGATTTATGTCTCTTACGAGACGGACCATCTTCCTCCATGATGCGCTTACCCTTGTCCTTATCTTTGGCCATGATTGTGTGGCGATTTAGTGTATATGCAAGATTATATGAGTGTGAACACAACCAATGACAAAGGAGCAAAATAATAATACTTGGGCAATGTAAAAATTAAGCTAATGAGCGAGTGTACCTAGTATCGAGGCGAGTCCTTGCTCGCAAAAGATGCCACGCAGTATGATGGATTGATTTGGGAAGCCACCACACACTACTCCAACAAGTACAAATTTTTCGAAATTTTGGGGGTTAGGGCTAGGGTTTGGGTGATTTGTGGATCGAACGTGATTAACAGAGAGTTCGGGAGGTTGGAGAGTGGTGGAGGAAGTGAGGAAAGGCGATTGGAAGTAATGGGGGTGAAGAAGGAGATTGTTTGGGAGAGAGGGGAGATGAACAGCTCGAATTGAAATTGTGGAAGTCGGGTGAATGAAGTCGATTTGAGGGGGGGGGGTTATTTATATAGGGTTAGGTGAGGTTGGGTAAATTTTCGAAAAACAAATGTAGGATAGCAGCTACAGGTGAACCGATCGGGTGAGATTTCACCTGATCGGTTGACCGTTCTCCAAAAAATCCTGAGACCTCTGTCATCATCACCCGGTCAACGAACCGATCGTCGCTTTTATCAACCAATCGGTTGAACTTTCCCCAAAAATTCCTGAGAGCTTTGTCATCATCACCCGATCTGCCACCCGATCTCCGAATTTGTCAATCGGTCGGTTCACTGGTGTGTTCAAATCGGGCACTTACTGATACAGACCAACCGATCGGTTGATGCATGAACCGATCGATTGGGGGCAATTCCTGCACAAATATAAAAATTCATCTAAGTATCCCAACAAAATTTCCCACTGCAGTATTTATTCACAAAAATTAGAAAACTAATCCTATAATAGCCGACAAAAGTTCAGAACATGGGTTACGTCCCATGAAGCGCTGTTGTTTATAGTCGTTTGCTCGACTCCCGATATATGATCTTCAGGGGGGTTGGTACGGGTGATGACCAATGATCGGCATCCTCTCAGATGCAGGTGGTGGGGTTCTTATTGTTGGCGGTGACAGCAGATGAATGTTCTCGACAACTCTCTCGCTGGTGATGTCCGGGGGCTTTTTCCTTGTGTCGGTGTCAATCACCATTTTTCTCAGAATTCGGACTTCATTAGCTGTGAGCTCTGAAGGCTCTTTTCCTTTTCTCTTCGTCTAAACAACCTTCTTAAATCTGGGGGGAGTCGTCCTGGAGACACATACTTCTTCAACGACTTCTTCTTTTCCCAGCTCATTGTGCTTCTCAAATACATCTAAGCCTTCGGGGGGTTCCTTGAAAGAACCTCCCAAGCTCCTGCATCAACAACCCTCTCTTCCTCGATCTCCAGCAGATTGCATCTGTGTTCCTCCTGTGGTGTCTTCATCGATAATGCCAATTCAAACTCTACTTTCTGATCTCCGACATTCAGGGACAGCTTCCCCTTCTTGACGTCAATGAGTACGCCTACGGTTGCCATAAAGGGTCTCCCGAGGATAATCGGGGTGTGAATATCCTCAGGCATGTCTATAACTACGAAATTGACTGGCACATGCACACCGCTGACATTGACGTGCAAGTCATCGACTACCCCCACCGGGTACTTTATCGATCTGTCCGCCAGCTGCAGAGTCATCCCGGTGGGTTCTAAGTCACCCATATTTATCCTCTTATATAATAATAGGGGCATCAGACTCATGCTCGCACCCAAGTCGACAAGCGCTCGATTGATTAAGACCTCCCCTATTGAGAACGTGATAGAAAAACTCCCGGGGTCCTTCAGTTTTGGGGGATTTGCCCGTTGGATAAGGGCGTTGCACTCCGCCGTGAGGACAACTTTCTATTTTCTCGCTTCCTTCGTAATTAGGTCTTTTAGAAATTTCGCATACGACGGGATGGTCTCTATAGCTTCCAGAAATGGGATCTGCAGACTCAAGTCCTTCACCATCTCGAAAACTTGCCGTACTTCTCATCTATTTTTGCTTTGGCAAGCCTTTGTGGGAATGGCACTGTAGGCTTGAAGACCCTTGAGTTGTCTCCTTCATTTTTCTTCTTCTCTTCTGGAACTCCCTCCAGAGTCACGGGGTTTGACGTCGAAGCTCCATCATCGGTTACTTTCAGATTTGGTCTCTCATTGACCAATGGTACCTCAGGTTCTTTCACGGCCTCCCGCACCAGAATCTGTGTACCACTCCTCAAGACTATTGCGGAGACATTTGCTTGACCTTGCATCAAGGCTAGTGTTTGATTATGTCCCCTTGGGTTCACTTCGGGCTGCCTCGACAGCTGCCCTTGTGCCTTCTGAAGATTGGCCACTTGCAACCCCAGCTGGGTCACTTGATCTGCCAAAGACTTTTGCCCAATCTGTAGTTGTAGGTTTATCTTCTCCTGATTTGATATATACTGAGTCAAGAGATTCTCGACCGGAGAGACCACCCGTTGCTGATGGTATTGTTGTTGCTGGGGTGGGGGCTGCTGATTTCTTGGAGGATACTGCTGATATATCTGCTGCTGAGGTGGAGGTGGCTGATATAACTGCTGCTGTGAGGGGGCTGATATAACTGCTGCTGAGGTTGTTGGGGCTGCTGGTAGGGTGCCATGTAGCTGAAGTTCGGGTGGTTCCGGTTGTTAGGAGAATATGCCGGATTCGAGCTTGTCCTCGGTGGATAGGGTGCATTACCCGTCGGATTATAAAAGAGTGCACTAGCTTGGTCCACCGGTGCCGAGATATCTCCACCATCAAATTCTCCCATTACTTTAGCCTTACCGCTGCAACATGCTGAGTGTTGGCGCCACCGGCCCCTACCATGAATGTTGAGATCTGGGTGGAAAGCAAATCAAATTTGCTAGACAGTTTGTCAACTTCCTCTACCCGGTGCATTCCTCCAAATTTATGTGTGGCGTGTTTGTCGCTCCACCTTTCATTGTTTGATGTCATATTTTCCAGAATGTTTCTGGCATCTACTTCATTCCTTGACATGAAGGATCCTCCCGCCGCATCATCCATTGAGGACTTTAAGTCGTCCCTCAGCCCATTGTAGAACAAGTTGATAATCTGCCAGCAGGGGAGCTCATGATGAGGGCATTTTCTTTGCATCTCCTTGAACCTCATCCATGCTTCATGCAATGATTCATAGCTGGCCTGGGAGGAGGAGGAGATTTCACTCCTTAGCTTCATTGTCTTCCCCGCAAGAAAGAACTTGTTCAGGAATGCATTTGAAAGCTTCTCCCAGGTTGTAAATGTATTGGGGTCCTTCCTCCTCAGCCATTGTTTTGCCTTGTCCTGCAGAGAGAATGTGAACAATCTCAACCGGCTAGCTTCGGTTGGCATGCCATTGATTCTGAAAGTTTCGCACTTCTCTAAAAAGGAATCCAAGTGCTCGATCGGGCTCTCCATAGGAGCTCCTGAAAACTAGTCCTATTGGATCCAAGCCACCAAAGATGGCTTCAGCTCAAAGTTTCCGGTCGTAATGGCCGGAGGTTGGATGTTGGACGTGGAACCAATGGACGGCATTGAGTACTCTAGCAAGGACTTTTGAGGAGTGACGTTCTCTCCCATGGTGGCAATCTCTTCTCTTCTTCTTCTCTCGGCGTTCAGATGCCTCACGGTGGCGTTGATCTCGGGATCTAGAGGAACCAAGTCGTCAAGACTTCTTGGGTTCCTGTGCATGAAAAAGGCAAGAGATACTGTGAAGTGCGTATGGTATAATGCCAAATAAAAACAAAAAATAAAGAATAAAGAATAAAAGTAAAAATGTAGAATGTGAAAATTATCACGTGGTAAGGATGTGAACTAGTCTTAGGGGTTAACAGGTCCTAAATGAAACAAGCACGTTCCTCCCCGGCAACGGCGTCATAAAGCTTGACCTCCCCTAGTTTTGGCAATGTGTAGTCGGAACGGGGATACTAGATTTAAATATTTATAACCGCAAGCACACGGTGTTGTAGTGTGGCTTGGGGGTCAAACACGGGGAGGCGTGTGATGTGCTTTATACCAAACAGGAACCGGATCACCCGGTGTGTGAGCTAGCCCTATCGCTAGGTGGGTTGTCACGAAATGAAACTATGGAAAGGTATAAGATATAAGAGGTAACCTAGGACTTTGTTTTCCATCCTATCATGTGTTCTCTCTATTACGACTGGCGGATAGGAATACAATCGGATTCTCGGGTTTAGTGGTGAGACGTTGTCTCTAAAAGTGATACGTAGCGTCCCATGGGCCTGATATTCCGGTCGATGCCCAGGATGATACGTGATCACTCCTCATTTTACACCTTTTTTCCATGTATTTGCATACCATTTAGATCACCCAAATCATGTTTTCACGATATATCGACGATATTACGATGCTTTTCACGATTTGTTGTTTTTGTCGCATTTCAGGTGATTTGGCGCGATTTGGAGTGATCTCGAGACGCGCTTACTCTAGACGGCCACCGACGACCTCCCCGAGGGATATTTTGCTGTTGGAGAGGAGCGGAAGAAGAATGGACGTCGCAGAAGCGACGAGGAGGCCAAAACAATCAGATTGGGCATCTTTTGTGTCCCACTCGGCCGAGTGGAGGAGCCACTCGGCCAACCAGCGAGACACTGCTCGGCCGACCCGTTCAGACACGATTTCCATGTGTACTCGGCCGAGCGTCGGAGTCCACATCGGCCGAGTGACGATACCACGTCCGCCCGAGTGGCGCCCAGACGAGGCCCTTCCAAAACATCGAAGTTACTGTTTCTCGGCTGCCTGAGCTTCAGAAGACCCACTCGGCCGAGTGGATTATTACGTCCGCCCGAGTGCCTTGAAGCCGTCGGCCGAGTGACGACAACTCACTCGGCCGAGCCGCCTCCGAACTGAAGACCCCTGAAAGCCCCGACTTACTGGAAAATTACAGGGTTTTCACTCGGCCGAGCGACCTTTGTCACTCGGCCGAGTGCGATGCGCTGCCTGTAGCGAAATTTGCGGAAAACAGGCTGTGCAGGGGCGTTTTGGTAAGGATTTTTGGACGATTTTTGGGGCTATTTAAGCCCTGTTTTTACCCTAGTTTTGGAGAGCCATCTCTTAGATTTTTTGCAGCTTTTTGAGATTACTTTTTAGCTTTATTATTTGTGATTGGAGAAGAGGAAAAACTTGGATTTTTGTTGGATTAATTGAAGAACTACATTGGTTTGCATCTCTCTTCCCCAAAAACTCTATTTTTATTGTTTATATCATTGTTGTGATGAATTCCATTGCCTATTTCATTGATTATTTTTGTGCTATTGCTATGATTTGTGAGTAGTCTCCACGTCTTGGGGCGTGGGGATGAACCCTACAAGCCCTATTTTATAATTGTGATGAATTGGTAGAAATTGAGCTAGGATTGTTATTAGGGATTAGATTGGGATCGAATTACTACGGATAGCTAGGTATTCATATCAATTGGGATTTGCAAGAGATTGGATCCCAATTTGATAGGAAGCCCTAGAAATCCGAATTGGGTTGGAGTCGGATTTTCGAAGTATCGGTTTGCAAGAGATTGGACCGATACTAGGATCTCCGGTTGCAATTCCGTGCCGATACCCGTTTGCAAGAGATTGGATGGGTAGGAACTATCCTAATTTAGATTGTGGACCGAGTTTGCAAGAGATTGGGCTCGGTGCGCAATTGGACGATGATGTTGATCCTAATGCTAGCTTTCCTAGGCTAGGGTTTGCAAGAGATTGGACCCGACCCTAGGATAGCTATAGACCGGCAACAGCGTGAGAGCGTGAGCTTGGTTCCACATTTAGTTGCAACTAGTTCATCCAAATTCTCATTCTAGCAATTTTGATACCGACGAACCACATTTATGAAATACGGTGAGTAGTGGGAATTCCCCATTCCCTAAACGTTCTTTATTTGATTTGATATTTCGCACATTTGTCTGACGATTGTGACAGGATCGCCCAAGGCAATTCTCTCTATTCTTAAATAGCCAGGTTGATTAGGAGCAAGCACGGTCATTCGTCCTCCCTGTGTTCGATACCCGCTCGCTGATATACCGTGCGCTTGCGGTAAAACTACAACCGTTCTTTGGGTGTACGTCCCGGAGCGATCAAGTTTTTGGCGCCGTTGCCGGGGAGGCGATTGCGTTTGATTCTTTTTTACCCTAGCTACTTCTTTCTTTTATTTTTATTTTTTTTATTGTTACCATTATTATTTCCTTTACTATTCTTACCTAACCCTTCCACGGTACTAATCATCTCTTTGAAACTCTGTTTCCCCTGTGCATGAACACGAGATCTACGGCGGACCCAGAAGACTTATTATTTGATCCCGAGATCGAACGTACCGCGCGGAGACTTAGAGCGGAAAAGAGACAAGATCCGGAAGGGAGGTATATGACCAACCCGAAAACTCCTGAAGAATTGGCGGCAAGGATGGCGAGGATAATTTCTATTCGCGATAGGCTTCGGCCTAAGACTTCTTCTACCACCTCATCCATTGCCATGCCGGGGTTGGCGGCTGACAAGAACTTCGAGCTAAAGACTGGATTGGTGGTTTTGATGCAACAAGACCCATTTCATGGGAACGCACATGAGAACCCCCACTACCACATCCAACTATTCTTGTCGAAGTGCGCCACATTCCAGATGCCGGGGGTCTCCAACGATGCTATCAGATTGCGTCTCTTCCCCTTCACGCTTAAGGACAAAGCACTCTATTGGTTGAGGACGCAGGCTGACGGAGTCTTCACCACTTGGGACGAGTTGGCGAGTGCATTTATTGATAAATTCTATCCGCCATCCAAGACGGTGAAGATCCGGAGCGCTCTCATGTCCTTCAAGCAAGGACCACAGGAGACGCTCTATGAAGCATGGGAGCGTTTTAAGGATTTGCAGCATCAATGCCCGCACCACAGTATAGAGGATTGGGAGCTAGTTCATAGCTTCTACAACGGTCTCCAACCGGGGACCAAACAAATTATTGATGCCGCGGCGAATGGTGCGATCTTATCAAAGACTCCCGAAGAAGCTACGGCCCTAATTGAGGAAATGGCCTCAAATAACCAACAATGGGGCGATGAGCGAGGACACTCCACATCCTCCTTAAAGCCAACTAGCATCTACGAGGCAAAGGCCGTAGCGGAGCTCACGAGCAAATTTGATTCTCTCCACAGGGTGGTGGAGAGATTGGAGAAGTTCATCACGGAGCCCCAAGGAGCACCTTCCACCTCCGCGCCGACCAACCAAATGTGTGATTGGCAAGACCAATCTCAAGCCATGTACGCGGGAGGAGAGCAAGGAGAAGGATCCTTGGAGCAAATACAATATGTTGCGGGGAACCAAGGGTATTGGTCCAATCCGTCCGCAAGAAATCATCCGGGATTCTCCTACGCCAACAATGAAGGAGCTTTGAACCCGCCACAACCACCAACTCAACAAGCTCGACCACCACCACCCCAACAACAATACTATCCACCGAGGGGGCCTCCACAACAAAACTTTCAACCGAAGCAACAAGTTCCACCATATAGGCCTCCCGGATACAACCAAGGGTGGAGGAATCAAAATCAAAACCCTCCACAAGCTCCACAACGATCCGACTTCGAAACTAGAGTGGAGGCGTTCATGGTCGAGCAAAATAAGGTGAATGCTACTTTGAAGGCGGGGCAAGACTCTCTTAACACCGTAGTGGCTCAAATATCGGAGCAATTGGCGTTGCTCAATCGGAACACTCAAAGATTGCCGGCGCAACTGGAGCAAAACCCACGGGGCAACACGGGCCACATCAATGCCGTAATTGTCGTTACTACTAGAGGCGGGAAGGACACCACCCCCGTCATGATTCCTATTGAGGAGGCCGTGGATGAAAGCTTGGAGCCGATTGAGCCGATAGTTGAGATTGAAAAGGAGAAGGAGCCACAAGACAAGGAGAAATCTAGGGCGGAGCGATTAATTGAGGAGAGGCGCTTCATGCCACCGGTCCCATTCCCCCAAAGGCTCGCTAGAGCGAAAATGGAGAAGAGGCTAGCAAAATTTCTCGAGTACCTAAGAGGAGTTAGCCTTAACATCCCCTTCCTTGACGCCATCGTCGAGATCCCCACGTATGCTAAATTTTTGAAGGACTTGATTTCGGGGAGGAAAAGGAAGGAGAAGATCATGCTAGCCGAGGAGGGCTCTTGGTTCACCAAGAGAGAGAAGGAGCCGGCAAAATTCAAAGATCCGGGGAGTTTTCGGATTCCTTGCACCTTGGGCGGCGTCCCTCTTCAAAAGGCATTGGTCGATCTTGGGGCTAGTGTGAGCCTCATGCCCCTCTCCATGTTCTTAAAGCTAAACACCGGGACAAAGTTGAAACCCACCGACATGCGCATTCAATTAGCCGATGGACGGATAACAAGGCCGGTGGGGATCGCCGAAGACATACCGCTACAAGTCCCGGGAGGAATATGCTTGCCATGTGACTTTGTGATCATGGACGTTAAGGAGGAGGGAGACACTTCATTGATACTTGGACGCCCATTCCTCGCCACCGCCGGAGTCATCGTCGACGTGCGCGAAGGTACCTTAACCTTAAACGTCGGAAACATCGAGGTGGAGCTCCACATTCCTAAGGCTATGAAGCATATGCCTTATCACGAGGAACTCGACTACATGGACCTCCTTGATGAGGTGATAGAAGAGGCGATTCCTCACTCAATTGGCGCCCTTTTTGATGAAGAATTTGAAGAAGGCCCGGATTTAGGCCAAGATGAAAAGAATGAAGACGATTCCCCCGACTTCTCCGCTGATGAAGATGAAGGCGACGCTGATGTCGCAAGGATTCGAGAGCTATGCAAGCTCTCGAAATTAAAGTCTCCAAAGAAAGCTCCGCCGGCACGGAGACCGGCATCACCGGTTAAGCCGTTGACCGGAGCAAACGCTAGCTTGGGGGAGCCTCCCCCCAACACTATTCGAGACGAGAGACCACCGCGGGAGAACGCGCCGCCGCCACATCCAAATCCAAGCGCGCTCCCCGGAAAGTTTGACGGGTGCATCCCGTATGCACCAAACATCCCGCATTGATTGAAAATTATAGGGGGTCGAGCTCACGACCTTAAACGAGCGCTTGTCAGGAGGCAACCCGATGGTTTTTGCTTTATTTTTACTTTTTCTTTATTTTCGTTTTAGAAATTTTTAGTGTTTCAAGTCGTTCGCCCAAAAATTTTGTGATAACGGGTCCTATTTTTCTCGACAGGAGAGGAGATAGGTAGATCCATCATGAGGAGGATGAACGAGACGACGAGGAGCGCCCCAAGAAGGCGTTCGACGCTTAGGAGGAGGATGAAATCGACTGGAGGAAGAAAGACGGAGTTTAGAGCCCAAACGAAGACAAACAGCAGAAAACAAGGCTCACTCGGCCGAGCATACTAGTCACTCGGCCGAGTACAGAAGTTCGTCCGGCCGAGCCGCTCACGAACGTGGGAAGTCTGCTGTACCCAACTCTCTGTCTATTTTCCTCATTTCATTAGAACTGCTACTCGGCCGAGTATACATTATCACTCGGCCGAGTAAAACGGATACCCTCCTAGGGCGAGTCATGCCGAGTAGCTTGAGTCACTCGGCCGAATGGACTTACTCCACTCGGCCGAAGCTGGCAAAGCCACTCGGCCGAAGCGATATCGGGGAGAAAATTTTTATTTGCCTCGCTCGGCCGAGTGAGCACGTCACTCGGCCGAGTCGTAACTTTTTTATATATAAGTGGCGAGGGGGCGCGGATTTCGAAATCGCAAATCCCAAATCCGCCCGCGCCCCCTCAGCTCCCCTCGCCCGATCTCGCTTCACCCAGCCCCCCACTCGCCCGGACGACCTCGCCCCGCCGCCGCTCGGTCCGCCACCGCCGGCCGAGCACGCCTCGGTGCCTCGCCCGAGTCGCCGCCGGCGGCACGCCGTCCGACCACCTCCGGTACCCCTATTTCGACTATTTTCTCCTCTTTTCGTGTATTTCTTGAGGATCCATGTGCTAAACGCCCCCCTAACCCAAATCAATTTCTATATCTATCCATTATACCCCTATTGCTCCATACATTTTGATTATTACTCGCTGATATCGCTTTTTCATGCGCAGGTTGCTTTTTGGAGCTTAGGGGAGCTCAGGGGAGCTTCTACGGGCTGCTCAGGACTTCGTGGAGGCGCGGACTTCGCACGCTTCCACTGCTTAGCACTCGCGGCGTGTTTGGGTATACTCTTTCCATTCTTTTACACGCACCGCACTTTTTTCATTTTTCGGCGCGCTCGGGGCCGATATGCCGCCCCGGACACGGCCGCGGTCGACGAGAGCTTCCGCCAAGCGGAAGCGGTCGGACGAGCCCGGCCCCTCCCACTTGGTGGAGGACTCTCCCCCGCCTTCTCCCACATACCCCGCACAGCCTGCAGGCCCCGCACACCCCGCACAGCCTGCAGCGCACCCACAGCCCGCACAGCCCGCACAGCCACTCCCCGCCGCTGCACAGCCACTACCACCGGCTCCACTGGTCGGGCCGCTCGGGATCACGTTCCGAGACGACGCACACCGCGCCGTCTTCGACCGTATCTCCCAGCGCTCGATCGTACCCTCCAGGTTTGCGCACCTCGTTGACCTTGGACGCCTGGGGGTACTAGAGGGGATACTCACGTTGTACGACAACGTGGGTTGGCGCGACTTCCTTCAGGTGTCGGCGGACACGTTCACCCGCCCGACACTTGAGGTTTTGAGTTCGATTGCCCGGACCGATGAGGGATGCTCATTCAGGTTCATGGATCGAGAGTGCCAGGTCACTCTCGATATGATGAGAGCGTTCTTCTCATGGCCCGCAGTCCCCGGAGCCGATCGCGGTTACGGCCCTTGTTGAATATTGGACTCCCCGGATTTGGTTTTGATGATGAGCAAACATAAATAATTCATGAACTAACATTTTGTGAGCGCAGTATTGGAGATCGTCGCCAATTTCACGAGAATATTCAAAGCGAAATCTCAACACTTCCAAAAGCTCGTATTCAAGCCTAAAGCTTCGTTGAAGCTCCTGCAGCGCTTTGGAAGTTATGAAGATTCAATCGAAGCTCTCAAAGACCGTTTATTAAGGTTTTATTTATAGTCTTTTAGTTTCGATTGATAGAATGTTAAGCCTTGAGTATATCTTACGTTTCTATCTTCATTACGCTCATTTCGTAGCTCTAGGATTCTTGCACAAGTTCATTCTAACTTCCTCGAAGCGTCGCGCTTCGATTCGGACTTTGTTGTGCATGTTAGTTGGTACAAGAACAAGTACTGACCGACTAGATGGTGATCTAGTCGGTCGGCAACTGTTCTTGGACCGACTAGTTTGATTCCTTAATTTCTTGGACTTTACTGTTTACAGTTAGTCGGTCTACGTTGACTCACCGACCGAGTAGTTTGTGAACTAGTCGGTCAGTGATGCTTCTTTGACCGACTAGTTGTGACTTACTGTTCACTCTAAATTTCTCCTAAGCTACTGTTTACCGTTAGTCGGTCTAAGAACGTTTGATGACCGACTAGTTGACAATCTAGTCGGTCAACTTCTGTTCTTGGACCGACTAAGTCAACTTGCCTTCAGACTATGTTGTTTTGCCTCTTAGTCGGTCTACGTTCATTGGATGACCGACTAGTTGTGAAACTAGTCGGTCAGATAGTCTTCTTGGACCGACTAGTTTTCTAGGTCTGAAATTCTATCTCTTCTCAGATCTGCTCTTAATCGGTCCATGCTTTGTGACTAACCGACTAGTTGATGAACTAGTCGGTCAGTGAGTGTTCTTTGACCGACTAATTCTCACAGATTTCTTTCCGTTGGAGATTGACCTAACTTGTTTTTATGGGACCCTATAAATACGAACCTAGGTCATTTCTATCTTCAACAGAGCTGCCATTAAGAGATTCATTGAGTTCAAAAGAGATAGCTATTCTCCCTCAAATCTAAAGCTCTCTTCCTCACAAGAAACCCATTCTCTCTCATTTCTAGATCTAGAGAGAAGGTTGTTCTTGGTGAGCTCTTCAAGCTATTGCTTGATCCAAGTCTCCAACTCTTCCCTAGGCACCCATTGCTGCTCATTTCCTTGGTGCTAGGGCTTGGTGACTTCATCTTCCTCAAATCCTTCATTCCACCTTTTGGGTAAGAAAAACTCAAGGTATAGGATTTTGTGGTAAGAGTATTTTATTTCATATAAACTCTTTATATTGCTTATTGGCTCTCTCGGTTGTGAGAGAAGTTTGTGATCCCGGGTTGTGGGATTCAATTTGCCATTGCATGTATGATTTGATCTTGTGAAGGTTTTTCACAAGATATTCATAGTGGAAATCTTGAGTTAGGGTTTCTAACTCAAGTATCCGGAGGGGATCCGGGTGGTTGGGACGTAGGATCACCGGGAACAAGTCGGGGAGACTTGGGTGGATCCGAACCCATTAACATCGTTTGTTAGCATTGTCAATTTCGTTGTCGTCGTTCAATTTAAGCTTCCGCAAATTGATTTGGTAGTTGATTGCAATTTAATTTGGAATTATACTCCTTATTATTTTAAAGTACTATTCACCCCCCCCTCTAGTACTTGTGCAGTAGCTGGTAGGGCATTACATTTGGTATCAAAGCCAGATACACAGCTATGTCTGCCAACGACAACAAGACCGTGCCTCCACCTTCCAACTATGACACCTTCAGGAACCGTGAAGGAGCGTCATCGGTGATGGAAGGACATTCCTCTACGAGGCCTCCATTCTTCAACGGTACCAACTACGGGTACTGGAAGTGCCGGATGGAGACTTTCCTCCGGAGTGCATCTTTATGGAGGACTACAATGAAGGAGTACATCGAGCCCGAAGAAGAAGATTTTGAGAAATGGACTACCGCGGAGGTCGCCGCGGAGGTAAGCAATGCCAAGGCAATGAACGCCTTGCAATGCGCATTGGAGCCCGAGGACTTCAATAAGATATGCACATGTAAGAGTGCATATCAAATTTGGAACTCTCTCCTCATACTACATGAAGGGACGAGTCGGGTAAGAGACTCTAAACTCGTAGTCGTAACCAAAGATTACGAAATGTTTCATATGCAACAGGGCGAGAAGATGAAAGAATATTACGCTCGCTTCATTGACATAATAAACGAGTTAGAGGCCCTCGGCAAGATCTACACTCAAAAGGAGAAGTGCTTAAAGCTTATTGAAGGACTTCCCTCTTCTTGGGAAAAACGTACCTTCGCCATCGAGGAAGGTAATGACATGAACAAATATACCGTAGTTCAACTAATGGGTACTTTGATGTCATACGAGGTACGCAAAGATAGCAAGGTGAAGCTACAAGAAAAGATGAAGTCATATTTGAACCTAGATGCGCCTAAGAAAAAGGCGATTGCATTCAAGGCGGCTTCATCCACCTCTACCGATGATGAAGAATCGGAAAACGAGTTGGACTTGGAGTCCATGGCACTCATGGCCAAGAAGTTCAACTGTTTCTTCCGAAAGGGTAACTTCAAACAAAAATCTAAGTTTACTTCTACTAACGCCTCTCCACCTTTGTGCTTTAAATGCAATAAGCCAGGACACATCAAAGCGGATTGTCCTCAAAACAAGCAAAAGGAGAAGTGGAAGGCGCCAAAGTATGACAAGTCCAAGAAGTACACGAAAGGAAACAAGAAGGGACTTGTCAGAGCTACCTTCACCGACTCCGATGATTCCTCAAGCGGAGAGTCGGATGATGAGCAAGTGGAGCAAGCACACATGTGCTTCATGGAAAGAGAGGAGCACGATCAAGGATCCTCCTCTTCCGATGATAGTGATGTAGAAAGCGATGAGGTAACGATGGATGATCTTAGGGATGCTAACACTCAACTATGGTCAAAATACACTAAGTTAGTAAATAGATATACTAAGGTAAAAGATGACCTAGCTAGCATTCAAACATCGCCTAAGACTATCATCACCAACAACGACACCGTTGTTGAAGAGTTAAGAAATGAGATTGTAAATCTCAAATCTAAACTTGAACATGTTAGCATTGAGGATGCGGAAGAACATGAGATAGCGGATTTAACTTCTCAAAACTCGACTTTGAGTATTGAGAACGAGAATCTTAAATCTCGTGTTTATGTGCTCACATCGCAAATATCCACTTTGGATACTTCTTTGCGTTCTGTCAAAGAGAAATATGAGGACACATTGGGCCGAATCAACAAATTCAACAAGGGTAAGGGCCATTTGGATAATATCCTAAAAGATTTACTTCCGGCCAAACACCACATTGGCTTGGGGTATATGATGGGAAATTCATCCAAGTCGGTCACTACTTTTGTTAGGCCAACTTCCGAAGCCTCAACGAGTGGGAGCAAACACTCTATTGGTAGTTCATCTACCAATGGTGCTTCCACCTCGTCCACACCCTCTTTCGGAAAGAAACCCACTTTGGGTGGACCTCCAAAGAAGGGGCATGCCTACATGTACACTAATAACATGCCACGTAGGAACACACGTCCTACTCCACCGGCTCACACATATGATGATTTTTATGCAACACATTCTTGGGCACGTGCACACCAAGTGAGACACCCTCACGCACGTGTTTCCACACATGCATATGTACACCCACCTCATCATATGAATAATTCTTTTCGTGCACCATTCCATCATGTCCCGTATGCCTATCCACAACATGCATCACGTAGAAATCAACGTAGCATGCATGCACCCAATAGGATGATGGCTCCCAAAATATTCACTATTTGGAGCCCAAAGGACACAAGCATGGACGAAAAACAAATGTACATGAATGCTTATTTTTCGGATGTTGTGCATAGTAAGAATTATGTGGGGAAGTCTAAGTCCACTTGGACTTGGCTTCCAAAGGTCTAATCCCTTGGACCCAATGACCTTGGGTACCATGATATGAAAGTTTCTATCTTTAGGTACTCAAGGAAAAGAAAAAGAAAAGGAGCATCAAATTTAAATTTAGCTCCAAAGGGAATTGGATACTCGATAGCAGGTGTTCCAAACACATGACGGGTGACGCTCGTTTGCTCTCCGGAGTGGTTCCCATTGCGAATGGAAACCGCGTCGTATTTGGAGGCAACGAGAGCGGAACCATCATAGGTGTTGGTAAAGTCGGTAACCCTTCTAAACCATTAATTAGTGATGTTTATCTTGTTAGTGGTTTAAATCATAATCTTATTTCAATAAGCCAACTTTGTGACAAAGGTTACAAAGTTAGCTTTGCGAAAGGATTGTGTCATATTTTAAGAAAGGATAATGAAAAATTATTATTTTCCGGAACTCGTCGTAAAGACATTTATATTTTGGATCTTCCTAAGTCATATGAACAATGTCTCGTTGCCAACACAAGTGAACAACACTTATGGCATCGACGCTTTGGACATGTGAACTTTGGAACACTATATAAGCTTTCAAAATTGAATTCTATTAAAGGTTTTCCGAAGCTTGTTTTTGAAAAGAAAAGTTTTTGTGATTGTTGTCAACGTGGCAAGCTTCCTAAATCTTCATTTAAACCTAAGAAAAGCATCTCTACTAAACGGCCACTAGAACTATTACATCTAGATTTATTTGGGCCAACTAGAGTAGCTTCCTTAGGAAATGCAAGGTATGGACTTGTCATCGTAGATGACTATTCAAGATTTACTTGGGTATTTTCATTGTGTAATAAAAATGAAGCTTTTGAAAACTTCACAATTTTTGTTAAGAAAGTACAAAATCTCTTAGGAACCACCATTGTCACTATTCGTAGTGATCATGGAGGTGAATTTGAGAATGAGTCTTTTGAGACATTTTGTGATGAAGTTGGTATTACTCACACCTTCTCCTTCCCTCGTGCACCTCCTCAAAATGGTGTAGTTGAGAGAAAGAATAGGACGCTAGTGGAGTGTGCTCGCACTATGCTTGATGATAGCCAACTTGGCCATCAATTTTGGGCGGAAGCGGTACACACCGCTTGCTATGTGTTTAATAGAATACTTTTGAGGCCCGGCACTAAACAAACTTGTTATGAATTGTTGTTTGGTAGGTTGCCTCAAGTTAAACATTTTCGTGTTTTTGGTTCGAAATGTTTTATTAAGAACACATATGGTAGTTTGGACAAATTCGATCCGAGATCCGATGAGGGAATCTTTGTTGGATACTCTACGCGTAGCAAAGCCTACCGGATATTCAACAAACGAACCTCAACGATCGAGGAGTCGCTTCATGTCTCATTTAATGAAGGATTTGTTCCAACTAGAATTTCAAATGATAATGATTCTATGGATGTTTTATGTGATTCGTTTGATAATTCTAAGTCTAATGATTCTATTGATTCTATTGAGACTAACCCAACTAATGAAGTTGTTGAGAATGTTCCAAGTGATCAAGGTATTCCCAAACGGCTTCATTCGGTTCGTGACCATCCCCATGAGCAAGTCATTGGCAATATCTATGATAGTGTCAAGACGAGATCCCAAGTTCACCGCTTCGCAAATTGTGCCTTTGCCTCATCGATAGAGCCAAAGAATATTAATGAAGCATGCGAAGATAGCGCTTGGATCTTAACCATGGAGGAGGAGCTCATTCAATTCGACAGGAATGAAGTTTGGGAGCTTGTTCCATTGCCATCGAAGAGCCACACCGTCATAGGGACAAAGTGGATCTTCAAGAACAAAACCGACGAAAACCAAGTCGTCGTCCGGAACAAAGCCCGGTTAGTAGCTCAAGGCTATCGTCAAGAGGAAGGTATCGATTTCGAAGAATCTTTCGCTCCGGTAGCTAGATTAGAATCAATTAGATTACTTTTGTCTTTTGCATGCCATAAGAGTTATAAATTATTTCAAATGGATGTTAAAAGTGCATTTTTAAACGGAGATGTCGTTGAGGAAGTTTACGTTTCTCAACCTCCGGGCTTAATAAATGAAAAATTTCCAAATCACGATTTTAAACTAAAGAAAGCTCTTTATGGTTTGAGACAAGCTCCTCGAGCTTGGTATGATCGCCTAAAGAATTTTCTTTTGGATTTGAATTTTAAAATGGGCGAAGCCGATTCAACACTTTTTATTAAGCATGCGAATAATGATATTTTATTAGTTCAAATTTATGTTGATGATATCATTTTCGGTGCTACTAACTTCGCTCTTTGCGAAGAGTTTTCTAATGTGATGAAGGAACAATTTGAGATGAGCCACATGGGCGAACTCAAATATTTCTTAGGTCTCCAAATTCGCCAAATGAACGATGCAATCTTCATCCACCAAACGAAGTACACGGTGGAGTTGCTAAAGCGATTTGGAATGGAGAATGCCTCCGGGAAAAAGACTCCGATGAGCACGACTACGCATCTTGACAAGGATACGGGCGGTAAGGATGTGGACATTCGTCTATATCGAGGTATGATAGGTAGTTTGCTTTATCTTACCGCAAGTAGGCCCGATATTATGTTTGCCGTATGTATATGTGCTCGTTATCAGTCTCAACCTAAGGAGTCTCACTTAGTAGCGGTAAAGCGTATTTTTCGCTATCTAAGTTACACTTTAGATTTTGGATTACTTTATCCGAAATCTAGCACGTATGAGTTAGTCTCATACAGTGACGCTGATTATGCGGGATGCAAATCCGACAGGAAAAGTACTAGTGGCACTTGCCATTTTCTAGGAAATTCTCTTGTCTCTTGGTTTTCCAAGAAGCAAAATTCGGTTTCACTTTCAACCACCGAGGCGGAATATATTGCCGCCGGTGCCGCTTGTGACCAGGTTCTTTGGATGAGACACACATTGAAGGATTTTGGTATTCATTGTGATACTAGCCCTATCATGGTGGATAACCAAAGTGCTATCTGTCTTTCAAAGAATCCGGTGCACCATTCCCGATCGAAACACATAGATGTCCGACACCATTTCTTAGATGATCATGTTGCTAAAAAGGACATCATTTTAGTGTACGTTGAAACCCAAAAGCAAATCGCCGATATTTTCACGAAACCCCTGAAGGAGGACTCCTTTGTGCGGTTGCGTCGAGAATTGGGGATTATGGGTGAATCCGAGATATAGGATTCATATTTTAATTCAATCATCTTGCATGCTAATATATTTCGCGATATTTCATTCATGCTAGATTAGTTGAATTTTTAGGAATTTTATGTGATTTATTTGAATTTATTGCTCGAATTCGTATTTCAATGTCGTATTTAAGATTTCGACGTTTTATGGGGTAATTTAGATGACTAATGAGTGAGTTAGGATGTTTCATCCAAGTGGTTTGTGAAGAGAAATCAAATTTCTACTTTTGGACTCTTCTAGTCGGTTTCAGTTCACTTATCAACCGACTAGATGCTCATCTAGTCGGTCAGCAAATGAACTCAGACCGACTAGATCATGCAAATATCCATCTCCTATTTTTTTTCTTTCGTTAGCCGGTCATAGTATACTTTCCGACCGACTAGATTGAAAACTAGTCGGTCAGTAAATATACTGCGACCGACTAATTCTTGCCCTAGAAATTCTTCTGAGCTACTGTTTCGACTTAGTCGGTTCAAGCTCATTGACCGACCGACTAGATCGTAATCTAGTCGGTCAGTACTTGAACTGTGACCGACTAAGTGTGTTAGGGCAGCTGTGTCTTTTCGCATCCCGACCGACTTATACTCGATTTCATCCGACTAAACTCTCATTTAGTCGGTCTTCTCTCTTGCTCCAGCCCGAAAACCCAAAACCCTCAACTCGAAACCCTTCGTCTTCCGGCCGTTTCTCCGTCGATCGCCGCCGTCCGCCGCCGTCGACTCCACCCCCTAGGTATTTCCCTCCCTCTCCTAGGTCGATTTCCTTTTCTAGGGTTGTCTCTCCTTGATTTCAAGCTCTAGATCCTAGGGTTTCAATTTCTAACCTAGGGCTTGTGATTTTCGAATTTTCTTGATCTCTAGGGTTGTTAGCTTGTGATCTCTAGGTTGTACTTGATCTTATTATCAGTTGCTTGTGCTCTTAGAACTATGGCTAAGACTCGCATTCCGATCGCCTCTTCCGGGGCCTCTCCTATGACCGTAGGGCCTTCCGACCCTAGGAATCCCCCGAAGCCTAAGCGTCGTGCCAAGTCTACCCTAGCCTCTCCATCATCGCCTCCTCTTAAGAAGCCTAGGACTGCCACCGTCAAGCCCCGCAAATCCAAGACCAAAAAGCCTATTCTTCATACTCCGGCTACTCCTCCCGATTCCGATTCCGATACTGATTTTATCCCTGAGGATGAGCCTACTAGGGAACCTACCCCACCTCCGAAGACCCGTAAGGCCAAGGGTAAAGCTCCTATGCCAGTTGGCGGTGTAGACATATCGTTGTGCCGCGATGACCCTCAGTGTCTCACCGCGTACAACCGTATAGAGCACTGTCCACTGTTGTTAGAGCATTACGTTCAGTTCTCTGATTTCCTCGGCCTTGCTGATCTTCTGTCTTATAGTGGCCTTCTAGATTATCTCCGATACGACCCCAAGGCCAATCCCAAACCGTACCCTCGCCTCGTGAAATTGTTCTATGCCAATCGTATTCGAGGCCAGTACGACGCCAGCCACTCCATTGAGACGACTGTCTTGGGAACTCCTATAGTTCTCACAGCAGAAATCTTGGGGGAGATCCTTGGTTGTGCGTCGTGTGGTCTCCTCCCCTCGGACATTTCTGTAGACGACATTCCTTGGATCAGTCTATTCTTGCAGATATTTTCCAGGTTATCCCCTCCGCATTCATTGGTGTTCCTTCGAAATCCTTTAAGCCGAATGCGTGGGTTCTTAACCTGATTTTGAAATCATGTCTTCTTCCGAAATATGGATCCTCTTCACTTCCCTCTCAACCGTTTTTGAAGCTCATATACGCTCTTTTCTTGGGGTGCTAGATAAATTGGGCTCGCGTGATACTCGATAAGATGGATTCTTTTGAGTGTATACGCAAGACCAATAAGTCTGCGCACATTCCATACCCCTGCTTGTTGACTCTCGTATTCCGTCATTTTCGAGTTCCTCTCCCTCCTGACGATGAGCGTCCTTTGGGTACGCCTCTGAACGCGACGGCCGTGAAGAAATCTTTAGCGGCACTTCGTCACGTGCAGAGGTCTACCGCATCTGCTTCTCAGTCTACTCCGTCAGCCGCTGCAGCCTCCTCTTCCCCTGCTACTTTGGACGATGTCGTACGTCTACTTCGTCAGCACGACTCCCGTTTGGCTCGTACTGAGGAGGTCGTATGTCGTATGGCTCGTATGATGGGGATTGAGCTTCCTCCTTCAGTGTCTGAGGCCGAGGAGATGGACGATGAGGAGCTTGACGAGCTTGTCACTTCTTTTGCCCGTGGAGATGAGGCCACTGCTGCTGCTGCTGGTGTTTCCACTTCTGCTCCTGGAGTTGGCACCTCTACCGGTGCTCCAGAGCCTTCTGCTTCAGCACTTCAGTCTTCAGAGCCTGCTGTTGACCCTGTTGCTGAGCCTGCTGCTATTCCAGTTGTCACTTCTGCTGTCGAGACCCTTGCTGCTGTAGAGCCTGTTCCTGAGATCTCGACTCCTGCCCCGACGATTCCATCTGTTGAGACGCCTCTTCTCCCTGCAGAGCCTGAGTCCACTCCGTCGACTGGACCCACGGACGCTGCAGATCCTGCCTCCTCCTCGTGATCGTTGTTCCGAGGACTCTCCATATACGCTTTGGATGATATATCTTAGCGAGAGTATTATGGGTTAGGATAGGGTATGAGGGTTATTATGTTTTGATGTATTTTGGATGTCGTCGCTGCTGCTGTATTTATTTTGATGAGAATGATGATGATGATGGTGTATTTCATTTTGATGGGTATATTGTATCGATGATGTTGATGTATTTCTTTTTGATGATATGTAGCGCTTGATATGATGTATCTCATATATTCGATGTGATATCTTCTTGGATATACTCATGTTGTCTCTGCATATATATATGTTCATCGTCATTCACTTTGTCTTTTATTCGTCGTGCAAATTTTAATATTCGTTGAATGTATTTGAAATGAGATTTCGTCGCTCGACGCATAAAAACTTGGTTAAATAGATTTAAATTCTATAATTGTATAGAATTGTTTTCCATGCACAAAATTAACCAAGTATATTGAATATTGAAGAGTATGTTTCTTTATTCAATTAATGAATAATTATTTGGTATTTTTGATGATTTTGATTTTCACTTTGTGATAATGGACAATTGGCACACTTTGAATTGATTTAATCGTTTTTCCTTTGGTGTCAATTAGCTCCATCGTCATTGTCTACGACTCCCGATGTTGGATTTTACATTTCCTAATTGTTGTCGTTGTATGCCCCCCATTTTTGGGATAATGCCAAAGGGGGAGAGATAATGATAATAAATAGTGCAAATGAAAAATTTAACTCAATTTCCAAGAATCTAGTTTGATATGTTAGATTCAGGGGGAGTTAAGATACATATAAGGATTTTCAAAATCCGATATTTCAAAAATCAATTCTCATTATATATTTTACTCGTCTGATTGATGCAATTCATATATATTCATTTGGGAATTAACGTGTCATCAATGCAGGGGGAGTAAGTATTTTACATTTGAATTATTATTTTTGATTATTATTTATGTTGGTTTGTCATCACCAAAAAGGGGGAGAATGTTGAATATTGGACTCCCCGGATTTGGTTTTGATGATGAGCAAACATAAATAATTCATGAACTAACATTTTGTGAGCGCAGTATTGGAGATCGTCGCCAATTTCACGAGAATATTCAAAGCGACATCTCAACACTTCCAAAAGCTTGTATTCAAGCCTAAAGCTTCGTTGAAGCTCCTGCAGCGCTTTGGAAGTTATGAAGATTCAATCGAAGCTCTCAAAGACCGTTTATTAAGGTTTTATTTATAGTCTTTTAGTTTCGATTGATAGAATGTTAAGCCTTGAGTATATCTTACGTTTCTATCTTCATTACGCTCATTTCGTAGCTCTAGGATTCTTGCACAAGTTCATTTTAACTTCCTCGAAGCGTCGCGCTTTGATTCGGACTTTGTTGTGCATGTTAGTTGGTAAAAGAACAAGTACTGACCGACTAGATGGTGATCTAGTCGGTCGGCAACTGTTCTTGGACCGACTAGTTTGATTCCTTAATTTCTTGGACTTTACTGTTTACAGTTAGTCGGTCTACGTTGACTCACCGACCGACTAGTTTGTGAACTAGTCGGTCAGTGATGCTTCTTTGACCGACTAGTTGTGACTTACTGTTCACTCTAAATTTCTCCTAAGCTACTGTTTACCGTTAGTCGGTCTAAGAACGTTTGATGACCGACTAGTTGACAATCTAGTCGGTCAACTTCTGTTCTTGGACCGACTAAGTCAACTTGCCTTCAGACTATGTTGTTTTGCCTCTTAGTCGGTCTACGTTCATTGGATGACCGACTAGTTGTGAAACTAGTCGGTCAGATAGTTTTCTTGGACCGACTAGTTTTCTAGGTCTGAAATTCTATCTCTTCTCAGATCTGCTCTTAGTCGGTCCATGCTTTGTGACTAACCGACTAGTTGATGAACTAGTCGGTCAGTGAGTGTTCTTTGACCGACTAATTCTCACAGATTTCTTTCCGTTGGAGATTGACCTAACTTGTTTTTATGGGACCCTATAAATACGAACCTAGGTCATTTCTATCTTCAACAGAGCTGCCATTAAGAGATTCATTGAGTTCAAAAGAGATAGCTATTCTCCCTCAAATCTAAAGCTCTCTTCCTCACAAGAAACCCATTCTCTCTCATTTCTAGATCTAGAGAGAAGGTTGTTCTTGGTGAGCTCTTCAAGCTATTGCTTGATCCAAGTCTCCAACTCTTCCCTAGGCACCCATTGCTGCTCATTTCCTTGGTGCTAGGGCTTGGTGACTTCATCTTCCTCAAATCCTTCATTCCACCTTTTGGGTAAGAAAAACTCAAGGTATAGGATTTTGTGGTAAGAGTATTTTATTTCATATAAACTCTTTATATTGCTTATTGGCTCTCTCGGTTGTGAGAGAAGTTTGTGATCCCGGGTTGTGGGATTCACTTTGCCATTGCATGTATGATTTGATCTTGTGAAGGTTTTTCACAAGATATTCATAGTGGAAATCTTGAGTTAGGGTTTCTAACTCAAGTATCCGGAGGGGATCCGGGTGGTTGGGACGTAGGATCACCGGGAACAAGTCGGGGAGACTTGGGTGGATCCGAACCCATTAACATCGTTTGTTAGCATTGTCAATTTCGTTGTCGTCGTTCAATTTAAGCTTCCGCAAATTGATTTGGTAGTTGATTGCAATTTAATTTGGAATTATACTCCTTATTATTTTAAAGTACTATTCACCCCCCCTTAGTACTTGTGCAGTAGCTGGTAGGGCATTACAGCCCTACCCACATCCCCCCACCTTCCTTCAACGCCGGTGCCTTTTGGGCCCGGATTACAGGCCACCACGCCGCCTTTGACCCTAGTAGGGCCAAGGCCTCGGCCATTGTCCACCCCTGCCTACGTATTGCCCAGCGCCTTATGGCGACCACCTTTTTGGCCAGATATGAGCCGGGCACGATGTCTACACCAGAGCTCTACATGCTCTATGCGATGACACGTCCCAGAGCTCTATCTAGGGATGGACACGAGCTTGTCCCCGCCGTCGTGATCGACATTGCGGCTTGGTTTTTAGACCGTATCATTGTGTCGGTGGGCGCTCGCTCACCGATATGCTGCGGCGGTCTGATCACCCTGCTTACCATGATGACCGGCGAGGACCTACCTGACGACCTGCGGCGAGTATCGGGCCCCACTTCTCTGTCGATAGACGTTATGGCCCGGATGAAGATGCTTCGTCCGCATGGTGAGCGTCACTGGGTCTGGTTGCACGGCCCTTATGGGGCCGATTACATGATTCTCCCGAGCCCTGCTCGGACTCAGATTGCACCTGCCCACGTTGACTGGGTCCTGGCGATGGATGTCCTCATCCCCGCTGCCTACGTGCTCGAGGCCGAGGAGGCCGAGCAGGCCCACGCTGCCCACGCTGCCCAGGCTGCTCCCGCAGACCCTGCTGCAGACCCTGCCGAGCCTGCTGCCGACCCTGTCGACCCTGTAACCCCTCAGCCTGTTCCTGACGTTTCCGCTGCTCCTGACACTTCTGTCCCCACCTCTGTCAGTGTCGAGAGTACTTTTGCTGAGCCCACTTCCACCACTGTCACCACTTCCGAGGCTGTCCCCACCACTCCCGCTGCCACCTCTGGCCCTCTGTCCGTGGAGCCTCTTTGCTCCGCACTCCCCGAGCGCCCGCCGACCTTTGTCGAGAGTGGAGAGCCCTCGTTTGCCGCGGTCGTGGAGACCATGGCTAGCATGATCTCCGCTGGGATTGCGCCTTTTGGTCCACACAGTTCCGCCCCAGCGGTAGAGTCCTCTGTCTCCACAGCCGCCGTATTCTCCGAGAGCGTCGTGGCGTCTGTCCACACTTCTGGGCCACTGACCTCTCTTGCCACCTCGTTGCCACTTTTGCACGCTTCCTTTGCTACCGCTGCCTCTACTTCTCACCAGCCGGTGTCCCGGCCTCACACTGAGGCCAGGCCCACATTTGCTGGCGCGGCACCTTTTGTCCCCTTCCCTGCTGAGCCCGTTACATACTCCACTCGCGTACGCCAGCCCCGCCCTGCGCAGCCTAGACCGGTGCGTCCCTCTGCACCACCCCCGCTCGACACTGTACTGCAGAGCATACGTGCTCTTGAGTTGGCGGTGAGTGGTCTTAGAGGTGACCTTAGGACCCTGTCCTCCACCGTCTCTACGATGGCTGGACGCTTTGACCTGATCCCTCAGATCCACTACTGCCTGACACAGATCTTGGAGCGTCTCCCGCGCGTACGCCCACCCACCCAGCAGGTTCCCACACACACTTCCACACACACTAGACCTGCTTCCACTTCCACGCCCACCCCAGCTCAGCAGCCTACACCACCACCACCACCACCTCCGCCTCAGGACGGAGACGGCGCAGCACCACCTTCCTAGGCACCCTTGATGCCATCGATTCCTTTTGCCGTTGTGCTGCCCGTTTCTGCTGGGTCCTGATGCCTTTTTGTCCCCCCCCTCCCCTCACTTATTTTGGGATTCTCATTTTGCCATATCTTTATATATCGTTTTTTGGGAGAGAGGGAGAGCTTTTGGTGCCGCATTTATACTTGTATCACTCATATCTGTGCATGCATCATATCCGCATCATATTTTCATTTCTTTATTTTTCGTTTTATTATCTTTTTTCTTTCCATCATGCATGCATCCTCACTTGCCCCTCTCATTACTTGTCTCTCTGTGTGCCACACTTTGCACATTGAGGACACTGTGCAGTTTAGCTTGGGGGAGTGAGTTCTCACGTTCTTTTTCGTTTTGCCACCTTTATTTTTAGTTTTTCACGCCACTTTCCGCTTTTGCACTTATTTTCACTTATCATTTTTTCTCATTTTACCATGCATCACGTTTTTCTTATTTCTCTGCGTGCCGCATTGCATAGTTTTATTTTTCTTATCTTTATTTCTTTCTTTTTTTCATCTCGTGCTAGAGATGAATTTTCTGTGATGATGTCTACGTGGAGTTAGCTTATTCTATATGCATGCTATATTTGTCATGTCTTAGATTTTATTTCTGATATCACATGCTATGACTTGCTTTGCATTTAGAAATAGTAACCCACACTTTTTCCACATGAAAATGGATGAAGTTTTATTATTAGCTGAGCCTGAATATTCATATGTATGCTATCACAGAAAACACACCAAGATTCACGCATTGAATGCCTATATCTGGAGTACTGATTTCTTTTCCTATATCACTTCTATATGCATGAATTGTACACTTCACTTCGGGATGATTGAATGATGTTAGCTATGATATATCTGGATTAGTTAGCTTTTTGTGATCGAAACTGAGTAGATTAGATTACCCTGCTGAAGTTGTCGTGCATGTCTTATAGAGTGAACCGAGAGTTATATATATTTCTTTCTCCACAAATCTTGAACATCATTTCTCTACTTTTAAAAATCATTGGTGAATCTCCCCTTAGTGATTCTATTTTATGGCATTTCCCCCGCTATTAATTCCTAGCTCCAAATCCCTTCTTCTAAAAAAAATAATAATAATAAAAGAGAGAAAAACATTCTTGTATATCATTATCTCTCTCCGAGTTGGGATCATTGTGTATATATTGCTTATTGCAAAAAAAAGAGAAAAGAGGAAAAATCCTCAATAAAAGATCCCATCTCACTTTCTTTCTTTCTTCTTTCTCTTCTTTGCTTTTGGAGCTACATAAAAATGGGGATGTAAATATTTTTGTGCCACCACGCTTATAGATAAGCTTGGGGGAGGGGATCCATTGATGTGTGAGAGAGTGACTACTTGACATTGCACGACAACCTAGGCTAAGTAATATTCTATACTCGGTGAGATTGTTTCTAGCTTTACGAAATCCAGAAATCTAAGCCTAGCATTCATTTCATGAAATCCAAACTTTTCTATTCTCTCTATTCTATAGTGTGATACTCTTATACTCCAGATAGAAAGCGTTCAATTGAAAAGTGTGTGATATGTGATTTGTATACCGCTTTAAATGATTCAGGCAATGTTAATTTTAAAATCATTCCGTTCTTCATGATTATATCGTTGTTCGTGGGTTTTCTATTTCTATTTGCACTATTATACTATGATATCAAAATAAGATTCTTTGACATGTATTTCTCATTCGGTGCATGCTATAAGAGTAAGTGAAACCCACGTCCTGAGAAAATGATCTAGCATCCTACCTCTTCGCTTCTTTCTTTCATCTTTATTTTCGTTTGGTTTTCATTCTTCTTCGCTTTTCATTTTTTTCGTTTTTCGCCGTTTTCGTTTTCCGAATCCACCGGGTTCGCCTTTTACTTATCTTCCTCGAGGACGAGTAAGAGGCAAGCTTGGGGGATTTTGATCACTCCTCATTTTACACCTTTTTTCCGTGTATTTGCATGCCATTTAGATCGCCCAAATCATGTTTTTCACGATATATCGACGATATTGCGATGCTTTTCACGATTTGTTGTTTTTGTCGCATTTCAGGTGATTTGGCGCGATTTGGAGTGATCTCGAGACGCGCTTACTCTAGACGGCCACCGACGACCTCCCCGAGGGATATTTTGCTGTTGGAGAGGAGCGGAAGAAGAATGGACGTCGCAGGAGCGACGAGGAGGCCAAAACAATCAGATTGGGCATCTTTTGTGTCCCACTCGGCCGAGTGGAGGAGCCACTCGGCCGACCAGCGAGACACTGCTCGGCCGACCCGTTCAGACACGATTTCCATGTGTACTCGGCCGAGCGTCGGAGTCCACATCGGCCGAGTGACGATACCACGTCCGCCCGAGTGGCGCCCAGACGAGGCCCTTCCAAAACATCGAAGTTACTGTTTCTCGGCTGCCTGAGCTTCAGAAGACCCACTCGGCCGAGTGGATTATTACGTCCGCCCGAGTGCCTTGAAGCCGTCGGCCGAGTGACGACAACTCACTCGGCCGAGCCGCCTCCGAACTGAAGACCCCTGAAAGCCCCGACTTACTGGAAAATTACAGGGTTTTCACTCGGCCGAGCGACTTTTGTCACTCGGCCGAGTGCGATGCGCTGCCTGTAGCGAAATTTGCGGAAAACAGGCTGTGCAGGGGCGTTTTGGTCAGGATTTTTGGACGATTTTTGGGGCTATTTAAGCCCTGTTTTTACCCTAGTTTTGGAGAGCCATCTCTTAGATTTTTTGCAGCTTTTTGAGATTACTTTTTAGCTTTATTATTTGTGATTGGAGAAGAGGAAAAACTTGGATTTTTGTTGGATTAATTGAAGAACTACATTGGTTTGCATCTCTCTTCCCTAAAAACTCTATTTTTATTGTTTATATCATTGTTGTGATGAATTCCATTGCCTATTTCATTGATTATTTTTGTGCTATTGCTATGATTTGTGAGTAGTCTCCACGTCTTGGGGCGTGGGGATGAACCCTACAAGCTCTATTTTATAATTGTGATGAATTGGTAGAAATTGAGCTAGGATTGTTATTAGGGATTAGATTGGGATCGAATTACTACGGATAGCTAGGTATTCATATCAATTGGGATTTGCAAGAGATTGGATCCCAATTTGATAGGAAGCCCTAGAAATCCGAATTGGGTTGGATTCGGATTTTCGAAGTATCGGTTTGCAAGAGATTGGACCGATACTAGGATCTCCGGTTGCAATTCCGTGCCGATACCCGTTTGCAAGAGATTGGACGGGTAGGAACTATCCTAATTTAGATTGTGGACCGAGTTTGCAAGAGATTGGGCTCGGTGCGCAATTGGACGATGATGTTGATCCTAATGCTAGCTTTCCTAGGCTAGGGTTTGCAAGAGATTGGACCCGACCCTAGGATAGCTATAGACCGGCAACAGCGCGAGAGCGTGAGCTTGGTTCCACATTTAGTTGCAACTAGTTCATCCAAATTCTCATTCTAGCAATTTTGATACCGACGAACCACATTTATGAAATACGGTGAGTAGCAGGAATTCCCCATTCCCTAGACGTTCTTTATTTGATTTGATATTTCGCACATTTGTCTGACGATTGTGACAGGATCGCCCAAGGCAATTCTCTCTATTCTTAAATAGCCAGGTTGATTAGGAGCAAGCACGGTCATTCGTCCTCCCTGTGTTCGATACCCGCTCGCCGCTATACCGTGCGCTTGCGGTAAAACTACAACCGTTCTTTGGGTGTACGTCCCGGAGCGATCAATACGCTAGGTCTACCCGGATTCGGGCGGTGGGTATTCCCATGTCCATTAACACCGACCGACTCCGGGAGCACTAAGCTCGCAACGATTACTCCCGACATTTCATCCTGCCATTCCCACGCGCGCTAGGAATCAGTGTCTACGCTAGGGGTGTGATCTGTGGCTAGGGGATCAAAAGCCAGTTTTATTTCCCCTTGGCCCGACGGTAAGAGGCGGTCTTTATCCCGCCAATGACAATAAAATGCCCCATGTAACCATCTAAATCCGTATATCCTATCGAAACCCTAATCATATGGTTGTTCTAGGGAGAACCCACGAAGGGGTTTCCACCAATGCCCCAGATTAGGAAACTACTCACAATTCATCGCAAGAAATTCAATAACACAAAATTGAGCCATCAAAATTATAATCAAGCAATAGATTAGAGAAGCAAACAATAGTATTAAAGTAATATCAAAGTATCAAAACGATCAGAGAAATTACAAAACAAAATAAATTCGCAGCTGCCAAAATCCCAAAAAAAATGCTTAAGAAAAAGGGGATCTGTTTCTGGGAAAACCTAGGGCTATATATATAATAAGCTTCTAATTGATCGGTTGAAGCATCAACCGATCGGTTAAGACGAGCATTGAACAGGCCTTCAGCCTTTGATATACTTCACCCGATCAGTGAACCGATCGGGTGATGTCGTTGGATCCTTGAGCTCGTGGAGAAACGCTACAGGTGAACCGATCGGTTGACAAGTCAACAGATCGGTTGGAATTTAGCTCCAAAAACAGAGAGTTCTGTCACCACCACCCGATCACTAACCGATCGGGTGGGATCTGCTCTTCCTTGCATACTGCTCGGGTCAGATATATGTGCACGAACCGATAGGTTGGAACTGTCCAACCGATCGGTTGGAACTGTCCAACCAATCGGTTAGGGGCTGATATATGCTCTAACTTGACGTATGGTCGTCGGGTTCTCGTGTGACGCCTCCCATTGCTCCGGGGGCTCATGATATTTGTTTTATATGTCCCCTATGTTGGCAATCTCCTGGAATAGGACAAAAACACAAAGAAAGTGAAAAGAAACCAAAAATTACAAAAGAATAGATACGAAACAACGGAAAACAACGGAAAATCACGGAGAAGACGTGCGTGAATATATAAAATATAAACACATGTCATGCATTACATAATCTAAATGGCATTCTTTGGTAAGCGAATGTGCCATATGGACATGTAAACGTTGTCTTTTCTTGGTCCACTCGATGTAGTGGGATTTGGAAGAATCCGGAGTACCCATCGAGGTAGCAAAAGTATTTGTGCTTGGCTAGTCGCTCAAGCATTTGGCCAATAAAGGGTAGTGGATAATGGTCTTTTCTGGTGGCTTTATTGTGTTTCCTATAGTCAGTACCAACCAGTGACAGTTCTAGTGGATATTAATTCATTCTTGTCATTCCTTACAACGGGCATGCCTCCTTTCTTGGGGACAACCTGAACAGGGCTAACCCATTTACTGTCGGAAATGGGATAGATAATGTCGGCTTCTAGTAGTTTCAATACCTCCTTTTTCACTACCTCCTTCATGTTGGGATTTAATCGCCTTTGAGGCTCAATAGAGGTAGCTTCCTTATCCTCAAGATGGATTCTATGGGTGCATATGGTTTCGCTAATGCCTTTTAGGTCGGCAATGCTATACCATATTCCCTTCCCTGGGCTCTATGGATTTTGAGGAGACTTTCTAGTTGTGGCTCGGTAAGGGCCGCGTTAACGATGACGGGGTAAGTGGAGTTCTCCCCCAAGAATACATATTTTAAATTGGCAGCAAGAGGTTTTAGTTCTACCTGAGGGGGAGCTGCACCCCCATCATCGCTTGCTTCTGAGAAGGATGCGTCCTCAACTGCTGGTTCGGATTCAGGAAATTCCTCGTTGGCAGATTCATAGGATGAATGAGGTGACGATGGCGCATCGTGGTAGACGTCTGCGGAATCCGTTTCCATAGGGATTTGTTCTGTAGTGCACCTGTCGGCAGAGGTAAAGTATTCAGGTATACATGCACTATCAAGTGTAGAGTTAAGAGAACTTCCCTGATCGATGTCACTCTGGAAAGGTCTGGGGTCTGTGTATTCCTCGCAGACGTAGTCTTCACATGTCGCAGTATGTGGGATATTATCATTGGAGAAGCGTAGAGTGTCTCCCTCGTACTGCACATAGACCCCGTCAGCGATGGGGATGCCATCCAAGGCATATGCATTGTGGAAGGCGTTCGCGATAAAGACTGAAAGTTCTTAAACAACCGGGCCATCTACAGGGAATTCCACTGAACCATTGGTCCATACATCAGTCACCATGCTTTCCATTATACTCAAGAGCTGGGAATCGTCCAACGGCTCAAATTGACGAGTCTCTCTCCAGCATGTGTCAACAGGTAGGGCTTCGACAGCCTGGAGAAACATCACGTCCCCTTTGAAGCTTATGTGGATGTCGTCCTCGGTGGTACCTACATCTGAAACCTTGTTCATTATATGATCCATAACCATTTGTTAATTTTCTCTACCTGCCACTTAGGTTCCTGCTCCGATAAATCGGACTACATCAATCAATTCTCTAGCTGCACCTTCGACCATGGCTTCATCCATGCGCGAGTCTTGGAGACCATGTACATGGTATGGTGAAAAGCTAATCTCATCCGAGTCACTATCAGATTCACTAGTCCATTGCACTTGCATCACCATCTCCATCATGTTTGATTTCTTAAGAATGATTACTGCCTGGAGAGAGGTGTAAGTAGTAAAGTAATAAAAGAGAATAAAAAGGATGGAAAGTTAGGAAATGAATGGAGTTGCTAGCAATTCCTTCAAAATAAAAATAAACTGAGGAACACCGTAACTGTCCCCGGCAACGGTGCCAAAAACTTGACGCGCCCAGAACTTTCACCTAAAAGCCACCTGGCGGTTTCACGGTCGCCAAGCAGTATATGGTTCCTAAGTGTCGATTCTGGGTTCTATCCGCAAGCGGACGGTGTCAAATTATAGTATAAAAGATTATCAAATCCCACAGGGACAGTGACGATGTATTGTGTCTCAGAATATTTCTAAATCTCATAAAGAATTACCAGTCGGTTGGAAGATTGTTTGATTGATGTTGTTGGTTCAATATAAGAGAACTATGGCCTTAGGGATCACCGCTAGGACCATCAGAGGTCGATTTAGGCTAGGGTTCCTACGTTGCAATGGTTTTACGGGGTTGGTCTCTCAGCTCGTACCACTCTCGTGGATTAGAGCCTCGAGGTACTTTGGTGGCTCTTATTGACGCAATGGCGGTAGCCGTCAATTTAGTGATATAGTTCATCGGTGGATCCCCTAAAGGCACGAGCCAGGCATGGTCACGAGCCTTGGTTGGATCCACTAACTCCCTAAATAAATCCTTAGGATAATCCTTAAGCTAATCAATTACACAGACCATGGGCATGATCTCAGTACGAATTCTCATAGGGATTTGGCTGAATCAATCAAAGTACTCCCTTTTATTCCCAACACAACCTAAAAATCCCAGATTTACGTCTTTTTCCTAAGATTCTATGGCAAACCCATTAGCCCTAGATAAGACTACTCAGACATAGCAAATAAAACAAAGAAAGATGCGATGTTTAGATAGGAATTCATAATAGGAATAAAGGAAGTAAGAAAGTTGAGATTTTTACGTATCAGAAGCAAATAGTGCAATAGAAAATAATAAGAAAGTCAAGATCCAGAGATTTCAAGCAATAACAAGTAATAAAAATGTCGTCTGTACTTCGTCGACATAATATCTCCAAAAGCTAGATCTAAAACTCTCAATTAAACTAAAAATTAGCCTAAAGCTCTACGTAAAAACTCTCTCTAAAAAGATCTGGAAAAACGTCTTAAATACATAGGGGATGGACCCCACAAGAAAAACTCAAAATCTGGAAGTTTGGGGCCTACTTGTTGCTGGCTGCATCGGCTGCTCGGTCGAGCAGATACCTTGGCATAGGCTCTGTTGTTGCACTGCTTGGAACGGATGTGGGCTACTCGGTCGAGTAGCCTGCCTGCTCGGTCGAGTCGTCAGTGGATCTGAGCTTCTCCTCAAATTGACCTTCTGTCTGCTCGGGTCGAGTAGGTCCTACTCAGTCGAGTCGTCAAAAAGCCTAGATTCTTCGTCAAAAATCTCGCTCTGTCTGCTCGGGTCGAGGAGACACCTACTCGGTCGAGTCGGATGTCTGATGGTAGAAGCTCGAAGTTGGATTGACTTGGTCGAGTCACCTCTCTGCTCGATCAAGTGGCACGTGCACATATCTTGGCTGAATCTGTGTGTCAGGTCGACCGAGCAGTAGAGTGCTGCTCGGGTCGAGTCGCCTAGGAAAATGGCTGGGGCCTTGGCTGTTGCTCCTTTCTCTCACTCGCTCCTCTTCATCTCCTCCTACCTGTTTCCAAACCTTGGTGAACTCCTGCGGAGCCTTGCCTAAGACGTCCTGGACGTGCTGGATATGTCCGCATCCCAAATCAGCTCCAAATCGCTCCAAAATCCCTGCAAGTACAAAAAGCTATACGAGACTCGAATATGGCGTTAGAAGAGTGTATATGTATGAAAATAAGGGATTTGGATGCGAATATGACATGGAATGAGATGAAATGATGCTATAGAAAGATGGAAAATATGGACACATCACCAAGCGCACACCATACTGGTCCTGACTGACTCCCAGCTCAAACAAATCCCTAAGAGGTTTGATCGAATGGGGAGGATGATAAACTTTTGGGAGTAGAGCTGAGCGAGTTCGACCTCAGATACAAGCCAATGACAGCCATCAAGCGACCAGTGCTAGCAGACTTCATTGCTAAATGTACCATTGATGGCGAAGCGTATCTCGGTGTGACGAGCCCAAACACGGTAATGCCTCAACCCATATCCCTCCTTTTGGATGATACTGTTCTCAGTGATTAAGCAGAGGACCAGGATACATGTGTAATCCATGTAGACTGGTCAGCGACCAAGGCAGGAAGCGGGGCCGGCATCATCATCCGGACCCCCGACGGGAACACGGTCGAGTACGCTCTTCGGTTCGAGTTCCCGGCCACCAACAATGTGGCCGAATTCGAAGCCACCATCAATGGCCTGAAGCTGGCCAGAGCACTGGGGGTGGAGTCTATACGCCTCCTCAGCGACTCCAGACTCATCATCAGCCAACTACAAGGGTACTATATATCTCGAGAAGAGGCAATGCAGAGATACCTAGTCTCGGCCAAATCCGAGCTGTCAAAGTTCAAGCACGTCGAGACACTATATCTGCCATGGTCAGAAAATGCTCGTGTAGATGCCCTATCAAAGCTGGCCTCTTCCTCCCTCAAGGAATTGGGTCGCGCCATCTATGTTGAGAGCCTCCAGAGCCCCAGTACATAAGAGGATGAGCTGATGATCATCGACGCCGAACCTTCCTGTATGGACCTAATCATTCGATACATCACGGCTGGCGAGGACCTGGTATACAAGAGGAGCGCTAGATGCTGGAGCAGAAGGCACTCCGATACGTGATCCACGAAGGTGCGATGTATAGAAGGCTTTGGACCAAATCCGTTATCCTCCCCTACCTCAAGTGCCTTGGACCACAGGAGGCCGACTACGTCTTTCGGGAGGTCCATGAAGAGATTTGCAGGAACAACCATGGGGGCAAGACAATCGCAATGAGGATCCTAAGGCAAGGGTACTATTGGCCCACCTTGGTTAACGATTCGGTCGAGTACGCTCGAAAATGCCCGATGTACCAAAGGTTCGCAAAGCTCAGCTCGGCCCCCCAGCCGAACTTGTCCTGTTAATTAGCCCCGTCCCATTCGTCAAGTGGGGGCTGAATATCTTCGGCCCCTTTGCTTCCGCAAAAGGGCAAAGGAAGTTCCTGATTATGGCGGTGAACTACTTCACCAAATGGATCGAGGCTGAACCCTTGGCCACCATCACCTGGAAAAAGGCGAAAAAGCTTCGTGTGGAAATCCGTCATTTCCATGTTCGGAATCCCTCGGTCCATCGTTACAGACAATGGGAAATAGTTTAATTGCGTGGAATGGGAGATCAAGCTCCTTTTCGCCTCCGTGCCCACCCCCAGACCAATGGGATGGCCGAGGCTGCCAACAAGTGCATCCTCGAACCGCTTTGCAAGGAAGTAGAGGAAGCACAAGGAGACTAGCTGGAAGAGCTTCCTGAGATACTCTAGTTATACCGAACAACACACAAAGAGGCCACGGGGGAGACACCCTTCATGGTCACGTATGGGACCAAGACGGTCATGCCCGTCAAGGTGGGCGAGGAATCACTCTGCCTCCGGCACTTTGATGAAGAAAAGAACTCAGAGGGCCTAGAGATCAACCTGGTGCTCATGGATGAGAGGCGTGACCAAGCTCTAGCCTCAGCCGTCCGACAAAAACAGCGAGTGGCTCGCTATTACAACTCCCGGGTCAAAGGGAGGGGCTTCCACCAAGGAGATCTGGTCTTGAGAAAAGAGATCTTCAACCCAAAGACCGCACACAAAGGGAAGCTCGCTGCCAAATGGGAGGGGCCCTACGTGATTCTGAGGTCCTCGGCCCAGCCACGTACCGAATCTCGACTCTAGGAGGGATGTCACTCACTCACACCTGGAACGCGGAGCACATACGTAAATACTACCAGTAAATGTATGACCCCCCCCCCCCCCCCCCCCGCCTAGATGATTGTACTGAAAGAAAGGAAAATATCTCAAATAAAGGAAATCTCTCTTTCTGCATATATACATCTCTCACATCGTAGGATAAGCTCGATCGTAAGGCTGGGGTAACTCCCCTAGTAGGTCGATCATTCGATCGATTGTAAGGCTGGGGCAACTCCCCCCGCAGGCTGATCATTGGACCGACCGTAATGCTAGGGCAACTCTCCCTGCAGGCAGATCACTCAATCGACCATAAGGTTGGGCGTAGCTCCCCCAGCTGGACGACCGACCCGTCGACTGTAAGGCTAGGGGTAACTCCCCCAGCAGGCTGATAATTCGATCAACCATAAGGCTGGGGCAACTCCCCTAGCAGATCGATCGCTCGATCGACTATAAGACTAAGGGTAGCTCCCCCAACTGGTTGACCGACACACCGACCATAAGGATGGGTTTAACTCCCACAGTAGGCCGACACCATATCGATCATAAGGCTGAGGGCAACTCCCCTAGCAGGCCGATCATCAGATCAACCGTAAGGCTAGGGGCAACTACTCCAGCAGGCAGATCATCAGATCGACCGTAAGACTTGGGACAACTCCCCTAGCAAGCTGATCATCAGATCGACTGTAACATTGGGGAAACTCCCCCAGCAGGCCGGTCATTAGATCAATCATGAGGTCGGGGGTAGCCCCCAGAAAACTAGACATCCGACCTACTGCAAGCAACCCAATCGACCCACAATTAGTAAACTTCCGCCAAACATGGCTGCTCGGTAATTAAAACCTAACCATGGTTGAGGGAGGGGGCACAACATCACAACATCAAAGGAGTTATCAGCAAACAAACATGAGTGAACCCTTACATTACAAAAACTTGGCGAATGCCGAGGACCGTATACAAGGCAACAAAAGAAAAAGAGGAAAAAGAAAAACTACACAAAAGAGCTAGGCCCCTGCTTCAGGCTGGGCAACTGAGGTGGCTGTAGGAGCATCATCCGGCTGGTCGACGTCCTCTGGCCGGTCAAGCTGGGCGACCAAGGCACTGCAGGAGTGTCTTTAGGCCGGTCAACGTCGGCCTCCCCATTGTCCCCGGAGATCATCTTAAGCTTCTCGATCGAAATTCTCGAACATGGGAATTTTCATTCAATCTCGTGCCGGCAACGGAGGAACCCTTCATCGAATGCCTTAAACATCCTCGGCACAACGAAGGTCTCTGCGTACTCCTCCACCGCCGCCCAGGCAATCCGAGCAGGCTCCACCTCTTCCAATTCCTTAATCCGGGCCTCGAGGGTGGCGACTTGGTGCTGGAGCTTCGATCTCTCCCTCTCGTTTTCACGAGAGACTTTGTCGAGCTCAACCGTGAGAGCATCATCCCTCTCCTCCACCGCCTCCACCAGCTCTTTGAGCTCCTTGACCTTGGTCCACTCAGCAGGGCCCTCGAACTCCCTTATTTTGGCGACCTTCTCCAGCTCGGCGACCCTCTCCTTAGACTTGGCCCGCACAGCCAGTGCCATCGCCCTCTCCATATCCGACTTCTCCAGGTCAGATGAGAGCTTGACGATCCATGTCTACATCGACTTCGCACGTGCCTCGGCCTCATGTGTCGCCTCATCAGCGACCTCCGCCACTGCTGGTTTCCAGCGAGACCTGCTTCCATATCTAATAGCACGAAAACTGTCGCCTCATTGAAAGGACGATCGAGGACAACTACGTCGAAGGAAAGACACGAGTCAGATACAAACACAAAGGACAACGTGCCAATACTACAAATGGACTTACCTGCCGGCTGACCTACACCACAAAGGTGGCGAGCATGTCGACCCTCACCCCGTCCAGTATTGATCGGTCTTGGGGCAGGCAGGAATTTTCGACCAGCCGAGCTGCGACCCTGCAATTCGAGAAGACGGACTCCTTCAGCCCCACAGGAAAGAGAGGGCCGAACAATTCGTCTCCAGACCGCGGCGGCTCAGCCTCGGTCGACCTAAAAGCGCACAGGGACCTCTCGTAATCCGCCAAGAGCGAGCCATATCAGGAAGGGGAGAAGCCATCCCAAGGCCACTTGTCCCTGCCTTGGCAAGAATGGGCAGGGGGCACCAGGGGCTTGAGGAGAGGAGCGTCCCCGCCAGTAATGAAGCCCCGAGATTTCTTCCTTTTGGCCGCTCCTTGATCCGGCGATGCGTGCTCCCTCGTCCTTTTCACCCCAGAGGACCAGCCACACTGCCTCTGCTGAACTTCCAAAACGTGATCCCTCCTCCCCGGAGTGGGATCTGGGATGGAAGTCGGTAGGGGGCATGGGGGAGAACTTTAGACAACCCCGCCTGACAGAAGGGAAGTGAGAGGATAGCCAGAATCGAAAACTACAAAGAAAACCGAACCAGAAGGGAGACTTACCAACGGGCCACATGGTCTTCCTCAGGGTGTAATCCTTGAAGAGGACCCTGATGTCCCGTTCGTCAACAGGGATGGCAACCAACTTGTCCCTCGCCACAAGCTCCACGTCGGTAAGGCTCCCCAACGTAAGGGTTAACGAAGGCAGATTACCCCAATGAACTGGAAAGTCTGCTTCCTCGCAAAGAGACATGAATAGGTAATCCTCCTTCCAGTGCTTCAAAGAGGTCGGCAGTCCCAACACCAGACCTTTTCCCCTCCAAGAGGTGATGTACAGCCAAGCACCCAACTTATGGTGGCTCAGAAGGTAGAAATGGGTGAAAAGCCCAAGGGTTGGCTTGACCCCTTAAGCAAGCACAACACGATAAACCCCAATAAGCACCCGATGGCATTGGGGAAAAACTGACATAGGGCAAGGCCATGGGCCCTCAAGAATACCGCCACAAATGGATGGAGCGGGAACTGCATCCCAAACTTAGAACTCTGTGTGTACACTCTGACCTCATGACTGCCAGGGAAACAGACCATCTCGTTCCCCTGGGGGCCATGGCATGGTAATGGGGAAGGAGGTACTTGGAGCATAGCGGCCCTATGGAGGTGGCACAGGTCTTTGACAACCTCACCATCACATCCATAGGCACGCCAGAGGGATCGCCCCCAGCCAGCTGAATCTCGGCCCCCATCCCGGGAGGCAGGATGGGCATGACAGTGGGCACTGGATGCCCAACCCCGGAGGCAGTGGATGAAGACAACGAGGGACACATGCTGGAGCACGGTGAGAGTAAGGGGCAGATGCGAAAGCAAGGAAAGAAGAGATAGCACTAACATGACAGTGCTTTCACCTGAGAAGCAACTTCCCTGTTTATAGTGCTTCCCCCGAATCCCATGGCTCTATTGCCAGCCGTTCACTTGCACACACATGTCAGAATCCTGCGAGAAGCGGATCTTCGAATCCTGCATCCAAAGGACGAGAGGATTCTCGGCATCCAGCGCCATGATGACCTTCATTTAATGTGTCGCTTAGACTGACGTGCTCGTCCAATCCACACAAATCACATCCTTTGGGCCGAACTTTCAGAATCCGAACGACCCGAGAGATGGGGGCAATTGATACAACCCTCCTGAACAGGCCAAGTGGAACAGGCCAATCCTGTGGGCCGGTGAAAGATTAGGCCCTAGCCTAGAGGCCTTGTAAGTGCGTGTGATGATGCCCACCCAAAATCGATGCTAAGGGAACCGCTAACCCTTGATAGTTAGGGAAATTGCCCCCCGGATTCCGCTCGCCTTAATCTCCATTACATTCGCCTTCATGGCCCATCAAGGGACCATCAAGGCGGTGCGTATGAGGGGCAAAAAGAGGGGGAGGGGAGGATGAGGGGAACGTGTGCGGTTTAGCCCCTACAAAAGACCTGAAGATCAAAAGAGAAAGGGACTGAATTTTGAATACTCTACACTCAGGTATTCTTCCTCCTACGACATTGTCTTCCACCTCAGATTTCTCCTCCACAGATCGGCCTGAGGATTCATGTATCGGTCTCTTAGTGAACCGTACTCGATCCCACCGTGCATCCTTCAGATCAGATCTGACTTAGGCATCTGGGGGGACTTGGTCGGAACCAAGGTCCGACCCACCTGATGAGCTTTCTCATCTGTGTAGGTCAAGGGGACTTCACCCCACTGAAGCTACCCTTTGGCGCTTCATCCACCAGAGACGAGCGATATCGATCCCGAGCTAGTTTGTCATCTAGTCGAGGAGGCCGTCGTTCCCCCGAAGCTACCCTTCAGGATACCGACGCATAGATCCGTGCATTCCCGACCGAGCAAATGTGCCGCTATCCGATCTCGAAGGATGCATGTGTCTCATGCGACCACGTTGACCTCCGACCCTCCAGACTACCAAACTGTAGTGAGAAAACACCCTGAAACAGCCTGTAACGGCATGTTTCTGTATGCACGTGTCTCGTACGTATTTTAATTAGTTGACTTATTTGAATAGTTGTCTTGTAATTTTATTATTTTTCTCTTAACTTGAACTTGTGATCGGATTCCTTGTTTGTGATTCTCGCGACTTCACGATCGCGTTAATGTCTCCTTTATTCTTGGTTAACGTTGATTGCAAGGACGAGACCATAATAATCCGATCATCTTAAAATTTACTCTTCCCTAATCTAATCCAAGTTTTAATAAATCTTAATATCACGGTCAAATCTACACCAATAATCTAAAGATCTTAATGTCGATCTCATAATCTAATCGTAACCAAACCGATCCTATAGTAACTATATGATTCTCTAAGTCGTATCTAACCCACAAATTCTAACTAAACTGATCAAATATCTCTACCAAGATCCTATATTAAACATCTCAAATAGAATACCCAAATCACATCTACAACCATAACAAGATTCTAATATCTTAATTAGAATTATTTTTCCCTAATTGCTATATCTAATTACACTAATTAAATTGGTTTTAATAACTAAATTTATCCTATAAAGTCTTAATAAATCCTAAACTCAATCTTAATATTAATAAATCTTAACTAATAAATCTTAATCCTAATAAATCTAATTGCCTTAACAATTTTCCAAGCGTCATCCGGAATCTTCCACAAACCCAAAATATCCTAACCGCCCACTAACTATCCCCATGTCCGCAAGTCGCCAACCCCTTTCATGCGTGTTTCTCTCCCACTTCTCATCAAACACAAGTAGATCCCATAGGATCCCAACAAACCCCCATCATGCAAGAATCTCAATCGCAACTGCTCTCTCCCCACGTTCTCCTTCAAACTTCTCCCCTCTTCCCTTCAAATATCCCATACAACAAACCACTTCTCAAACCCACAAAAGCCCCCATGCACGTGGAACCCCTCTCCTCTTCAAAAAGCTCAAGCTCCGACCTCCCCCTCAGTCCTCTCTTGTCACAGTGCCCTCCTCTATAAACCCAGGCCACCTTCCTTCGACGAACCCCGACTGCCACAACCCCAGCTCCGGTGAACTCCCCCTCCGAACAACAACTCCGCCCTTCACCTCCCCTACTCACCTACCTCCGTTAAACCCCATCGACCTACCACCATCGCCAAGCCTCTGCTCCATCACTCTGTGCCACCGCTTCTCCGCTCCTTAGCCCAACAGCCCTTCACGCTCATCCCGTAGAACCCAGGGCGACTCCGACCCCTCATCTCCCCGTCGCCACCATCGACCCGCCTTCCTTCCTCCTTCCTCCCTCGTCCGGCGCCCACCGTGCCACCGCCAACAGACCTCGCCTCAAACACCTCGTCAGCCCGCCATCGCTTCCGACGACCCCAACCCATGCCGGCGAGCTCGACAACACCCCCGCTTCCCGTACCTCTTCCCCGCCTTCTCCCTCAACTCTGATCCTCAGCCCACTCAACCTCCGGCCACCTTGCTTCAAAACTCTACACCGCCAGCACCTCTTCCTTGCGACACCACCGAGCTCTCCCATCTTCTCCTCCCTCAAGACTGTCTCCCTCCTCTAAACCCCACAAGCACCGGCGACACAAGCCTGCTTCGGCGCCCTCTGTCGCCACCACATTCCCTAAGCCGTCCTTCCTTCCTCCTCCCCACAACCTCGTCGTCGTCATCTCCTCGAGGCACCATGCGATCTCCACCTGCATCTCTCGGCCCTGCCACCGCCTTGCTTCGTCCACACCCGACCGCAACCACCACCGCCCTTCAGACCTGCCACCTCTCGTCGACCCCCCATCCCGTCGCTTCCCGAAGTCGACGTCCAAGCTTTTCACATGGGCGGAGTCAGAGGGAACTTATCAACATGTAACAGTGAGTCGCCTTGCATTTAATTTTCATGCACGCACTGCACACTTTCATATATATATGATATATGGTAATATATATATATATATATTGTTTATGTTATATAATACATAGTGTTTGTATTATACAGTATGTATGTATGCATGTGTGTGTGTGTGTGTATATATATATATATATATATATATATATATATATACTGTGTGTTATGTTAAAGATTATTATGTTATTGTTTACACTGTAGATGGCATAAGTTAGTTAGTGTATACATATGTTAGTATATGTATTAGTACATATAAATATATATGGGTATGTTAATATACACATGTTAGGGTTGCTAAGTAAATTATTTGGGCTTGATTGTTAAATCTGATCTTGCAGATACAACACGCCTTTCGTTGCTAACACCTGGACACCTAGAAACGCTTCATCAGGCAAGTATTTACCGCCTATAAACTTTAAAGTATAATGATCAGATATTAATGGCTGAAACCATTTAATGTTGTCAACATTAATAACTTTTGGTAAGAATGCTGCTTAATAGTACTCGAGGTAATTTAATGATTCGGATGATGTGTCGGGTTGCTTTTACTTTTTAAATGTTGCTGCCATTTTAAGGATGTACCTGAAATATTCTTATTGCTTGTTATACCATTAATTGCAAAATGTACACCATTAATGAATTGTGATACTGGGTCCTCAGGACATATACGGACTATTGGGCCCTTGGGGCAAATTACGGAATATTGAGCCCTTGGGGGCATACATTGAACTGAACAGACACACATTAACACTTTGGGTTAGGGTAGTCCAGTGTAGTAGAGTGCGGAATTCGGGATTTCACCCCCACCGGTAAATTCGACCGTCGCCCGGATGGGATCGGTGAGTACAGAGCCACGGGTAGCTCCCGTCGTTTTAGGTGTAATTGTTGTTTCTTCCGCCCTCAGACAATGGGCTTGTCACTAGATTAGGAGATTGAATGATGCATTATCTTGCCTCTGCTCTTAATATTGTGAATTGTGTAAACTGCTAGTTTTCTTACCATGCACATATACAACTGACATGCTCATTACTCTGTACACCACACTTGCCATGCTTACTACTCTGTACACCATGCTTGCCCGCTCACTGCTTTGCACACTACACTTTGCCTGCTTACTACTTTGCACACCATACTTACGATGCTCACTATTTATACACTACATGTTGATATGCTCATTTGTTCTCTCACGCTACATATGCCTTTCCTGATTGTAATCATATTGTGTCACTCAGCTTCAAAGCTTGCAAAATATATTATTATCTTGCCAAGGGTCCATTTTCTCACATTTTAACTTGCTGAGCGACTCTCGCTGACGTATATTTCCCTGTTGTATATCTTGTAAAATATACATCAGGTTTTGAGACAGATTTTGCAGAGGAGCATACCCCGAGGCTGAGCTGGCTGACCAGGTGTACCCAGACGCTAAGATCTGCTGCTGGAGAACGACATGCTTTCACAGTGCTGCAATAAATTAATATTTCTGTTGTATTTCATTCAGGGTAATTCCTTTGGGTAACTGTTATAATGGCCATACTATGCCTTAATTCCTTTGTGTACATGCAATCTGGACTTGAAGTGTAATAATAACATTTGTGTTGTTCTGATATTTGCAAGCAAGAACTTGCCAGGCTTAATACACAGACGCTTATTGTGCTTAAGTCAAAGAAGAAGAAAAAGTACTTCTTCTTTGCTTTAAGTACATGCGGACCCGCTCGCGCCCTCGCTCCCAAGCATAATGGGAAGCGGGGCGTGACAAGTTTTAGTGGTGGCCCATGCAGGTCTGCATTCTACGAAATAATCGAAACAATATGGATGTCATTATTAGCTAGACTGTCTAGATAAATCTTGTACGCAAATGTTTACTTTGTTTCATTTTTCAGCATGGCAGGGGGACCGAATACTCGGAACGGAAATGGAGCCAATGGGAATGGCGATCCCGACATCCGTGAACTTATGGATAGAACTTGAGTCTTTCCTGCATTGACCAGAAGGCTGGGTAGAAGTTGCCAAGAAACGGCTGACTGGTAATGCCCAGAGCTGGTGGGATACTGAGGAAGCATGTCTAGTTAAGCCTAATAACTGGACCATCTTCCGAGAGCGCTTCGATGCTCAGTATTTCGCCAGATTAGCCAAGAGAGAGCTCCAACACCGTTTCGTCAACCTAGAGCAATGTAATCGGACTGTTGACGAATACGAAGCAGAGTTTTCTATGCTTAGTCGTTTTGCCCCTCATTTGGTAGAAGATCCCGAAGACCGTGCATATCAATTTCTCTAGGGTCTGGACCTGAACTTTCAGGCTTCGATGTCTTCGGTGAATCTGACTACACACCAGGACGTATTGGATGCTGCTAGGAAGCATGAGCTTATTATGAAGAAGAAGAAGGCACTTCAGACTGATAGAAGCAAGCGCCCTATGGAACCAACTAGGGATGATCTCCGACCGACTCAGACCACCAACTTCAAGAGGCCTGCTACCCCGGCCAACTCCAGATCTACAATGGTGTGTCACCACTGTAACCGATCGGGACATGTCAAAAAGGATTGTCGTGCGCTGCTGAACCAGTGTTTAGTGTACAGGGGCACCTGACCATATTGTAAGGAACTGCCCTCATCACACTAGTGATCCAGCGGCCCAGACTATGGTAGCGTCAGGATCAACTCAACAGGGACCAACTCTGGCTCCTCGACGTCGAGTTCTCCAACAGGCCAAGCCCTAACACAGCCGGCATTAAACTTACTCTATGGTCGTCGAGGAAGTTAGGGATGATGAGCCAGTAATGAATGATGATGTCTGAACATTTTTCTACCATCACATTGAATGATTCATATCATCAATATGCTTACCTTTGATGTATCGCACCTAAGATGTATTTTTTTCTTTTACTATTACTATTTTGCTATCAGGCTTTTCATTGGTCTTACCTAGCTTAAAGAAATTCCGAGGACGGAATTTTTATAAGGTGTGTAGGATGTACCAGCCTATTTCTGTATGCACGCGTCTCATACGTATTTTCATTAGTTGACTTTGAATAGTTGTCATATGATTTTATTATTTTTCTCTTAACTTGAACTTGTGATCGGATTCCTTATTCGCGATTCTCGCGACTTCACGATCGCGTTAATGTCTCCTTTATTCTTGATTAATGTTGACTGCAAGGACAAGACCGTAATAATCCGATCATCTTAAAATTTACTCTCCCTAATCTAATCCAAGTTTTAATAAATCTTAATATCACGATCAAATCTAAACCAATAATCTAAAGATCTTAATGTCGATCTCCTAATCTAATCGTAACCAGACCGATCCTATCGTAACTATATGATTCTCCAAGTCGTATCTAACCCACAAATTCTAACTAAACTGATCAAATATCTCTACCAAGATCCTATTAAACATCTCAAATAGAATACCCAAATCACATCTACAACCATAACTAGATTCTAATATCTTAAATAGAATTATTTTTCCTAATTACTATATTTAATTACACTAATTAAATTGGTTTTAATAACTAAATTTATCCCATAAAGTCTTAATAAATCCTAACCTCAATCTTAATATTAATAAATCTCAATCCTAATAAATCTAATTGCCTAAACAATTTTCCAAGCGTCATCCAAAATCTTCCATGCACACAAAATATCCTAACCAGCCGCTAACTATCCCCACGTCCACAAGTCGCCAACCCCTTTCATGCGTGTTTCTCTCCCACTTCTCATCAAATACACGTAGATCCCGTAAGATCCCGCAGGATCCCAACAAACCCCCCCAATGCATGAAGCACAATCGCAACTGCTCTCTCCCCACGTTCTCCTTCAAACTTCTCCCATCTCCCCTTGAAATATTACATACAACAAACCACTTCTCAAACCCACAAAAGCCCCCATGCACGAGGCGACCCTCTCCTCTTCAAAAAGATCATGCTCCGACCTCCCCATCAGCCTTCTCCTGTCAGAGTGCCCTCCTCTCTAAAACCAAGCCACCTTCCTCTGACGAACCCCGACTGCCACAACCCAAGCTCCGGTGAACTCCCCATTCGAACAGCAACTCTGCCCTTCACCTCCCCAACTCACCTACCTCCGGCGAAACCCACGCCCTCCAACCAGTGCCTTCGACCCCCGCCAACTTTGGCAAACCCCAGCGACCCGCCACCACCGCCAAGCCTCTGCTCCATCACCCCACGCCACCCCTTCTTTGCTCCTCAGCCCGACAGCCCTTAACGCTCATCCTGCAAACCCCAGGGTGACTCCGACCCCTCATCTCCCCGTCGCCACCATCGACCCGCCTTCCTTCCTCCTTCCTCCCTCGTCTGGTGCCCACTGTGCCACCACCGACGGACCTCGCCTCAAACACCTCCTCAGCCCTCCATCAGCTTCCGACGACCCCAACCCACGCCGACGAGCTCGACAACACCCCCCGCTTCCCGTACCTCTTCCCCTCCTTCTCCCTTAACTCCGATTCGTTTCCCACTCAACCTCTGACCACCTTGCTTCAAAACTCTACACCGCTAGCACCTCTTCCTTGCGAAACCACCGAGCCCTTCTATCTTCTCCTCCCTCAAGACCGTCTCCCTCCTCCAAACCCCACAAGCTCCGAAGATACAAGCCCGCTCTGGCGCTCTCTGTCGCCACCACATTCCCTCAGCCGTGCTTCCTTCCTCCTCCCCACAACCTCGCCATCAACATCTCCTCGAGGCACCATGCGACCCCCACCTGTAGCTCGCTGCCCCGACACCACCTCGCAACGTCCACGCCCGACCGCAACCACCACCTCCCTTCAGACCCGCCACCTCCTGTCGACCCCGCCATCCCGTCCCTTCCCGACGTCGACGTCCAAGATTTTCACGTGGGCGAAGTCGGAGGGAACTCATCGACATGTAACGGTGAGTTACCTTGCAATTTAATTTTCATGCATGTATTGTGTACTTTCATATATATATATATATATATATATATATATATATATATATATATATATATATATATATATATATAGAATAATGGGTATCATACGCCATATGAGATATGCTCTCATATGCCCTCTCACATAAAGCAACCAAGTACAACCCCACATGGGCTTGAACTTGGTTGTACTTGGTTGCTTTATGTGAGAGGGCATATGAGAGCCTATCTCATATGGCGTATGATACCCATTATTCTCATATATATATATACTAGTCAAAACCCGTGCCCGCAGGCACGGTTCATTTAAGATTTCCCCCCGCAAAATATTTGTTCCACAAAAAATTATTTTCACAACCAAATTTAAAAGAACAACAAATTAGTGTGCCAAAAATTTAGGTCCTCTCAAAATTTAGTTCTCACCAGAAAATTTAGTTCTCTAAAAAATTTTAGTTCCACCTCTACAATTTAGATCCATCAAGATTTAACCTCATTTAAAACATTGCCCCTTTAAAATTTTGGATCCCCCAATGTTAAATGAACAACAATAATTAACGAACAAAAATTACTATTTAGTTCCCCAAAAAAAATTAGTCCCCTCAAAATTTAAGTCACATGTTCATTTAAAATATTTCACCGTCAAAATCATGGATCTTCTAATTTTAAATGAACAAAATAATTAAATTGCAATAATTATTATTTAGTTCATCCGAAAAATATTAGTACACCCCCTAAAAAAATCAGTTGTTGCTCTATGTCGATGTAGCACTATTATCATATCTTTCCCTTTGTTCTATTCTATGTGTTCATTGATTATCTCTTATTTGTAAAAGAAAATGAAAAAAAATATGATCATCCGTTCAAATTGGAAAGACAAATTATAATTTTTTTTAGCATCATGTCTGCCATTTCTTGCTATTGATTGATTGATGTCCCCCCAGTTATTGACTTCTTGTTCTCATGTCCAAAAAAACAAAAATAGTAAGGAGCAAGAAATTCATATTTATTAAAATCGATAACAAAAGTAGTAAGGAGCAATCTTATATCTTTAATCTTAATGAGAAAGTTAAAATTTTTAACAATCCAAAATGAAAATATAAAATAGAAAAAGGAAAAGCAATCGACACATAAACTATCTAATCGTCGTTTGCTCTCAACTGCTCCTGTAATGAAACCGTGTTTTACAACATTAGCTCGAACATCACCAAAATAAGAAAACATAAACAAAAAATAAGCTTCCTTTTGCACTTTTAGAAAGAAAAGTGTAAAATGAATATTGATCGAGCATAATCTTCTAACACTGAGCAATTATTTGCTCATCCCAAAACAAAGAAAGAGATTGAATTCCTTACATACTATGGTATTTCCATCCAGTTAATTATTTTAAGGCATGTGTCATATTAATTGGTAGATACAATAACTGTGATGTCTATATCGTGTAATACAGTTCACACCAAATCAATGTATTCTGCATTACAAAACATCAGACAATTTACAAAACGAAATATGTTGTAGAAAGCCATTGTTGATTGAACTACGCTTGTATTCTTTGAGAATTCAAAACGATCAATGAATAACATCAGTGCCGACATTTGTCATGGAAAGATGAAATATATTCAGGGGCAATCTTCCTTATACCTATGAGCTATAACAACCAATGTAATAACACTAAAAAAATAAAAAAATTGGGCATAATACTTCCAGTTTCAGAATGGAAGTCATTCCTTTGGTAGATCAAATTATCCTACTCCTCATCGCTCTTTTTAGAAGCATCGGAATCAGCTTGGGCAAAAGATGCATTAAATCTTGGTCCGTGTAGTCTCATGTGGTTCATTCATGTTACCTGTTCAAAAAAATTCAAAGTAACAAAACATAATTTCACCAAAACAAAAAACAAAAAACATAACAATGGTGAATTGTTTCTTATAAATTTGATGATTATAAATCAAGAAGTGAACTATTAATAGTACTTGTAGCTAAATATCTGGACAAATGAAATATAAGGTTGAGAATATTGGGGTGATAGTTACAAGTAATAATCTCACAGAATCTTTGCAGGTAATATCATTACCCCTGGATATGAATTAATTCAGAATGTTTCTTTTGAACTAATATTAATTCATATCCATCAAAATATCATTACACATGGATATGAATTATTTTTTGCACTAATATTTTAAATTTCAATAACCAATATTAATACATGCATAATAATTCATTTAAAGAACAAAATCAGAATGTTTCGCTTGAAAGTTCATTACCCCTGAGACATAAACACATAAAATAGCATAAGCTTGAGTATTCTGATGGGAAACACAATATCTCTTGGAACCAAACATGCACTTTAAGGGGTTGGGTGTTCTTCACGCAGGATGTCGCCAGATTACAGCATCAAATTGTGCTGGGTGTCCTTCTGTGCATCAAGTTTGAGTTGCTGATTTACTCCCCCCAGATGTTGACGTGACTTGTTGCCAGGACATGTTAGTGTACCCCAAACTGCATGGACTTGCTGTGTTGAATCAACTTGGGAATTTCCTGGATTCTTATATTGCTTGCTGTTAACAATTGTCTCATAGGGTGGTTCCTCTTGGATTGTGTTCCCAGACAATGCACGTGGGGTTCTTGATGATCTTTGCATATAGTTGTCTCATGGGATTTCTTGGGGCATTGTTTGTCACTATGTCCAAAACAAAGGCAGTTCCCACACCTAATAAGCTCACCCTCGTAAATGACATCGAGTATGTGGGTGGAACCATCGTCATACTCCAGCGTGACACTGCAGGGAAGGGGTGTCTCCACACTAACCTCAACGAAACAACACATGTGAAACAAAAATCTGTGAAAATAACATATATACCTTTTTTTAAGTTGCAAGAACAAATCTGTGAAATGATGCAAGAACAAACTCATGGATTTAATCTGCATATGGTGATCTTCAGTTTCAGTCTAAACAAAAAATCCGTGAAATGATGCAAGAACAAACACCAGGAAAGAGCAATAATCCGCACAAGGTGATATTCAGTTTCAATTTAAACAAAAAATCTGTGAAATGATGCAAGAACAAACTCCAAAAAGAGCAATAGTGAAAAAGAGAGAAAAAGAAGAAGTCAAAAGAAAAGGCCCAATTCTTTAACAGAATAAAACCCGAATCAACCAAAATCAAGAATCAAGATGAATATTTACCAATTCTTCGCTCTTCATCTGTCATCCGCCGCTCAATGCCATCTATAGTTTGAGCCCTTAATGTCTAGGCTCACAATGCAAGCTGTTCATTAGCATCGTAAAGCCTATGACTTGTGTTTCGAGCAGCAGGAGCATCAATCATAGAATTAATTGTAACATCATGATCATTTCTATTATCTCTACCAACAGTAACAGTAGTAACCTGAATTGCCTTCTTACTTGCAACTCCTTTTGGGCCATGTCCTTGAGAGAATCTCCTTCATTGCGTGGGTGATAAGTTTCCTAACCAAAAAGAGATAAAAGAATTAATTTGGGCAAGTAAGGCACTTGAATGAGATAAAAGAATCAACCATGTTGCAGCCATCCTTGATAGATCTTATTCAATCTTAATAGGATCAAATACAATTTCACTCCTCCAGCTGTCCACAAACACCTTACATTATAGACATTCTACAGGCGCATCAAATTATGGATGAGACAGAGCCAATCATAATATATGGGCAATGAAGTAAAATATGATCATGAAATCATCTTATCTCTTACATAAAAGCAACAATTCCTTTTTGCTTTCGAAACATCCTATTTTGTATAACTAACCAAGCAATAGTTCTAACTTTCAAATGACCATGAATTTTTCAAATGAAGGCTCACATGCAACTTTGATACCTCTAAAATTCAAAAAGAAATAATAAGCTTTGACCATAAAAACCCCTAGCTATCCCAAATCCAAATTTTTTGATCAGAAGAATTATTAATGGTTACAATATTCAGTAGTTGTATGAAACTAATAAAATTATCTACTAAAGAATTTGCAAGATTTCTGCAAGTTAAGCTGACATGCTCAAGAATTTGCACACCAACTATAGCTTGACTAACTGCTAAAGATTGGTCAAAAGAAATTGTCAATAGAGAAACCCAAAGAGAAGCAATACCCATGTTATATATATATCATCAGTTGGTTCAAATGCAGAGTCTACCCCCAACCTCCCCCCCCCAAAAAAAAATGCGCACACACACACAACATACACACACCCCCCCCCAAAAAAAAGCCCATTGTCCCAGCTAGAAAAGAAGGAAGTTGCTTAAGGACACATTTCAAAATTAAGAGACAAAGATTAATCTAGGAGTATGAAGCCGCCAAATAGATCCAATTTATTAATATGTATGATCATTATACAATTGAATATAGTATGTACTGCTTGAGGTTCTATGTGATATAGTTAATTCTAATTATTACCACCTCTTACCTCAGGCCAGAATTCTCCTCTTTCAGGTGATTTAGCGCTGCCTCAAGCTCCACAGTGTAAGCTTATCCACACAAACAATAGAGACGATAAAATCAAAATCTCAATAGCTCTCAGAAACAAACTGCATGTGTAATCAAATACTTAAATTTCGGCTATTTTGCATTTTACTCACCGATCCACTCCCAATCGTAGAGATGCTTGCTAGTAGAATGGGCTTGCTCTTTCTAAATAAACCCATCACATACCTCATGGCGCTCTTGTCAAGCCCCAATCCATTCTGATCACACATTAAATTCCATATAAAAATACATAAGAGATGAAGCTAAGGTCCTTTCCCCCCAAAAAAACCGAATCTCCCAGAATACAGCCAAATACTGAAGATGAGGAAGCTAGGGTCCTTTACCAAAAAACCAAATGCCAGATCATTCAATTGAAGGTGGGAAGGAAACTTACAAAAAAACCCAACACCACGTCAAATTTAGCAGGCCTCATCTGGTCATTGATCATATTCATGTATTATTGATAAAGAAATTATATCGTCCCAAGAAAAATCAAGTCAAGTGCTCTTTAAGTTGTTTTTCTTGTGCTTATTAATAGTTAAGCATGGTCAATGCATCAAGTGACAAATTTTGTTATTGCAGATGGGAACTCAAACTTCCCCTCAACTGATTTGACATATTCAATATATAAACTTCATTTTGACTGCGTGTGACAGTAGTGGTGGCCCCACCCCATGTAAGAGTGCATGTCATTTAGTTAAATGAGCATCAACTCATAAACATTAACCCCATATAGTAAACATATTTTCTCTTGGAAGCACATATCAAAATTGTACATGGTAGTGTGAAAAACCAAAAGCACAAACCAAAAGCACAACTTCATAGAAAAAGAATTAGGAAAGCTACTGCACAAAACTGCATTTCTATTTTGTTCAAATTGAACAAACTGAAAGCTCATTAAGGATTAAGGAGAAAGTACAGCTAATATATAATATAAAATGTACCAACATGAGTTTAATGGACTGTAGCAAACATACTTTCTCAAAAAGATACGAACAATCTTGGTTGTCCTCGAAATCAACTTTTGCCCAGTCTATGCCATCTTGGATGTATTCCTGGCAAACATGAAATATGTGAGATTAAAAATTTCATCTTAGATGCAAATATCAAGATCCTTCATCATCATCATCTTCTTCTTTTGATTACAGTCAAGAAGAGTGGAAGCGAGAGAGACTTTGTTTATTCTACATCCAAAAAACTCTTCATTTCCTTTGTAAATAAAACAAACAGAAAAACAGTCAAATACAAAACAGAGTGGGATAGTCTTACATCAATAGCAACCTCATCTTCCTTGGAGCATTCCACCTATGATTGCCAAGTTGCAGTAATGCGTATTAGAAAAGTTAGAACATGCAATAACCCAAGTAACAATACATTACTTTGCTGAATATACCTCAACCATGGTCTTCTCACGTAGTTCTTTGATTAACTTCTTCTTCTCCTATATGGAAAGAAAATAAAGACCAAAAAATATATTAACAACTACAATTCATGAAAGTTAATAATAATCCATAGTGTGGTGTAACTATTACTTTGAGTTTGGACTTACATCCAATGGTGAGTTCTTTAACTTAAGGACTGCCATGGTGCATTCAAGCTCATGTTGCAATACCTTAAGCTACATTCCAAAAAATTCCAAGTATATTGCAAGGACATTTATATTAATGGCATATCTTTGTATCTCCTTAATACATGCATGCATATAGAGACACTACAAAAATTACACATAAGAATATGGCATGTAATATGAATTCTTAAGTCCAGCTGAAACCATTTCAACCATTATGCCTTAAATAACATAACAGCGGTAAAAAGCAAATACCATTCGTTTGAAGCTGAAAGGGAGGAGCGACCTACTTTTCTTCTTCTTGATGATGGTTCCTGTTACATGCTTAGATTTTGTTTTAAGAATCAGATATAGATTCAAGAATAGAGTTTGAAAAAAGAAAATGAAAAGTACTCTTATTATTCATTTGGCAATGAATCTTAAAAGAAATGCTACAGTTCATAGCAGCCCTATCAACTTCCAAACTTTTGTATTCTCACTCCTGAGTCACTTCCTCACATTCTTGTTTTGACTTAACACCTGCAATTGTTACATATGACTCGCTGTTAGTAACCATATAATGCATGTGTTTAGTGAAACCATGACCAACCTTCTATTGATGCTTTTGTATCCACTATTCTTACTTTGCTTGCCTCTCTTTCCTTGCAAAATTTTCTCTATGAACCAACCATCTTGATAATTACATCATGTTTTCCACAACTGCTTCAACTCAATGTCTGATCAAGTGTTGTTTTGACTTGAAAGTTCCCAACAATTACCTTTTTACCACAGTTTTTGTCATTTTTTCCCTAGGTCTGCTACACTTAGTTGCTCCTCTCTCCCCTACTACAAATTGCCCAAGTCACTGGGAAATACAGTCTGCATCATATTAATACACGTAAGAATATGGCACTATGAAATAAAGTCTGTAGCAAGAATAGAGTTTTAAAAAAGAAAAAGAAAATAAAATTTTTTGATGTTCACTTCCACCCAATTGCCTAAAACCAAAACCAATTCAAGTCAGCCCCTCTGCCTACTCCTATACAACAATCTGCAACAAGAAAAAAAATCCAACCTTTAGAACCCTCCACATTAACAATCCCAATCCCAATCATTGATTGTCCCATAAAATCTGGGAGGACGCTCCTCTCTCTCCGACCAAGTCATGCCACTGTCCATCCATCTCTTCATTTCCCCGTCACATCTAAGCATTTCAACAACATGTAATGTGCAATAACAGTATTAACATTAAAATGACAAAGGTAGTTCACTTTTTGAACATTCTGTCCACTTCTATAGACCAAAAACAGATACAAACATTTAGCTCTCATATCCTTAGTTCATGTTCATTTACAACAACTGTATATGAGGACAGTGTAATTTTTGAAATAAATGCATCTCAAGAAACAAAATCATATTAGTCGATGAAGTATATGTAATTTCCTTGAATGACAGTAGATGAAAGAACTATTTTCAAAAAGCAAATTCAGCTCGGTGGATGAAAGAGCTGTTTTCAAAAGGAATTTAGTTCGTATACTTAAGATAATGACAATGGATGAAAGACTTGTTTTCAAAAAGCAAATTCATGGTAATTTTTCTGCTTAAGAAGCAAATTCTTTACACTCGAAAACTACAAATCCTTCACTGTCTCAAGAAGTAAATTCATGGGAAGATCATTCTAAAACAAATCTATCTAATTTCTCTAAACATTTCTCTAAACATTTCCAGTCAATACTATGGGATTTTAGACAAATCAAAAAATCATTGTTGTAAGATGAAATTGCATTTTTAGACATATCAATACTATGTGAACTAAGTGCATTTTTTAAAGACGAATTGCAAGATGAAGTTGCAAGATGAAATTCCATTGTTAATAGATAACATGGAACCCATGAAAATTGCATTTTCGTATGCATTCCATGGTTCAACTAATTGCATGCACTCAACGGTAAAAAATGAAGTTGCATGGAACCCATCTATTATATATTTTCCATGGAACCCAACTGTTCAAATAATTATTTGCATTCCAGGGTTCATAAAAATGAAGTTGAATTAGTTCCAAGGTAAATTGAATTAGGAACTAATTGCATTTTTAAAAGATGAAATTGCAAGATGAAGTTGCAAGATGAAGTTGCAAAATGAATTTCCATTGTTAACAGATAACATGGAACCCATGAAAATTGCATTTTTTTTAAAGTTGTAGTGTGATATTTTCATAAGAATTGTATTTTTTAAAGATGCAAGATGAAACAAATAATAGGTGTCCATAAACCCACTGCATTAATTCGATGCATTCCATGGTTCAACAAAATTGCAATGGGTTCATAAAAATTGCAGATAATCATAATCAACTGATTGCATGTTGAGCACATAATCAAACATCGAGCACATAGTTAATAAGCAGAGGATTCAAAAAAATTGCATGAGTGAGTGTTCAACAAATGAGAAGAGGGTTCACATAATCATATTCAGTGAGCACACAAACAATGGGCTTCCTCATCTTCTTCTAGAGTTAAACAGAGGTTTCAAAAAAATGTTTCGGGCTAAATTTAAACAGTGTGTTCAAAAAAATGTGTCACGCCCCGCTTCCCATTCTACCGGGAGCGAGGACGCGAGCGGGTCCGCGATGTGCTTAAAACAAAGAGGAGTACTTTTTTTTCTTTTCTTCCTCCTTGGTTTAAACACACTAAGCGTCCATGAAATAATATGGCAGGATCTTGCATGCTTATAAGAAATAGTACAGATGACATTATTACAATACCAAAGCGTCTGAAAGTAAAGTACAACATAGGCCTAGTATGGCCGCAATCAACAAGTACAACAATTACATTATTCAAATATATAAAGTGCAGTCGCGAAGGGGAATGTCTAGTCTTCTGTGGATAGGTACTCCACGTAGCCTTCGAGCACTGGCTCGGTTCCTGCAGCAAAGACTTCAACGTATTCATTGTCGGTACCTGACGGACATTTCGTAAAAACAACAAAATGAAATGTCCGTCAGCGAGGTATACTCGGCAAGATATTCTCAAAACCAAAACGTTAGACATTTATATTAAAAGCTGAAAAGACAAGCTATAAGATAAATAGAAAAGAGTTATAGCAGTTTAAATATTTTTAGCAATTGCAACCTGCAGCAGTTTCATTATTCAATAATAATTTCAAAAGCCATCTGTAACCTGTGACAATTTAGCATTTAATAATCACACTGTAGCAACCTGCTGAAAAGATGTTTAGAACAATTAATCAGAAACCAGTCTATCCTAGTGATAAGTCAATGTCCAAGAGTACTAGAGATAACCAACGTGCAGCCTGCGACGGGAGCAACTCCGAGGCTTACCCACCGTTCCGATATGGCAACGGTCAAGGATCTAACCCCCGTAATGTGTTGGAGGTAATTTAGTATGACGCATCCAGTCATTCTGTACCACTTGTGATCATAGGCTGCCCCAATCCCAGGTCAAGTCAAGTGTCGGTCAAAAGAACGTGTACTATCAATCTATTATTGAAATTCCATCTTCCATTCTATATTGGTAAAGTTCCATCTTCCATTCAATATTGTTGAAGTTCCATCTTCCATTTCAGTCAATTCAGTCTCGGTTTTCAACAGTCCGTACAATAGTTTCACAAAAGTTCACAACTTTGCGACTCGGTTTAACAAAAGTTCACAAAACATCAGGATCACTTAAATAGATTAAAGAACGAGTAAGATATGATTTTAACTAAGCAAAAGAGTTTAAATTAGTTCAAAATATTTTCTAAGACTAATAGTTATTTTTCAAGATTATTTAAATAATTTTTAACAATTTTAGACCATTTAAAATAGCCAAAAACTATTTTAAAATCAAGAAACCAGTTTAAAGATGAATGTTCAAGGAATTGTTTTGAGCAAACCGTACATCAGAATTATTCAAACAAGGTGTCAAAATGGTCGTATTCACTAGTACTACGACATATATTTTTATCGTACTTCAGTATACGTGAAAATCACAAACTACGAATTTTAAAAGGAATTTTAAGACAAGAAATTATTGTTACTACTCACGTTCAAAGATTTATTCCGGGCAAACCGTACGTCAGAATCTTTCAAACAAGATGTCAAAACGATCGTATTTACAAGTACTATAACATATATTTTTATCGTACATCAATGTAGGTAAAAATTGCAAGCTACGAATTTAAAAAGGATTTTGACCTATTTAAGTTTTGCCTTTAAAACTTTACTTTGAGAAATATACTTGCCTTATCGCTACGAAACTAGCACCAATGGATTTGTTTCGATGTTTCTGATTTTCTGAGACTAGTCTCGTAATTTTCTGAGGCCTGTACGAATTACTACGAATTTAAATCCAATAATAGCATTTAATAAATTTACGAAAATACGTAAATACGTATCAAAATACGTATTTTAATACGTATTAAAACGAAACATCTCCGTTCATTACCCGAGAGAGAGAGACAGCGAGAGCGAGGGGGAGTTCGCTGGCGGCGGTCGTCGACGGGGCGGCGGTCTCCGGCAGCGTCGAGCGGCGGTGGCATCGGGCGACTCCGGCGAGGCGAGCGGGAACAGGGGAGGGGCGGCAGCTGAGCAGCTGCGGACGGGGCAGTGGAGAGAGAGAGGCTGTGCGAGGGGCTCAACGGCGCCGGTGACGGTCGGGGCGTGCAGCTAGCGTCGATGGCGAGCGGGGAGCGGCGCTGGGGGCTTCACGGCGGTGGCGCTAGGCGTACGTCGTCGGAGGAGGGGAGCCGTGAGCTCGGGAAGCGGGTGGAGTCGTGGACGCTGCACCTCGCGTCATCGGCGAGCGGGGGTCCTTCGTGGCGTACGTCGGAGAGCGGCGGTCGCGGGCTCCCGGTGGGGCTTTGGGCGGTCAACGGCGGAGCTGGGAGGGTGATGGAGCACGGGCTTGGGTGAGTTGTGTGAGGGAGAGAGAATACGAGGGGGTGTTTTGCCTGGTAATTAATCTGTGAGGAGAAAAGCTTAAGGGGTGGGTTTAAATAGATAATAATAATTAGTTTAATAATAGGTGTAATTAATATTTAGTCAATGGAGTTAATGCAAAGTTTTGGCTTTTTGACAAAAGAGTGCACAAATTAGACTAAACTTCTTCCACTAACAAAACGTGTGAGGTTGCCGACGGTAAGGGGATTAAACTAGGTAATTAACATGGTAATTAGGGTACCGTAAAATAGTAATTAGTGAATGTAATTAGGAAGATTACAATTTTGCAACGAAATTACAATTTTGCCCCTGGGGTTAAACGGCTCCGAAAAATTACGAAAATATAGCCACGGGTTCGTATCGTCACGAGGATTGTGACTACGAGATCTATTTCGTAGTTTGGACTACGAAAATATGAGTTTGGGCCAAAACGTTTAGGAAGCGGGTTTGTGGGTTCTCTATTGATTTGACTTCGAAAAATTACGAAATTAATGTGGAAGGCTCTAAATGATCTTAGAGTGATACTGTAGAAGTTTGGAACCATTTTGAAAACATTTACTTATAAAAATAATTGTTACGGTTGTAATGTTAAAATTGGGTTTAGATAATTATAAAAATCATTTAGGGATTTAGGTTGGTACTCGTATACCCTAAAATATGTTATAAATATAATGGTTCCACAAAACATTTTTTATAAATGATTTATATACTATTTTGATGTTCAACTCCTAACAAACCATTATAAAATTTTAATTAAGAAAATACGTAGAAAATGGGTATTGTTGAATACGGGTCATCACATTCTACCCACCTTATAAAAATTCCGTCCTCGGAATTTCTCACACTAAAATACATATAATAAAGATACAATGAACTAATATTCAGTGAACAAATAGGGATATCTCTCGCGCATTTCATCTTCTCGTTCCCAGGTGGATTCGCCAGGTGAGTCATGTCGCCACATCACTCTAACGAGATTGACTACGCTATTCCTGAGAGTCTTCTGACGTCGATCCAAAATCTGCACTGGTTGTTGCTCATATGAAAGATCTGGTCGTACTGTGCTCTCTGAGTGGTCAACCACATAAGTAGGATCACTAATGTAACGACGCAGCTGTGAGACATGGAATACGTCATGTACTCCTTCCAGTGAAGGTGGTAGGGCCAGGCAGTAAACTACTTCTCCAACTCGCTCCAGTATATCGAAAGGGCCGATAAATCTCGGACTGAGCTTTCCTCTTCTTCCAAATCTGATCACTCCCCGGTTAGGAGATATCTTTAGAAATACATGATCTCCAAGTTGAAACTCTAGATGACGACGCTTCGCATCGGCCCAGTGTTTGTATCGGTCGTGTGCAATGCGAAGTTTGTCTCTGATAGTACGCACCACATCAACAGCTTCTACAATCAGCTCTGGACCCAAAAGTTCTCGGTCGCCAATGTCATCCCAACTTAATGGAGAACGACATTTTCTTCTATAGAGTGCTGCAAATGGGGCCATACCGATACTTGCTTGGTAGCTGTTGTTGTATGAAACCTCCACTAAGTGCAAGTGGTCTTCCCACGGGCCTTTGAAGTCAAGCATACAAGCTCTCAACATATCTTCGAGTATCTGGATGGTGCACTCTGATTGTCCATCCGTCTGCAGATGATACGTAGTGCTGAAGCTCAGATTGGTACCAAGATTTGATTGCAGACTCTTCCAAAAGTGAGAAGTGAATCTCGTGTCTCGATCAGAGACAATGCTCACTGGGACTCCGTGCAATATCACGATTTCCTGTACGGTTATCGCTCATATTACGACATAAACTAGGAAGAAGTTATGTCACGACCCGCTTCCCTAAAATGGAGGCGAGACGTGAAAAGGTCCGCACGAGAGTGGAGCTGTGAAGCCCCAAACCCGATAAGCGTCAATAAAACATAAGCAGGTCCCTGTAACCACAACGGAACAACAATAATAACACAAGGAGAGACTGAAATAAAATCTCACATCTCATAAATTGTCCAACATGAAAATAAGTCCAACATCCAGAAAAGCCACCAGGCTAAAAGAAAGAGTCTAAATGCCCAGAACAAGGCCAACAAAAGCAACGACATAACAAAGTATAGGTGCCACGCACCGACAACAAAACAGCAGTCTAAACAAAAGGAAAACACAACGAAAACACTAGGACTGGTCCCCAGTGTCCACGTACTCCCCATCAAACACAAGCTCGGGCTCGGCGTCAGCAAACACCTCGTCCTCAACAAGGTACTCAGGCTCAGGATCTAAATGTGTCACCCAAAAGAGTAAAGGGGCACATGTCAGCAAGTCTAAAAGACTTGGGCAAGGAAACTGAAAGTAAGGCAACTAGCAACCTAGCAATTTTAGTATGCATGACATGGCAGTTATAACATGAGTGCACAATTCAAGACATGGTGAATAGTAAGTACAAGAGAACAATTATCGGTACAAGACAAGAGTAGCCAAGCTACGAACAATCTCAATCATTTCACGTTGTTTTGTAGATGTTTACGCCCTTCAGCTGAATGGTACATCATTCACACCGATCGGCACTAAACACTATTCGCGTTTCACTGTTGTTTGTAGATGTTTACGCCCTTCAGCTGAATGGTACATCATTCACGCCGATCGGCACTAAACACTACCCCACCCCAGAGTTTACGCCTTACAACTGCAGTTGCTGATCGGGAAAACTCCCAGTTGAATGGCCGCTTAACCCTTACCCCATCCCACACGTAAACAAGCCAGGGTCCCTGTACATGAGCCCAACAAGTGAGCCAGGGTTGCCCCGCACGGGAGCTTGTTTCTTAGTTCACAATTCAATATCGAGCGTTGGGGTTAGCAACTCATTATGCTCGCTTCTGGTCACGAGCCAGGAACACAAGTATTGTAGCGATGCTACGCAATCACGGGATCACTTAAAGAATGCAATGACATGACAATTAATTCGCGTACCGTTAATGGAATTTAAACATGACATGGTAATTGTGCAACATGATATATGTCGGAACTAGCTTCGTTGTCAAGCTAGTTCCCCAATTTGCGCCTAGGCGAGTATCATTTCGTCGCCTAGCCTCTTTTACGCCTACGACAAGCAAAATGGCCTAAAACATGGCCTAAACCCTAAGTGGCAAGTTTCACTTGCCTAGCACCGGGGATGACGATCACGAAGATTCGTCTCGCGGATGCTAATCTACGGGGGAAATCGCTGTTATGGGGAAACAATCATCAAACAACATGAAATTTCATTAGGGTTTCATAAAAATACAAATAGGTTATGAAAACATCGAGAAGTCGATTTCTTACCGAGAGGAAGCGGAAGAAATACTCCGGAGAACCCTAGGACCAAATCTGGAAACAAACGGAGAAGTTTGGAGAGTTAGGGTTTTTGGGGGATTTTGGGGATTTGATGGAAATTTGGGGAAGATGAGAGGTAGAATGAGTTGATGGAGGGTTTAGATGATGAATCTAGGGCTTGGGATGAAGGAATAGGGCTTGGAGGAAGATGGGGGCTCAATGGGGGAGAAACTAGGGTTTTGGGTCGAGTGGAGGAAGAAGAAAACGTTTGGGAGGGGTATAAATAGGTTGGGCTGGCGGCTGCCCAGAAATTAGGGTTTTAACACAGATTAGTCGGTCAAAGAGCAACCACTGACCGACTAGTTTGGCAACTAGTCGGTCGGTCGACCAACGCAGACCGACTAAGTGTAAACAGTAACTTCTGAACGAAAATAGGATTTAGAATTAGTCGGTCCATGAACAATTACTGACCGACTAGTTTAACATCTAGTCGGTCGATGAACGTTCTTAGACCGACTAAGAGTGAACAGTATTGATACTAAAATTAAGTTGAAGAGTTAGTCGGTTAAAGAAGCATTGCTGACCGACTAGTTTGCAACCTAGTCGGTCAACCAACGTTCTTAGACCGAGTAACGATAAACAGTAACTCCTGAATAATTTAGAAAGCCAACTAGTCGGTCCAAGAAGGATTGCCGACCGACTGGATCGTCATCTAGTCGGTCAGTGCCCCTTCTTATACCGGCTAACGTGCACCAAAAGTTCCGATACGGAGCGCGGAGCTCCGGGATCGATTCCTAAGACTCCTAGGCTTGATCTAACAGTAAGATACGACCGTTATGAAGCCCGTCACGAATGACATACTTCGAAATCGACGATCCTAAGGAAGAAACGAGAAAACACGACGAAACGATCGAAAATGAAAGTCACGAAGACGAAAACCACACATGAGGAGAAAATCCACCAAAACATATATTATAATATAATAAATCCAGATACATGAAAACCAGTCGTTACATCCTCCCCAACTTAAGAAAAATTCCGTCCTCGGAATTTCCAAATACTCACGAGTCCGGAAACAAAAGTGGGAAACGCTCTCGCATCTCATCCTCATTCTCCCAAGTAGACTCTCCAGGTGAGCCGTGTCGCCACATCACCCTCACAAGATTGACAATCTTGTTCCGAAGCGATTTCTGACGCCTGTCCAGAATCTGCACTGGACGCTGGTCATACGTCATATCGGGGCGAACGGTAATCTCCGAAAAATCCACCGCATGAGATGGGTCGCTAATGTATCGACGAAGCTGTGACACATGGAAAACATTGTGAACTCCTTCCAAAGATGGCGGCAAGGCTAAGCGATAAGCTACCTCGCCAACCCTCTCCAAAATGTCAAACGGTCCAATGTATCGCGGGCTCAACTTCCCTCGCTTCCCAAAACGAATCACACCGCGATTCGGGGAAATCTTCAAGAACACATGGTCGCCCGGCTGAAACTCCAAAGGACGACGTTTAGCAAACGCCCAATGCTTAAAACGGTCCTGAGCAATTCTCAACATCTCCCGAATATTCCTGATGATATCCACGGCCTCCACGATCATCTCAGGTCCCAACAGCTCCCGATCACCAACGTCATCCCAACTCAATGGCGATCGACATTTCCTCCCATAAAGAGCGGCGAAAGGCGCCATGCCAATACTCGCCTGGAAGCTGTTGTTGTAAGAGAACTCCACCAAATGCAGATGGTCCTCCCACGAACCCTTGAAATCCAACATGCACGCCCTCAGCATGTCTTCCAAAATCTGAATCGTCCTCTCGGACTGGCCATCCGTCTGCGGATGGTACGCCGTGCTGAAACTCAGACGCGTACCCAAACTTTTCTGCAAACTCTGCCAGAACTGAGATGTGAATCTCATGTCTCTGTCTGACACGATACTCACGGGGACTCCATGAAGTCGCACGACCTCCTGCACGATTCACGTTACATCACTATCCAAACTAGGAAAAGGAAATAAAACGGAGAGTAAAAGAATTTTACCTCCATATATCTCCTCGCTAGCACCTCAGTGGACTGTCCCACTCGGAATGGAATAAAGTGCGCGGATTTGGTCAATCGATCTACGATCACCCAAATCGCGTCATTCTGCTTCGGACTCCGAGGTAGTCCAGTCACGAAATCCATAGTGATGTGTTGCCATTTCCACTCCGGAATCGGAAGCGGTTGTAGTAACCCGGCCGTACGCTGATGCTCCGCCTTCACCTGCTGGCAAACCAAGCACTTGGCCACACTCCGAGCCACACTCCTCTTCATGCCATGCCACCAAAAATTCAGACGAAGATCCTGGTACATCTTGGTGCCACCAGGATGCACAGAATACGGCGAACTGTGTGCCTCCACCATCAACTCCTCTCTAATATCCCCCGCCGGCACACACAACCTGGCTCCAAACCTCAGCGAGCCATCCCCATGAATCACAAAGTCAGTCCACAGACCGGCTTCCACCTGCTCCCGAATCTTCACCAGCTTCAGATCCTCAGCCTGGCCAGCCTTAATCCGATCCACGATCGTCGACTGTACCTGCATGTACATCAACGATGAAGCCTCCCCAGGAAGAACAATCTTCACACCAAACTCGCAAAAATCCTGCTGCAATCTCCACTGCGAAGTCAAAATCATCACCGCTGGAAGCCTACTCAAAGCATCCAGAACCACATTCACCTTGCCAGGGTGAAACTGCAAATCAATCTCATAATCTGCCATAAGCTCCAACCATCGACGCTGTCGCATGTTGAGCTCCTTCTGAGTGAAAATATACTTCAAGCTTTTGTGATCGGTGAAAATCTTCACTTTCTCACTCAGCAGGAAGTGCCTCCAAATCTTAAGAGCAAACACAACGGCAGCCAACTCCAAATCATGCGTCGGGTAATTCTTCTCATGAACCTTAAGCTGACGAGACGCATACGCCACAACGTGCCCATGCTGATGCAACACACAACCGAGACCCTTGCCAAAAGCATCGCAAAAGATCTCAAATCCACCGCTGTGATCAGGCACAACAAGAATAGGGGCAGTCGTCAACCTCTCCTTCAAAATACCAAAAGCACTCTCACAATCACCCGACCAAACAAAAGCAACATCCTTCCGCGTCAACCTGGTCATCGGCTCAGCAATACGAGAAAAGTCCTTAATGAAACGCCGATAGTAACCAGCAAGTCCAAGAAAACTCCGAATCTCAGACGCAGACGACGGAACAGGCCACTCCCTGATGGCCCTAATCTTCTCGGGATCCACTGAAATACCATCTCCAGTCACCACATGCCCGAGAAAAGCAACTCTATCCAGCCAAAACTCGCACTTCGAAAACTTAGCATACAAACGATGCTTCCTCAAAATCTCCAACACCGTCCTTAAGTGCGAGGCATGCTCTTCCTCCGACTTCAAATAGATCAGAATGTCGTCAATGAAGATAACGACAAACTTATCCAAAAAGTCGTAGAAAATCAGGTTCATCAGATTCATGAAAACTGCGGGTGCGTTAGTTACGCCGAAAGGCATAACCACAAACTCATAGTGTCCATACTTCGTCCTGAACGCTGTCTTCGGAACATCTCCCTTCTTCACCTTCAACTGATGGTAACCACTCCTCAAATCCAATTTAGAAAACACCCTCGAACCTCCAAGCTGATCAAAAATATCATCGATACGAGGCAACGAGTATTTATTCTTAATGGTCACCGCATTCAACTCCCGATAGTCCACGCACATGCGACGCGAACCATCCTTCTTCTTTACCAGAAACACCGGTGCTCCCCACGGAGACACGCTAGGATTAATATAACCCTTCTGTAAGAGCTCATCCAACTGCTTCCGCAACTCCTCCAATTCTGTAGGTGCCATACGATACGACGCCTTCGAAATCGGCTACGCACCTGGAATAAGATCGATAGAAAATTCTAGGGCTCGATCAGGTGGCAAACCAGACATCTCCTCGGGGAAGACGTCGCCAAAATCTCGCACCGCAGCTGGCCACTCCAGCTCCATCTGCAAAGCCACAACCTCCACTGGCCTGGCCCGAAATCTGACAGGACCAAGCGAACTGCTACCACGACTGAACTCAAATACTGGATGTCCGGGAATCTCGAACACCACCTTCTTCCTCCTGCAGTCAATCGTAGCATAGAATCTCGCAAGCCAGTCCATCCCAAGAACTGCATCATAGTTGATGATGTCGTGGACAATGAAATCAGCGAAAAGCTCATGTCCACAGACCACCAACGAGCAAGAATTGCAACCACGATGCACCGAGACCACGCCATTCCCTGTAACGATGTTCCAACTCTTGGGAAGAGGGGACGTCGACAAAAAATGCCTCTCCACGAAGCTCCGAGAAATAATGCACATCGATGCACCAGAGTCAAAGAGGACTCGTGCAGGAAATGTGCAAACCAAAACCACACCTAACAATCAATTAACAATCAAACCCTAGTCTAGCAAACAACCATGTTCAAGCAAACAACACAATCTAACATTCAAACCAGCTAGGAAAGTAACAGCTAGATTGAGGGTTACATGCGATAACCTCATCCACAGCCTCGCTCTCCACAGCGGTCATCAGAAAAGCCTGCCTCCTCGGCGGAACAGCCTGCTGAAAAGCATGCCTCTGCGGAACAAGAGCTGCTCCACGACCAGCAGGAATAGACGCTCGCTGCTGCAACGGCTGAGCTGCAACAGGTGCCCTCCGCAACGGACCCGCATGCCGACAATCCTTCGCGACATGGGAAGCATCACCACAAACCAGACACTGGCCCAAAAACTTCCGACACTGTTCCTTAATGTGGCCAGGTATGCCGCAGAAATGGCAAGTCTTCAGAATAGGCCCTCCTGGCCTCTTAAACTGAGCGGACTGATTAGGCCTGAATCCAGGTCTAACCACAGCTCTCGCCTGTTCCACAGGCCTCTTCCCAGCACCAATAGTAGACCCCCTCCTCTGGTTCACAAGCAGCTCCTGCCTCTTGGCTGCTACTAGAACCTTCTGATAAGACTCCCGGTCAGAAGAGGTCACAAAACTCTGGAGCTCCGAAGCAAGTCCCTGCAGGAACCTCTGAGCTCTCTCCTCAGCGTCCTGCACCATCTTTGGTGTGAACCGACTCAGCCTCATAAAGTCTTGGTGATATAGGTCCACCGACGAGCTTCCTTGCTTCAAATCGATAAAACGCTGCAGCATCTCTTCCCTGGCAGCTTTCGGGAAGAACTCACCCTCAAATCTGGCCTTGAAGGTAGCCCAAGCTATCGGCTCCACCAACATCTTCTCTTCCGCATCCCACCAATTCCGAGCATTATCCTTGAGTTACCTTTTCGCCAAATCAACCCACACAGCCGGGGTGATCTTGGCCATCTTCATATTGTCCTCGATGTTCCGAATCCACTCATCGGCAGCCAGAGGACCCTCAGACCCGTCAAAATATGCGGGACCCAGCTCCCGAAATTGCTTCGCTCCTGGCTCAGAGCGAGGGGCATCCGGAAGAGCCCGGGCAGCTCGAGCAAGTGGAGCATTCTGGACTTGCAGAAGCACGCCCTGCTGCACTTGCATCATCTGGAGCATCATCCGCATCATCTCCCCGTTGGTGGGTTCCCGCGCAGGCTCCTCATCATGAGGGAGCGCACCACTACCCCCACCACGGGTGAATCGTCTTCCTGCCATCTAGTGACACAGAGAACGAATCAGATTAGACTCATAGCTTATGACTCGGACGTCGAACTCAGTTTATTGGACATTCTAATATTATTATCGCTATTCCAAAAATCGCAGTTACAGAAGGACCTGCATGGGCCACCAACAAAACCTGTCACGACCCGCTTCCCTAAAATGGAGGCGAGACATGAAAAGGTCCGCACGAGACTGGAGCTGTGAAGCCTCAAACCCGATAAGCGTCAATAAAACATAAGCAGGTCCCTGTAACCACAACGGAACAACAATAATAACACAAGGAGAGACTGAAATAAAATCTCACATCTCATAAATTGTCCAACATGAAAATAAGTCCAACATCCAGAAAAGCCACCAGGCTAAAAGAAAGAGTCTAAAGGCCCAGAACAAGGCCAACAAAAGCAACGACATAACAAAGTATAGGTGCCACGCACCGACAACAAAACAGCAGTCTAAACAAAAGGAAAACACAACGAAAACACTAGGACTGGTCCCCAGTGTCCACGTACTCCCCGTCAAACACAAGCTCGGGCTCGGCGTCAGCAAACACCTCGTCCTTAACAAGGTACTCAGGCTCAGGATCTAACATGTGTCACCCAAAAGAGTAAAGGGGCACATGTCAGCAAGTCTAAAAGACTTGGGCAAGGAAACTGAAAGTAAGGCAACTAGCAACCTAGCACTTTTAGTATGCATGACATGGCAGTTATAACATGAGTGCACAATTCAAGACATGGTGAACAGTAAGTACAAGAGAACAATTATCGGTACAAGACAAGAGTAGCCAAGCTACTAACAATCTCAATCATTTCACGTTGTTTTGTAGATGTTTAGGCCCTTCAGCTGAATGGTACATCATTCACACCGATCGGCACTAAACACTATTCGTGTTTCACTGTTGTTTGTAGATGTTTACGCCCTTCAGCTGAATGGTACATCATTCACGCCGCTCGGCACTAAACACTACCCCACCCCAGAGTTTACGCCTTACAACTGCAGTTGCTGATTGGGCAGACTCCCAGTTGAATGGCCGCTTAACCCTTACCCCATCCTACACGTAAACAAGCCAGGGTCCCTGTACATGAGCCCAGCAAGTGAGCCAGGGTTGCCCCGCACGGGAGCTTGTTTCTTAGTTCACAATTCAATATCGAGCGTTGGGGTTAGCAACTCATTATGCTCGCTTCTGGTCACGAGCCAGGAACACAAGTATTGTAGCGATGCTACGCAATCACGGGATCACTTAAAGAATGCAATGACATGACAATTAATTCGCGTACCGTTAATGGAATTTAAACATGACATGGTAATTGTGCAACATGATATATGTCGGAACTAGCTTCGTTGTCAAGCAAGTTCCCCAATTTGCGCCTAGGCGAGTATCATTTCGTCGCCTAGCCTCTTTTACGCCTACGACAAGCAAAATGGCCTAAAACATGGCCTAAACCCTAAGTGGCAAGTTTCACTTGCCTAGCACCGGGGATGACGATCACGAAGATTCGTCTCGCGGATGCTAATCTACGGGGGAAATCGCTGTTATGGGGAAACAATCATCAAACAACATGAAATTTCATTAGGGTTTCATAAAAATACAAATAGGTTATGAAAACATCGAGAAGTCGATTTCTTACCGAGAGGAAGCGGAAGAAATACTCCGGAGAACCCTAGGACCAGATCTGGAAACAAACGGAGAAGTTTGGAAAGTTAGGGTTTTTGGGGGATTTTGGGGATTTGATGGAAATTTGGGGAAGATGAGAGGTAGAATGAGTTGATGGAGGGTTTAGATGATGAATCTAGGGCTTGGGATGAAGGAATAGGGCTTGGAGGAAGATGGGGGCTCAATGGGGGAGAAACTAGGGTTTTGGGTCGAGTGGAGGAAGAAGAAAACGTTTGGGAGGGGTATAAATAGGTTGGGCTGGCGGCTGCCCAGAAATTAGGGTTTTAACACAGATTAGTCGGTCAAAGAGCAACCACTGACCGACTAGTTTGGCAACTAGTCGGTCGGTCGACCAACGCAGACCGACTAAGTGTAAACAGTAACTTCTGAACGAAAATAGGATTTAGAATTAGTCGGTCCATGAACAATTACTGACCGACTAGTTTAACATCTAGTCGGTCGATGAACGTTCTTAGACCGACTAAGAGTGAACAGTATTGATACTAAAATTAAGTTGAAGAGTTAGTCGGTTAAAGAAGCATTGCTGACCGACTAGTTTGCAACCTAGTCGGTCAACCAACGTTCTTCGACTGACTAACGATAAACAGTAACTCCTGAATAATTTAGAAAGCCAACTAGTCGGTCTAAGAAGGATTGCCGACCGACTGGATCGTCATCTAGTCGGTCAGTGCCCCTTCTTATACCGGCTAACGTGCACCAAAAGTTCCGATACGGAGCGCGGAGCTCCGGGATCGATTCCTAAGACTCCTAGGCTTGATCTAATAGTAAGATACGACCGTTATAAAGCCCGTCACGAATGACATACTTCGAAATCGACGATCCTAAGGAAGAAACGAGAAAACACGACGAAACGATCGAAAATGAAAGTCACGGAGACGAAAACCACACATGAGGAGAAAATCCACCAAAACATATATTATAATATAATAAATCCATATACATGAAAACCAGTCGTTACAAGTTATAAGGTATAGAAATAATCATTACCTCCATGTACTTCTTCGCAAGTAGTTCAGTCGATTTTCCTACTCGGAATGGTATGAAGTGTGCCGATTTGGTTAATCGATCAACGATCACCCAGATGGCATCATTCTGCTTTGTACTCTGAGGTAGTCCGGTGACGAAGTCCATTGTGATGTGTTGCCACTTCCACTCGGGAATAGGCAGTGGCTGAAGCAATCCTGTGACGTGATGATGTTCAGCCTTCACTTACTGACATACTAGACATTTGGCGACGCTTCGAGCAATGCTTCTCTTCATTCCATGCCACCAAAAATTTAGACGAAGATCCTTGTACATTTTGGTGCCACCAGGATGTACGGAGTATGGGGAACTATGTGCTTCATTCATTAGCTCCTTTCGGATATCACCTAAAGGCACGCAGATTCTGCTGCCATATCTCAAGGATCCGTCTTCATGGATAAGAAAATCCGTTCGAAGACTTGCTTCCACTTGAGTCTTGATCTTCTGTAACTTTGCATCTCCAGCGTGAGCGACTTTGATACGATCGACGATGGTAGACTGAATTTGAAGATTCATCAAGGAGGCTTCAATCCTAGGTAGGATGATTTCAATCTCCATCTCTCGCAGCTCTAGTTGTAGTCTCTTCTGATCCGTGAGTGTCATAACAGTTGGTAACCGGCTCAATGCGTCTGGTACGACATTAACCTTCCCAGGATGATATTGGAGGTCGATGTCGTAGTCAGCCATGAGTTCCAACCATCTGCGTTGTCTCATGTTCAGCTCCTTCTGCGTGAAGATATACTTTAGACTTTTGTGGTCGGTGAAGATCTTCACTTGCTCGCCCAGTAGAAAGTGTCTCCAGATCTTCAGAGCAAAAATAACTGCGGCTAGCTCCAGATCATGAGTCGGATAGTTCTTCTTATGAGTCTTCAGTTGTTGGGAAGCATACGCCACAACATGACCATGTTGATGTAGCACACATCCGAGACCTTTGCCAGATGCGTCACAATATACTTCAAATCCTCCAGTTCTGTCTGGTATAGCCAGAACTGGTGAAGTTGTTAGCTTCGTCTTCAATCCTTCGAAAGCTTACTCACAAGTCTCGGACCAAATATACTTGACGTCCTTCCTTGTCAGGCGAGTCATGGGCTCGGCAATCTTGGAGAAGTCCTGGATGAATCGGCGGTAGTAGCCAGCCAATCCAAGGAAACTTCGGATGTCCAAAACTGACCGAGGGGTCGGCCAATTTCTAACAGATGCGACTTTCTCTGGATCGACAGAAATACCATCTCCAGAAACCACATGCCCAAGAAAGGCAACGTGGTCAAGCCAAAATTCACATTTGCTGAATTTTGCGTATAGTCGATGATGACGCAGAGTCTTCAATACAATCCGCAGGTGGTCAGCATGATCTTCCTCGCTTTTTGAATAGACCAGAATGTCATCAATAAAGATCACTACGAATTTATCCAAGAACTCATAGATGATGAGGTTTATGAGATTCATGAATACCGCTGGCACAATGGTCATGCCAAAGGGCATAACTGCGAATTCGTAGTGACCATACTTGGTTCGAAAAGCAGTCTTGGATATGTCGTCCTTCTTGACTTTCACTTGGTGATATCCACTTCGGAGATCAAGCTTGGAGAAGACTCGAGATCCACCAAGTTGGTCGAAGATGTCGTCGATGCGCGACAATGGATACTTGTTCTTCACGGTGATCTTGTTCAGCTCTCGGTAGTCCACGCACATCCTTCTTGAGCCGTCTTTTTTTTGACCAATAGGACTGGTGCACCCCAGGGAGATACGCTGGGATGTATCAATCCTTTCTGCAACAGGTCGTCTAATTAGGCACGAAGTTCCTCCAATTCTGCTGGTGCCATACGATAAGGAGCTTTGGAGATAGGTTGAGTATCTGGCATCAAATCAATGGTGAATTCGAGAGCTCGATCGGGTGGTAACCCTAAAATTTCTTCAGGGAATACGTCGTCGAATTCTCGAACTACTCTGGGCTTCTCAGGTTCAGTTAGCATATAGGCCATCATCATCTTCAGAGGTTTGGCCCGGAATTGAATAGGTCCAAGCGACTGGCTTCCGCTCGAAAATTCGAACAGTGGATGGTTGGGAATTTCGAACACTACCTTCTTTTTGCGACAATCGATGGTAGCATAAAAAGTTCCTAACCATTCCATTCCGAATACAGCGTCAAAGTTTGGCATGTCGATTATCATGAAGTCAGCGTAGAGCTCGTGACCACATATCACCAAAGGGCATGATCGACAGCCACCGGAAGTCTTTATTACGCCATTCCTGGTGTTGATGTTCCATCGGTTAGAAAGAGGGTCAATAGGAATGGAATGTGTTGTAGCGAACTTAAGTGATAAGAAGCAATGAGATGCTCCAGAATCAAAGAGGGATAAGGCTGGTGTAGATGCTACTAAAACGATACCTAGAGTATGATAAGGTATACTTAGCAGTCTAAAGTAAAGCTATGAGCATCTAGTAAAATACGGGAGGATGTCTTAGATGTTACCTGTGATCACTGGTTCAGTCGCCTCGGCTTCTTCAGTAGTCATGGTAAAAGCTTGGCGTTTAGGCTGGGCCTGTTGGAAAATCCTCTGCTGTGGCGGTAAGGGTGGTCCACGGGATGTTGATCCAGGAGCTCCAGTAGTAAATGGTTTGTTGATGCGCTGAGGGCAGTCTTAAACAGCGTGCTCCGGTGATCCACATGCCAAGCATTGGTTCAACAGTTGGCGACAGTCCTTCTTGGTATGGCCCGGTCGGTTGCAGTGGAAGCATACCATAGTAGCTCGATTGTTGTTTGGATGAGCAGCGGTCCGGTTGTTGGCTGGAACAACAGGCCTGTAGTTGTTGGGAGCAGTAGGCCTCTTGAAGGTAGTAGTCTGCATCGGTCGGAGATTGTTCCTCGGTGGTTCCATCGGGCGCTTTCCTTAGGCTGCTTTACGCTGTTTGTCAAGAGCCTCATGGTTGCGGGCAGCCTCCAGTATCTTCTCATAGCTGGTCAGATCAATCGAGGTCATAGAAGCTTGAATATTGAAATTCAGACCTTGGCGGAACTGGAAGGCATGATCTTCCGTATTCTCGACCATGTGAGGAGCGAATTGACTCAGCATAGAGAACTCAGCATCGTATTCATCAACAGTCATTGATTCCTGCTTTAAGTTGACGAAACGTTGTTGAAGTTCCCTTCTTGTTGCTTTAGGGAAAAACTTCGTGTCAAAACGTTCGCGAAATGTGGCCCAGGCAATAGGTCGCATTATACGCTTTTCCTCAGTGTCCCACCAGGTTCGGGCGTAATCAGTCAGTTGGAGCCTGGCTATCTCTACCCATCCAGCCTGGGGAATGCGGGCAGCAGCCAAATTATCTTCAGTGTTACGTGCCCATTCTTCAGCTTCCAATGGAGTTCCCTTTCCAGAGAATGTTTTAGGATGCATCTCACGGAATTGTTTAACTCCGGCTTCTCCACGGCGTTCAGTTCTAGGTTCACGCTCGAGGATTTGATGCTGGATGTCCAACATCTCTCTGATGATCCCCATGAAGTCATTCTTGGTGATGCCGTTGGCGTTCATGGTGTTGGGTCTACCTGCCATGCTGCAAAACAAACCACAAGGTAAGTTCGGTAATTATATACTAGTTAGATACTTTGATATCAATGTCATCCAAACCATTTCTTAAGGTTTTCTCATAAGCAAGACCTGCATGGGCCACCACTGAAACATGTCACGCCCCACTTCCCATTCTACCGGGAGCAAGGACACAAGCGGGTCCGCGATGTGCTTAAAACAAAGAGGAGTACTTTTTTTTCTTTTCTTCCTCATTGGTTTAAACACACTAAGCGTCCATGAAATAATATGGCAGGATCGTGCATGCTTATAAGAAATAGTACAGATGACATTATTACAATACCAAAGCGTCTGAAAGTAAAGTACAACATAGGCCTAGTATGGCCGCAATCAACAAGTACAACAATTACATTATTCAAATATATAAAGTGCAGTTGCGAAGGGGAATGTCTAGTCTTCTGTGGGTAGGTACTCCACGTAGCCTTCGAGCACTGGCTCGGTTCCTGCAGCAAAGACTTCAACGTACTCACTGTCGGTACCTGATGGACATTTCGTAAAAACAACAAAATGAAATGTCCGTCAGCGAGGTATACTCGGCAAGATATTCTCAAAACCAAAACGTTAGACATTTATATTAAAAGCTGAAAAGACAAGCTATAAGATAAATAAAAAAGAGTTATAGCGGTTTAAATATTTCCAGCAATTGCAACCTGCAGCAGTTTCATTATTCAATAATAATTTGCAAAGCCATCTGTAACCTGTGATAATTTAGCATTTAATAATCACACTGTACCAACCTGCAGAAAAGATGTTTAGAACAATTAATCAGAAACCAGTCTATCCTAGTGATAAGTTAATGTCCAAGAGTACTAGAGATAACCAACATGCAGCCTGCGACGGGAGCAACTCCGAGGTTTACCCACCGTTTCGATATGGCAACGGTCAAGGATCTAACCCCCGTAATGTGTTGGAGGTAATTTAGTATGACGCATCCAGTCATTCTGTAACACTTGTGATCATAGACTACCCCAATCCCAGGTCAAGTCAAGTGTCGGTCAAAAGAACGTGTACTATCAATCTATTATTGAAATTCCATCTTCCATTCTATATTGTTAAAGTTCCATCTTCCATTCAATATTTTTGAAGTTCCATCTTCCATTACAGTCAATTCAGTCTCGGTTTTCAACAGTCCGTACAATAGTTTCACAAAAGTTCACAACTTTGCGACTCGGTTTAGCAATTTAAATGAAAACATCAGGATCACTTAAATAGATTAAAGAACGAGTAAGATATGATTTTAACTAAGCAAAAGAGTTTAAATTAGTTCAAAATATTTTCTAAGACTAATAGTTATTTTTCAAGATTGTTTAAATAATTTTTAACAATTTTAGACCATTTAAAATAGCCAAAAACTATTTTAAAATCAAGAAACCAGTTTAAAGATGAATGTTCAAGGAATTGTTTCGAGCAAACCGTACATCAGAATTCTTCAAACAAGGTGTCAAATGGTCGTATTCACTAGTACTACGACATATATTTTTATCGTACTTCTGTGTACGTGAAAATCACAAACTACGAATTTTAAAAAGAATTTTAAGACAAGAAATTATTGTTACTACTCACGTTCAAAGATTTATTCCGGGCAAACCGTACGTCAGAATCTTTCAAACAAGATGTCAAAACGATCGTATTTACAAGTACTGTAACATATGTTTTTATCGTACATCAGTGTAGGTAAAAATTGCAAGCTACGAATTTTAAAAGGATTTTGACCTATTTAAGTTTTGCCTTTAAAAATTTATTGTGAGAAATATACCTGCCTTATCGCTACGAAACTAGCGCCAATGGATTCGTTTCGATGTTTCTGATTTTCTGAGACTATTCTCGTAATTTTCTGAGGTCTGTATGAATTACTACGAATTTAAATCCAATAATAGCATTTAATAAATTTACGAAAATACGTAAATACGTATCAAAATACGTATTTTAATACGTATTAAAACGAAACATCTCCGTTCATTACCCGCAAGAGAGAGACAGCGAGAGCGAGGGGGAGTTCGCTGGCGGCGGTCGTCGACGGGGCGGCGGTCTCCGGCAGCGTCGAGCGGCGGCGGCGTCGGGCGACTCCGGCGAGGCGAGCGGGAACAGGGGAGGGGCGGCGGCTGAGCAGCTGCGGATGGGGCGGTGGAGAGAGAGAGGTTGTGCGAGGGGCTCAATGGCGCCGGCAACGGTCGGGGCATGCAGCTAGCGTCGATGGCGAGCGGGGAGCGGCGCTGGGGGCTTCACGGCGGTGGCGCTAGGCGGACGTCGTCGGAGGAGGGGAGCCGTGAGCTCGGGAAGCAGGTGGAGTCGTGGGCACTGCACCTCGCGTCGTCGGCGAGCGGGGGTCCGTCGTGGCGTACGTCGGAGAGCGGCGGTCGCGGGCTCCCGGTGGGGCTTTGGGCGGTCGACGGCGGAGCTCGGAGGGTGATGGAGCACGGGCTTGGGTGAGTTGTGTGAGGGAGAGAGAATACGAGGGGCTGTTTTGCCTGGGAATTAATCTGTGGGGAGAAAAGCTTAAGGGGTGGGTTTAAATAGATAATAATAATTAGTTTAATAATAGGGGTAATTAATATTTATTCAATGGAGTTAATGCAAAGTTTTGGCTTTTTGACAAAAGAGTGCACAAATTAGACTAAACTTCTTCCACTAACAAAACGTGTGAGGTTGCCGACGGTAAGGGGATTAAACTAGGTAATTAACATGGTAATTAGGGTAACGTAAAACAGTAATTAGTGAATGTAATTAGGAAGATTACAATTTTGCAACGAAATTACAACTTTGCCCCTGGGGTTAAACGGCTCCGAAAAATTACGAAAATATAGCCACGGGTTCGTATCGTCACGAGAATTGTGACTACGAGATCTATTTCGTAGTTTGGACTACAGAAATATGAGTTTTGGGCCAAAACGTTTAGGAAGCGGGTTTGTGGGTTCTCTACTGATTTGACTTCGAAAAATTACGAAATTAATGTGGGAGGCTCTAAATGATCTTAGAGTGATACTGTAGAAGTTTGGAACCATTTTGAAAATATTTACTTATAAAAATAATTGTTACGGTTGTAATGTTAAAATTGGGTTTAGATAATTATAAAAATCATTTAGGGATTTAGGTTGGTACTCGTATACCCTAAAATATGTTATAAATATAATGGTTCCACAAAACATTTTTTATAAATGATTTATAAACTATTTTGATGTTCAACTCCTAACAAACCATTATAAAATTTTAATTAAGAAAATACGTAGAAAATGGGTATTGCTGAATACGGGTCATCACAAAATGGGTGACCTGTTTTGCTCACAACCTACTTCCTTCTCTTCTGCGCAAGCAAAAAAATGCGCTATGAGCAGCTTCCACCTCTTCTGCGCAAGAAAAAAAATATCACTGAGCTACTTCCTCAACAAAGGAGAACCATAGTGTTACTAATTTTGGTCTAGAAAACATAATGCTTCAGCTTTAAACATTGGAATGCCTTCCTAAAATTTGCTTTGTTCAATTTGCTAGTTAAAAGTACTTAATCTAAACAATTTGCTTTGTTCAAAAATTTGATTTGTTCAAAAATTTGATTTGTTCAGAAAAAATGGAAAGCCTTCCTAAAATCAATAATGGAAAAGCCTTCCTAAAATTTGCTTTGTTCTAATCCAAACATCACATGCTACTAAATTTGATTTGGTCAGATAAGGAATTTATCCAAAAATTAAAATCCCTTAACAAACTGAAAAATTAAGCAAACATATTGTACAAAGCAAACAAACTGAAAAAACAGAACACAACCTCTTTTTTTAAAAGGGAAGGCCAATGTTGATTTTCTCATATGTGGATAGCCACACGTCCTGTTCTTAAAATGACATGAAACAACAACAAATCCATGAGAGGAAAAAAGATTTCTCATAATAATCTAAGCAGAGCAACTTTAAATGGAAAACCATAAGAATTCAATAAAGTTATCTCCCGAACAAAAAATAAGATCAAAGCTCTATTAAAATCTGCAAGATTTTGATTGGCAAACTTGTAAGATTTTGAATGGCTAACTATGAGCTAGTGATTTTGAATAGCAAACCTGTAAAAAAAATCATGAGAGCAAGCTACAACTAATATTTACATGAAGCTATATTCCCGTCCAAGTTAGCAGGATATTCCAGCATATGACAACACATTTTAGTTTTATGATGACATCATATTCAACTTCCAGGACACATATGAACCCAATATGACATATTCAAATTCCAGGACACATATGAACCCATTAGGACAAAAATCCAAATAAGTGCATCTCAAATCCTCTCCAATAGTTCAAGTATGTGTACCATCTGCAATATTATTCAATGTAAACAATTTCAAATTAAACAATTAAAAGTGATCACATAAATCATTCTCTCTTATTTCTTGATACCACACGATAGGATAAGATGCATCGAAGGTATTCAGCTTCAAATGTACAAAAATAAACCTGTGGAAAGCCAACACAGCAACCCGTGGAAAGCCAACATATTTTAAGCTACCCAAAATAAAAATAATAAACTAAACTAAACATTGAAAATTTGAACATGAAGTGAGCATGCGTAGCAAATAGTAGCCTTAATAGTCTTACCTGCAAATGAACTGAAGCATCATTATCAAGAAGTTAGGTGATGGTGAGTACACTATCAAGAAGTGATCCTTCTTCTGACGCTTCAATGCCATATCCGATTCATCAACAGAAAATCCAGGATGTTTTTGCTCTCTAACTTGCACATTCTGCTTCTCCTCTTCAAGTTTGGACTTTTGATTCCCCTCCTCAGGAACCGACCCCAAATCCCCATCAGTTTTCTTGTTCACATTGGTTTCTTCTTCTAGAGCCTGAGCAATCCCGAGCCTCGACATCCAAACCAACCAAAAATAATCAGAAAATATTACGAAAAAAAATTCATAACCCCAGCTCTGCTCCTCCCTTTGTGGGATAGAAAAAAATTCAGAGATGTTACCTGTATGATTTTTTATGACGCCTTTATTCGAGCTGCTAGGGTGTTGGGCTTTAGAGTTTTCTCGAGCGCGAAGGGGGAGGCGCAATATCGTGCTGCTAGGGCTTGGGGGAGATCCCGTGAAGAGAGGAGCAATGGGTTGTCGATCGTTGAAGAGAGAAGCTCGCAAAGGGGGAGGCGCACGATCGTGCTGCTAGGGCTTGGGGGTTTTAGATCCCGTGAAGGGAGGAGCTATGGGCCACGAAGAGAGAAGCCAAAATAGAATTGATGGGTCTTTTAGCGCTGAGTTGTTTTCTTCCCCCCCAAAATTTATTTCCCCCCTAAAATTTTGTTTCAAACTTAAAATTTCAAACTCAATTTCTCTTCACTTATCCAATTTCTCTTATCTTATCCAATTTCTCTTATCTTATCCAATTTCTCTTAACAACATCCCTCATTTATACCCAATTTCTCAACTCTTATCCAAAAACTCTTATCCAATAACCCATGATAACATCCCTGTTTTATAATATAGATATGATATATGGTATTATATATATATATATTGTTTATGTTATATAATACATAGTGTTCATATTATACAGTATGTATATATATACGGTGTGTTATGTTAAAGATTATTATGTTTTTTATACACTATAGAAGGTATAAGTTAGTTAGTACACACATATGTTAGTATATGTATTAGTACATATATATATGGGTATGTTAGTATACACATGTTAGGGTTGCTAAGTAAATTATTTGGGCTTAATTGTTAAATCCGATCTTGCAGATACAATACGCCTTTCGTTGCTAACACCTGGACACCCAGAAACGCTTCATCAAGCAAGTATTTATCGCATATAAACTTTAAAGTATAATGATCAGATATTAATGGCTGAAACCATCTAATGCTATCAACATTAATAACTTTTGGTAAGAATGCTGCTTAATAGTACTCGAGGTAATTTAGTGATTCGGATGATGCGTCGGGTTGCTTTTACTTTTTAAATGTTGCTGCCATTTTAATGATGTACGTGAAATATTCTTATTGCTTGTTATACCATTAATTGCGAAATGTACACCATTAATGATTGTGATATTGGGTCCGCATGACATATACGGACTATTGGGCCCTTAGGGCAAATTACGGAATATTGAGCCCTTGGGGGCATACATTGAACTGAACAGACACACATTGACACTTTGGGGTGGGGTAGTCCATTGTAGTAGAGTGCGAAATTCGGGATTTCACCCCACCGGTAAATTCGACCGTCGCCCGGATGGGTTCAGTGAGTACAGAGCCACGGGTAGCTCCTGTCGGTTTGGGTGTAGTTGTTGTTTCTTCTGCCCTCAGACAATGGGCTTGTCACTAGATTAGGAGATTGAATGATGCACTATCTTGCCTCTGCTGTTAATATTGTGAATTGTGTAAACTGCTAGTTTTCTTACCATGCACATATACAACTGCCATGCTCATTACTCTGTACACCACACTTGCCATGCTTACTACTCTGTACACCATGCTTTGCCTGCTCACTCCTTCGCACACTACACTTTGCCTACTTACTACTTTGCACACCATACTTACCATGCTTACCATTTTTACACTACACGTTGATATGCTCACCTGTTCTCTCACGCTACTCATGCCTTGCCTGATTGTGATCATATTGTGTCAATCTCCATCAAAGCTTGCAAACTATATTATTATCTTGCCGAGGGTCCATTTTCTCACATTTTAACTTGCTGAGCGACCCTCGCTGATGTATATTTCCCTGTTATTTATCTTGTGAAATATACGTCAAGTTTTGAGACAGATTTTGCAGAGGAGCATACCCCGAGGATGAGCTAGCTGACCAGGTATACTAAGACGCTGAGATCTGCTGTTGGAGAACGACGTGCTTTCGCAGCGCTGCAATAAATTAATATTTTTGTTGTATTTCATTCCGGGTAATTCCTTTGTGTAACTGTTGTAATGGCCATACTAGGCCTTAATTCCTTTGTGTACATGTAATCTGGACTTGAAGTGTAATAATAACATTTGTGCTGTTCTGATATTCACAAGAAAGAACCTGCCAGGCTTAATACACAGATGCTTATTGTGCTTAAGTCAAAGAAGAAAAAAGTACTTCTTCTTTGCTTTAAGCACATGCAGACCCGCTTGCGTCCTCGCTCCCAAGCATAATAGAAAGCGAGGCATGACACAGCCTCCATGAATCTCTCGACATTTATGTAAAGAAGACGGCTCTCCTTCCCAATATCCTCGACCACGAAGGTGAGCGTCTTCTCCCAAATTGTCATCCTCTGCGTTTGTGAACCCTCACCTGGCTAGGAAGTTCCACGTTGTCTTGCCTCAGGGTAAGGTGGGCTCAAGGCATGGTTGGGCCCCTACTCAAGAGCCACAGCTTTGGCCTTCTTCTACAAGGCTTGATAGATGCAAGAAGAGCAGACTCCATGTGAGAAAACTCAGAAGCTACACCTTCATCTAACTTCCTCTCTCATTCCTCATCCTCGGGTGGTCGGCTAAGGTATAGCGTCGAAATCAGACTCATCCTCTGAGTTGATTTGGATCACAGGGGAAGCCCATACAGCCTTGCTCCAGCTTCCAGAGCTTGGTCAGAGATATGCTCCATAACATGAGGAGTGTCAGTAGAAGTAGCATCGAGAGCATGCTCGACTGGAGACCTCGAAGCCCATGCTTCACCCCCAGCTTGAGGAACTGGGGTAGTTGAAGACTCCACCTATTTGGGACAGCGATAGAGGTCTTCTCTCATGCTCCCTTCGGGAAGGCGATGGAGCTTTACTGGAGGACTACCCAGGAGGCCTGATCCTTACAGGCGGGATTCAAGCTGAAGCACCCCATCCCTGTATAAAGAAAACAAAGAAAGAATTAGAAACTCAGGAAGAAGTTCGAGATGTACCAACCTCTAAGACCTTCTGAGCTAGTACTCACCAGTAGCATAGTCAGCCTTGTCGAGCACTCGTTTCTCTTTAACATGCATCACCAGTAGTGATTGGATCAACAGTTCCTACAATAGAGTGTTATGGGACATTGCGGTAGCAGATCAGGTGGCCAACCATACGCACCAGCCAAGCTCGTTCTCACTAGACATCATAAGGATGACGCCTGGGTCACACTTACAGGGCCACCCAAATCGATATGTCACCCACTCCTCATCAGTAATATGGCACTGTTTGTAGCTTTCCTAGCTTCACGTGGCCAAAACCACTTCTCTTTCCTTTTTTTTCCAAATGGCTCTTCTTCAAAGATCCTTGGGGCATTAGCTTAGCTATTGAGGTAGTACGGAGTGTCAGTAAACTTTTTCATCTCGGACACCCCATGCACCAGCTTTGTCAATAGCCATGCCTTTCCTTAGGAGGCAAACATCGTCGTTGAGGTGACCAAGCTTTAGAAGATGTTTAGAGCTAGATGGCATGATGCCAGGTTAGAGAGTTAAAGGAAGCACCCAGTATGGTGGTTGAATGGAAGGTGGAGCCATGCCTCCAAGTGCATAGAGCTCAATGCAATCACCCCCTGAGGTGGTCGGTCAGGAGTCCCTCCCAGATCATGCGGGAGCAACAGGTGTACCGAGCTATGTCAGGTTACCTGTATGTTAGTTGCATGCATATTAGAGCTGAACTCTTGTGCTCAGAGGTGTCGTGACCCATCCACGTCTATCTTCCCTCCTTTGCATCGTAGGTCATGAATTCTAGCTGCATCGAGGGCATCCATGTCTTTGGGAGGAGAAGACTCCGACGACCCTATAGGAGCATGAGGACCGGACAAAGAGCCCACAAGCAGCTGGGCAGATGTCATCAAAGGGAATCGAGCAATCAGAGCGACATGTCAAGTAGGGGCGAACGGCATAGCATCGTGAGTCCGAGTCCCACAACAGTGAGCCGACAGCCTCCTCGCCACAGAGGCAAGATTCCAAGGTTGCATAACTCTAGAATCTATAATATTTTTGCACATCCCCTTGAGGGGGTGACACTCCTGTTTACATACAGAGATTTCCATGGTCAGCAGCAAATCCTGTGTCATCGCCCTGAAGTTATCGGAGGGGATTGGTTGGGAATCAGTGGCGTCTGACATGGATTTGTTTGGGCAAAAGCAGCGAAGGAGGAAAAATCAAGAAGTAGAGTGCATGGAATGGGGATTTATTTTTTCTGGAAAGGAAGCGATGGTCACCAATGGGGTAGAGAACTTGGAAGCGCTGTAGCAGAGAAAGAATGGAGGAGAAGGGCTAGGCGTAAGTGCGAGTGACCGCTGGCCTTATTCGCCCTTTAAACTTTCCCTGGGCTGGAACTTGGGCGGGAACTGATCATGGCCATATGATCTCCAAGATCACGTCCTAATTACCCTAGGCATGAATAGATCGTGACCGTTCAGACACACGATCTCGCCGAGCAGATCCTGGCCATCCAACCCACACGTCACCCTACCTACTCTCAAAAGATTGTGCCACATCAGCAGTGGTGCTCCATCAAGAATAGTGCCTACCTTCTTGGTGCATGTGAAAAGTACGAGTCATAATGGCTTTACCTTTTCAAGTTCCACGAGGAGGCGACCACATCAGTAGGAATGATGAGCTTTTCCTTCCCTAAGTGCCACCCCAGATGTCACATTCTGGAGTGAGTTGGTCCAATAAGATTAAGACGACTGATGTTCTCCGACCCCTCTGCTTCTCCCCAATTTTCGTCTTCACGCCTCTCTCTACGTCCGACCTCGGAGGAGCAGCTTAGGTCGGCTTGTCAACCAAAAGACGAGGGGATGTGTAAGAGATATTTTAGGCTGGGCCACAACCAAACTTGGAAGTTGGGCCCACCTCGCCAGAGTCGAAAAGCTACATGTGTCCTCAGGGACCGCCTAAGTGCAGCTTGTGAGGTCAGCCCGACTAAGCTGCAGACACAGCTCCGCAAGGCCGATCGGCACTCGCTGATTCAGGTCTATAGACAGGACTCACACAAGGACAACCATGGCAAGGTCAGCTCCTTCAGTAAGCATGCTCTACAAGGACGATCTCAGTGAGGTCGGCTCTTTCTGTAGCCACACTCTACAAGTACAACCTCAGTGGTACACTTACGTGGTTGACCCTTAATAGCTGCCCGCAGATAACTACTCGTCTGACGAGGTTGGTCACTAAAACTATCCTGCAAACTTAGGTGATGCGCTCTCTGCAGTCGCTTGACTATCTCTCGGAGCCATTACGAGAGAGGGACGTGTCCATTTACCCGCCTGCACAACTTCAAGCCAGATCTGGGGATTCAATTACATGCATGATATCTGGGATCCTCATAACTCCTGCCAACGTGGCATAACTGACCCTAATCTCTACAAAAATAATAGACCAATCTGATCGGAGGTACGCTGCACTTTGACACTCAAACCTACATGCATCTTTTCTCCTGCTTGAACTGACTAAAGCATCAGAATCGAATCGGAGGCCCATCCTCCGATCATTTGATGCTCTTATTTCTCTTTTAGACACCGGATAAGGAGATTGGCCCGGCAAAATCATGACCGGGTCCACAGTTGTGAAGATCCACGCATCAACAGCCCAACCGGGTTCTCTAGTGCTAGATTTGAACATCAATGCACACAAAGGTTTGATTTTTATTCATCAGCTTTAATTTATAAATTCTTGTTATGAAGCATCATATCTAAGGGAGGACTTCAGTCCTTTATTTATAGTAGAGGGATGAGCGTATTTGGATGAGATACAAAGATATGATCTTATCCTATGGATAAGATATAATCCCCAATACAAAATCCCATCATTATCTGTTTGCAACACTCCCCATTATAATGCCATAAGTGTGGACTCTACCCATGAATACTTCTAGATTCTGAGTGTCATATGAGTCTCACAAGGGGTGAAAACTTTAAGATCCTGAGTTGATGGAATTTTCCTCGTTAAAACCTTTGGCTATAGAAAGCCTGTGGGAAAAAGCCATAACAAAGGAAAACGAGTACAAATTCCCTCTAACTCGCCCAGAACTGTACAAGCTCTTAGGCTTGCAGATCTCTTAGGCATTTTTCATCGCTCCTATTTACAACATTTCGAAAATATACACAGATTACAAATATCACCATTATTAAGTAGATGCTGAAACAAAAAACTCTGGAGAGGTATGCTTTGTTTCGTCGCCTCTGAGTGGTCTCCTCAAAAGTAGGTAAGCAAGTGGCATGGTCTTCAGATTATTTGATCAGCTCTGACAAACCAGCCTAAGTCCCAGTCGTCACTAGGATATGATGTACCACTAGGCACACTCTGATCGCCCGTGAACTAACACCTAGAACTCACCTAGCAATGGCACGAACACCAAGTGCTAAATATATCCCAAATGAAATCCCCAGCAGTTTACGCAAGCGTACGATGTCAAGTAATAGTATAAAAGATATCGATCCCACGGGGAAGGTAGAGATGTTATTGTCTTCGGTTATTTTTAAATCTCAGAATGTAGGTAGCAGTCGGTTTCGAAAGATTGTTTGTTTGGATTATGACCAATTAATAAAGACTAGGGCTTTAGGACTCACAACTAGGATCGTCGGACATCGATGCTTGGTTAAGACGCTTACGTTGCATTGGTTTTATAGGGATTGTCGCATCCAAGATGTGGAATTCATGGTTCTAAGCACCATGAATCTAACGTATCGCATTAACCCATAGGCACACACGACACGTGCATTAAGAATCGACAATATTCAGGCCACTCTTATGGACAGAATGATCTCAGCTCATGACACTCTCGTAGGTTAGAGCTTCGATGTATTTTGGTAGCTCTCATTGACGTAATGGCGGTAGCCGTCAATTAGTAATATATTTCATCGGTGGATCCCATCAAGACACGAGCCGGGCATGGTCACGAGTCCCAATTGAATCCACTAACTCCCTAATTAAGCCTATAGGATACTCATTAAGCCAATCGATTCCACCGACCGTGGGCACGATCTTAGTACGAGTTCTCCTACAAACTTTACAAGATCAGCCAAAATACTTCCCTTTTATTCCAACACAACCAAAAAATCCTAACTTTGCATCTCAATCCTAAAATCCATGGGCTAATCCATTAGCCATAGATAGAACTACTCATGCATCATAGAAATAACAACAAGATATTCAATAGATGCAATTCATTATGGCAATGGAAAACATCAAAAAGCAATAGAAAGTGTAGAAAATCGTCACCAACGCGTCGTAGAGCAATAGTAATCCAAAGAGAATTAAGAAGACAAGATTCCTTGCGCGATATAGCAATAAAAATCCAAGCTTTGCTTCATACAAAATAGCGACGACACAAATTCTCAAAACCCTAATTAAAACTAAACCAAGAGTTTCTCTAAAGTTCTTCTCTGAAAATAAAGCTAAAAATGTCCTTAAATACATAGGGGGAAGATCCCAAAAAATCTTGAAAAATCTGGGCACTTGGGCCCATAAACTAGGATGGTCGCATCGCTTACTCGACCAAGTAGAGGAGCCCGCTCGGTCGAGTCAGCTATAGGCTCCCCTTGCTGCTGCTTCTGCGTCTGGCGGATACGGGATACTCGGTCAAGTAGCCTCCTTACTCGGTCGAGCTACAATAGATCAAAACTTCCTCCAAAACACCGCTCTATTTCTTTACGACTCTGGTCGGGCAGGTGAGCTGCTCGGTCGAGCTAGGATGCCTTGGAGAGAAGCTCGAAATCTTCATCTGTTGGGTGCGCATCGGGTCGAGTCGGTTGTCTGCTCGATCGAGTAGGTCTAAGCCGTTTCCTATGTGATTTCAGCGTGTCAGCTCAGCTGAGTAGCGGATGCTACTCGATCGAGTCACTTGGGAAACTGATCTCAACTTTGTCATTTCTCGTTCTTTTCTCCTCCTCTCCTCCGATCTTCTTCCATTCCTCGGCAGACTCCTATGTAGCCTTGCCAATGACGTCTCGGATGTGCCGAATGTGTCCATGTCCCAAAATAGCTCCAATTCGCTCCAAAACTCCTGAAAATCCAAAAAGCTATACAAAACTCGAATATGGTGTTAGAAGCGTGATAATGTATGAAAATATGGAGTTTGGAGCCGAATATGACATGAAATGTTGCGGTAAAACATGTAAAATATGGACACATCAAAATCCCCCAAGCTTACCTCTTACTCGTCCTCGAGGAAAACGAATACGAGGCTCACCGGGTGATAAAATAAAAAATAGAAAAAGAATGGAAGATGGAGGGGAGTGCTAGAGTATTCAGTCAGATCTCAAGCCATAGCAACATATTACAATGCTTCGAAAATAGATCACATGCTAATAAAAATTTCATATCTTAGCTAAACATATTACTTGCAGCATTTAAGAACAAAGGAAGGGATTCTCTAAATTCATGCAATCTATTCATATCCACATCATGCAATTCATAGCGTTTAGTATAAACATGTTGGCGACACACTTTTCAATCAGTAGAGATAAATGAAGCATATAAGAGTCACACCAAGATGCAACAGAGAATAGAATAAGGATCATGGCATTCATATATTCATCTCAAATCATGAAAAATCTAATTAGCTAATATATTTCGCAAAGTCTGAGCATTATCAAATATCTCCAAATGTGCACAACTCCACTCTAATGGCATACTCACTCGTATAATCAAATGGATTCACCCCCACCAAGCTTAGCTTGAGGCATCACATCTAAGGATAAATGAATTTTTGTGGCTTTTTCCCAAGTATTTGAGCTTCAAATATCAAGATATAGGAAATATTTTTTCTTTTTTCTTTTTGAACTCTAATTTTTTTTCATATTGGAGCAATAGGATATACATTTATTTTGGCTCCTTTTTGGCTTTTTGGGGCTTTTTGAAGCTAACTTTTTCTTTTGTGATTTTTGGGAATAGGATGCGGTATATGTAGCTGCAAGGGGGGTGAACCCAAGTGACATGTAGAGAATAATAAGATATGTGGAGAAGGAAATAATATAATCGCTTGGTTCACTCATAAGATGTGCACAATGGTTCAATAAGATAATACTCCAACTAAGCTCATAAGCAAGCATAGATATTTTCATTCATTTCAACGAATAATGAAGTCATACGATAAGGCACACAATAATAGCAGGCATGCAACAGAAGGTGAAAAAGATAACAAGGAAGATGCTTCAAATATTCTAAAGATGCGTGAATCTCGGTGCATATCCAACATATGCAAACTAAATCCTACTACATACATTCAGTTTCAATTCATTTCATGCATTCATATAGAGAGATCGTCAACAGAATATATATGCAAGCATATGCATAGTAAGAACTGAAATACTCTAAGTAGCCTGGCAAAAGTAATAGGCATCGCGATAGCTGCTAAAGCTAAGAGAAATATCATCATATGGAATATATCTAGCAAAAGGGGAAAAGAAAGGCGAAGAAAATAAAATAAAAGTAAGCAAGCAAGCATACCAAACATGAAAAATATGATGCTAAAAATGAAACGGTGAAAAAGTGGTGGAAAATAAAGATGGTGTAAAATGAAAGGAAATTAAAATAAATGAAAATAAAAGCGATAGCGCTCATCCCCCAAGCTAAACACAGCAGTGTCCTCACTGTTGAGAACACGCTGATAAGATGGGAAAATGAGGCTAGGGTGGGCGGGTGGTATATAAAAGAAACTAAAAATAAAAAAACAAAACCATGCGAACAATAAAAGAAAAAGTGCATGTCCTAATGCCTAATATGCAAAGATATGAGCAGGCAGGCAAATGATGAAAATGATGTCGTGATGCAGGTGCAATGCAAAATGATAGAATGTATGTGGTGGTGCAAAAATGTCATCCGTCAAGCTATGCAAGGTCAGGGCCCCGAAAAGACAGATGGGCACAAAAATGATAGGGGTGACAGGAGCAAAAATAGTGAAAAGATCCAGCAGCGGCATCACCCTCTGGAGGTGATGATGGGTTCGGCTGCTAGGGACCAGAAATAGGAACATCGTCCACTGAAGGTGAATGCTCGACAGGTGTGTCGAACGGTGAGGAAACAGAAGAGACAGCAGGCTCAGACAAAGGTGCAACAGCTAGAGTGTCGACATGTGTGAGAACGTGTGCGTCGACAACGGAAGTCTCCAACTGAGGTGCAACCAGCCCAAGGGTAGAAGTGACAGGCCCTGTAGAAGCCTAAGAGTAAGGCACAGTGAGCGGTGCAGGAGGGGCTGAAGGGACAGGGTTTGACCTGGGAAAAGGGGCTGGTACAAGTATGACAGTGTATGCACGCTGATGCCTAAGAATGCCAAGAATGGCTATGAGGTGCCGCTCCACAGACTGCTTAAAAGTGGACAGCGAGTCCGAGAGGGTATCAAAGGCACGCCTCAGGGTGACAAACTCGGTCTCCATCGCAGAAAGATGTGCGTCCGTGGTGCGGGAGATAAGGGGTGGGCATGAACTTCTAGAGACCACCCTTGTAGTGTGCCCACGTGCAGGTGATATGCTCATATTTTACACTTTATTTCTGCATATTTGCATGCCATTTCGATTGCTCATATCGTGATTTTCACGATTATTTGACGATGTTTCGAAACTTTTCAGTATTTCTTGTTTTTCGTCTGATTTTAGGAGATATGTAGCAATCGGGTGCAATTTGGAGCCTATAGGACTTGCACGCATGCCAAAGCGTCACTCATGATAATATCGGAGAGTTAAAGGCGCTGGAGGATGAGTGGAAGAAGAAGGGCATCGAGGAAATTGACAAGCAAGGAGGATAAGAAATGAGCTCTGAAACTGGCCACTCGACCGAGCAAGGCAGCTCACTCGGCTGAGTGAAGCAGCCTACTCGGTCGAGCAAAACTAACACGGCAACATATGCCATCTTGAGTACCACGATGTACTCGGCCGAGTGGTGAATTCCACTCGGCCGAGTAAGAACTCCACTCGCCCAAGTAGAGGCCAAGATTTTGAAGAGAGCCAGGCCAACTTCTTTGTTTTTTGGGATGATCTGCAGCCTGTCATACTCGACCGAGTAGAATCGGCCGAGTACGATTCCCACTCGGCCGAGTAGCGCAGACACCCAATTGGGAAAACTAGGGTTTCTGGCGGCGCATGGGCAGTTTGGTCTGCGTTTTTTGGTTCTTTTGGGCATGTATTTAAGCCCATTTTGTCTCCAGCCCTAGGGAGACCAGATATACTTCTTAGAACTATTTTTCCTTAGTTTCTAATCATAGTTTTAGCTTTTATATTGGCGAGAGATTGAAGATTGGATCTTAATTTTCTATTGAAAGCTTCTTTTGGCGGCATTGGGTTGTCTTAATCCCTTGCAAGTTTTAATTTTTATGCTATATCTCTTATTGAATCTTGATTGCATGATGAATTCTATTGTTGATCTTGTCTCTCTATCGATTTCTAATATGAATTATGAGTAGTTCCTTTTCTCTAGGGCAAAGGGATGAACCCTATGGATCTAGTGTTTGAATTGTGAGATCTATTGAATTGCTATGTTATTAGGCTTGTTAGAAAGGTTCGATCTTGATTGATTTACTACGAATAGATAGGAACTTCTCTTGGATCTCATGAGCTCGACAGAGAATCTTGATCTAAGGAAAGCCCTAGATAATATATTTAGGTTTACAATCGAAATTCCTTAGATTTGGTGCGCGACAGCTACCAAAGCTAGCATTTTTATTGTTTTCATATACTCATACACGTTGCACGACGGTGAACGAGTATGAACTATCATGATCTAGATCCAAACCCAAGTTCCGCGACAGCGAGCTTGAGGTAGGATTGGACATAATTACCGATCTTAATGCGAGCGGTTTAAGTTAGGCTTGCCCGACAGTGAGTCTCTAATTTAGATTGCTATAGATCTACAAAAATGCGACAGCGTGAGTCGGTTCTCCATAGAGTTGCGGCAAGTTCACCTTTAACAAAGTTTGATTGCATAGTTGTTCATAACTCACGTTGATAACTTGAAAATCCATAGTGGGGATTCCCTAGCCCTAGACGACTTTATTATATTGAATTTGCATTAATACTCGAACGATTGTTACACCATCCACTCTTAAATGATTTTCCACCCAATAGCTTAGTAATTGAAATAGAGTACCGTCATTTGTCCTTCCTGTGATTCGATACCCGCTTTCCACTTAACCGTGCACTTGCGGTAAGTCTACAGTATTTTCCGGGTGTATATCCGGGAGCAATCAAGTTTTTGGCGCCGTTGCTGGGGAGGCAACGGTATTTTGTTTTTCTTTACTTAGTTATTTTTTTCTTTATTTTATTTTCATTTTATTTTATTCCTCTATTGCGCTAATGAATCTTTCTAGTTTCTCTTTTTCTGTGCATGAACACGAGATCGAAGGCATCCGAAGAAGACATATTATTTGATCCTGATATCGAGCGCACAGCAAGGAAACTGATAGCAGAAAAGAGATCAATTATAGAGGAGAATCAAATGGCGGAGAAAACTAGAGATGAGCAATTACGGCGGACCGCTAGGCTTGTCTCCATCCGGGATAGGCTTACCCCGAACAATTCAGCTACTACATCTTCCATACTTATGCCAGAGTTGGCGGCCGACAAGAACTTTGAACTAAAGACGGGGCTTATTATACTGATACAACAAGATCTCTTTCATGGGAATTGTCAAGAGAAACCGCATTACCACCTACGAATGTTCTTGGCGAAGTGCGCCACTTTTCAGATGCCGAATGTGCTGGAGGATGCTATCCGGTTGCGTCTCTTCCCTTTCACTCTTCGTGATAAAGCTTTATATTGGCTAAGGGCGCAAGCTCATGGGACATTCACTACTTGGGATGAGCTAACGAGTGCGTTCGTCAACAAATTTTACCAGCCATCCAAGACCGTGAAGATAAGAAACTCATTAATGTCTTTCAAGCAAGGGTCTCAAGAATCTCTCTATGAAGCATGGGAGCTGTTTAAAGATCTCCAACATCAATGCACCCACCATAGCATTGACGTTTGGGAGCTTGTTCATAGTTTCTACAATGGGTTACGGCTGGACACAAAGATGATAATGGACGTCACGGCCAACGGAGCTATTCTATCAAAAACACCAGAGGATGCCACAGCATTGCTAGAGGAGATGGCTTCCAACAATCAACAATGGGCCGACGAGAGAGGCCAATCATCATCATCATCGAAGTCGGCAAGTATCTATGAAGCAAAAGCAATGGCGGAACTGACCACAAAGTTTGACTCTCTCTCCAAAGTTGTAGAGAGGATTGAAAAGAGGATGTGCGAGTCATATGGAGTGCCCAACACGCCGACATCCAGAGGGAGCATGAGTGACTGGAAATACCAAGGCCAAGTTATGTTTGTTGGGAGCGAGCAAAATGAAGGAGCTATGGAGCAAGTACAATACATTGCTGGTAGGGGTGACAACGGTTATTGGGTGAACTCGGCTACCAAGGGCCACCCCGGATTTTCATATGCCAACAATGAGGGAGCATTGACTCCCCCTCATCAACAACCACCACCTCAATAACAATAAGCCCGGCCCCCTCAACAACAACAACCGTATCAACAAAGGCCGCTCCAACAACAACAATATCAACAAAGGCAACAAGCATGGCCTTATAGATCCCCCGAATAAAATCAAGGATGGAGACCACAAAACCCACTACCGACACTAATAAGATCCGAGCATGAAGCTAGAGTTGAGGAGTTCATGGCCGAGCAAAAGAAGATTAATGCAAAATTGACGGCGGGCCAAGATTCTCTCAATATTATTGTGGCACAATTGGCAGAGCAAATCACCTTGCTCAACAAGGCTCAACAACAATTGTCAGCTCAACCGGAGCAAAACCTGAGGAGTAACACAGGCCGCATCAACGCAGTAGTGGCGGTGACTACGAGAAGCGGGAAGGATACCACTCCCGCTATGGTTCAAGCTAAAAGCCCAAGGGAGGAAATTCCGGTTGAAAAGGAGCAAACTAATGAAGAAGAGAGCCCCAAGATGGCAAATAACGAAGAAAATTCTGAAGCGAATGAACCTCAAAAAGAGAGAACCTACATGCCACCCATACCATTTCCTCAACGGTTGGCGAAGGCCAAGATGGAAAAGAGGTTCGCCAAATTTCTGGATTACTTGCAAGGGATTAGCTTAAACATTCCGTTCTTAGATGCGATAATTGAAATCCCGTCGTACGCCAAGTTCCTCAAGGACTTAATCACGTGGAAGAAGCGAATGGAGAAGATCATGCTAGCCGAGCAAGGAACTTGGTTTGCCAACAAGGAGAAGATGCCAAAGAAAATGAAAGACCCAAGAAGTTTTCGGATTCCATGCACTCTTAGCGGAGTCCCCCTCCAAAAGGTTTTGGTAGACTTGGGAGCGAGCGTAAGCCTCATGCCGCTCACTATGTTTAAGAAGATCAACAGGGGGACCGACCTCAAATCCACTGATATGAAGATCCAACTCACCGATGGACAAATTACTAGGCCGATGGGGATTGTCGAGAACGTGCCACTTCAAATACCGTGAGGTCTTTGTGTACCATGTAACTTCATCGTCATGGACATAAAAGAGGAGGGTGATATGTCGCTCATACTTGGACGCCCCTTCTTATGCACTACCTGAGTCATAGTGGATGTGAGAGAAGAAACATTGTCCCTCAACGTTGGCAACATTGCGGTTGAATTCCATCTTCCCAAGACAATGAAGCAAAGATCTTGGCCGAAAGAAGCGGACTACGTGGACCTCATTGATGAGGTAATAGATGAAGTCATGCCTTATGCCGTTGGAGCCTTACACATAGAGAGCCTTGATGGGGTCCCAAATACCGAGGACTGCACTACAATTGAAGACCCACCCGATCATCTCATCGAAGAACTGACCAAGCTCACTGATGAAGAGAAGGACGACGCTGATGTCGTGGGGATTAGAGAGCTCTGCAAGCTCTCTACGGTGAAGCATAGGGAGAAAGCGTCACCGACTAACACATCTCCACCGATGGGAGAGAAGAAAGATATCGAGAACGCAAGCTTGGGGGAGTCATCCTTCAACACCATTAGAGATGAGACGTACACTAGGGAGGCCAAAGAAAAGCTAACACTACATCTGAACCCTCACGGCCTTCCTGGGAAATTTGACATGCGCATCTCCTATGCGCCAAACATCACGAGTTAAACGCTAAATCTTAAGGGGTCGAGCTCAAGACCTTAAACGAGCGCTTGTCGGGAGGCAACCCGACGGTTCTATATTAGTTTTTAGTTGAATTTTTCTGTCATTTTTATTTTAGATCTTTGTCAGTCTATAGAGTCAAGAGCCTAGGAAGAATCTGACAACGGGCTATGTTTTTCATTTGAGGAAGAAGATGATAGGAGTCAATACGAATGGAGGACAGCCATGGTGATGGAGAGCACTCCAGGGATACGCTTAAGTGACATAGGAAGGAAAAGACTGATGGGAGAGGAAGAAACAGAAAGCATCGCAAAACAGAGAGTCTGGAGCTGAAAAGAGTAGCCCACTCGGCCGAGTGCCTTTGTTTACTCGGCCGAGTGAAGATCATACTCGGCCGAGTAGGATACTGTACAGGAAAGACTCAGAAACCCCCTCTCTGGAAATTATCACTGCTCTGACAGGCCTATCTACTCGGCCGAGTAACTCAGTCCACTGGACCGAGTGATTTGTCATACTTGGCTGAGTAGGAGACTGTCGCAAAATTTTCGAAAATCCAAGATCTGTTTTTAATTGCCACTCGACCGAGTGGAACCTGTCACTCACCCGAGTGACTCAAACCACTTGGCTGAGTCATCCAACCCAACCGATACAGTATAATCTAATCTTTCTTAGGGGTGACTCGGCCGAGTGATTATCGTCACTTGGCCGAGTAACGTAAAGCGAGCTGACCCTATAAGTTTCGAGATCAGTAGCCCCAAATCCCCAATTCTTGCGATCTTCCCCACATATCCCCGACTCCTCCATGCGCCAACCTGATCGGCCCCCGGATACACACCCGGGAGACAGTGGTAGTTTTACCGCAAGCGCATGGTGTAGTGGCGAGCGGGTATCGAACACGAGGAGGGACTAATGACGGTACTCTATTTTGATCACAAAGCTATCGGTGGAAAGATGGCTTATAGGATGTTGTTGTCACGGTCGTTCAATTAGCAATTCAAATTCGATATTATAAAAGCGTCTAGGGCTAGGGAATTCCCACTACGGATCGTCATTTATCTCTGTGAATCATGAATCTCAATGTTGCAAGACTTGTGTTGAGGTGAACTAGTCGTAACTAAATAGAGAACCAAGCTCACGCTCTCGTGCTATTGCCTATCTATAGCGACCTAGATTAGGGCCCACTCTCGTGCAAACCCTAACATAAGCCACTAGCATGAGGATCGACATCATCGTTTAATCACCCCTCGAACCCACTCTCATGCAAACTCGAGATACGATCTAGATTGTGATAGCTCGAATTCGTACAATCTCTTGCAAACGAATATGGGTATAGATTTATAATAAAAATGATATCTTTGGCCCAATCTCTGGCACACCAATTCTAGTGAATTTCGATTATAAATCTAAATCGAATATCTAGGCCTTCCCATCAATATGAATCCAATCTCTTGCAAACCCCATATCGATAGAAATTCCTAACTATCCGTAATAAATCAATCACAACCTAACCTTCTATCAATTCTAGTAACAAAGAAATCAATTCATCACAAATCTGAAATTAGATCCATAGGGTTCATCCCTATGCCCTAGAACAACGAAACTACTCGCAATTCATTATAGCAATAGCAAAATCAATGAATAAAAACATGTAGCAATTCAGATTTAGAAGAAAAGCTATTCATAAAAATACGAAATTTTAATTAGAATAACCAACCAGATCTGAGTTCTTCAATCTCCAAGAGGGAATTACAATTAGAAATAAGATAAAATCTAATTTCTGGTCTCTCCCTAAACTAGGATGAAAACTGGGCTTAAATACATGCCCAAAACGGCCAAAAAACCCAGACAGATTTGCCCCTGGCGCTGCCCAGAACCCTAGTTTTCGACACAGGCTGGCTGCGCTACTCGACCGAGTGGAAATCTCACTCAGCCGAGTGATAGATACCAATAAAAATAGAGAAGATGGGGCATTGGGGGCTCTGGCACTCTACGTCACTCAACCGAGTGACGTCCTTCACTCGGTCGAGTGAACTTCTTCACTCGAACAAGTGGGTCTTCCATTGTGCTCCCCAAAATTCCAGAGAGTCGGCTTCATTCTCCTTTAAAAAATCCAGACACACTCGGTCGAGTGAAGATCTCTACTCAGCCGAGTGAAAGTAATCACTCGGTCGAGTGCATTGCGAAACAAGTCGTTCTGGTATCAGTCGTACTCGGTCGAGTACGCTTCTTCATTTGACCGAGTGAACTGTGTACTCGGCTGAGTGGCCTGTTTCTGGGGTCAAATCTTCTCCTCCTCGCCTCTTTGTTGATTCTATCGATCTTCTTCTCCTTCCGCTCATCATCTAGCGCTGCTAACTCCTCGATAGGGTCATGGGCGATGCTCCGGTATGCGTGCAAGTCCCTTGATCTCATTTATGCTCCCGATATCTCCATATTTCCTAAAATCCAACAAAAACAAGAAATAGTGAAAAGTAACGTAATATCGTCGAAGAATCGTGAAAAGCGCGATATGGGCGATCAAAATGATATGCAAATATACAGAAAAAAGGTGTAAAATATGGACCGTAAAAATCCCCCAAGCTTACCTCTTACTCGTCCTCGAGGAAGATGAGCAAAATGGTGAACCCGGTGGATAAAAATAAGAAAAGAAGGAAAACGAAAGATAGAAAAGAAAATGAAGAGGGAGGTGCTAGATCATTCTCTCAGGGCATGGAGTCGCTTACTCAAATAGCGCACGATGAATAAAATGTTGGATATTGGACTCCCCGGATTTGGTTTTGGATGATGAACAAACATAAATATATCGTGAACTAACAATTTGTGAGCGTAGTTATGTAGATCGTCGCCAAATTCATATGAACATCCAAAGAGACATCTCGAGACTTCTCAAAGCACATGATCGTATGCCTAAAGCTTCGTTGAAGCTTATGGACCATTTTAGAAGTCATGAAGATTCGATTGAAGCTATTGAAGACGGTATCGTCAAGTTTTATTTATAGTCTTTAAGCTTCTTTCGTAGAATGTTAAGCCTTGAGTAGGTCTTACGGTTTAAATCTTCATAACGCTCCTATCTTAGCTCTAGGATCTTGGTAGAAGTCCATACAAACTTTCCCGAAGCTTCGCGCTTCGATTCGTGACTTCTTGTGCATGTTAGTTGGTTCAAGAAGAAGAACTGACCGACTAGATGGTGATCTAGTCGGTCGGTAAAGCTTCTTAGACCGACTAGTTTTTGTCAGTCAATTCTAAGATCTTTACTGTTTACAGTTAGTCGGTCTACGTTGACTCACCGACCGACTAGTATGTGAACTAGTCGGTCAGTGATGCTTCTGTGACCGACTAGTTGAGCTTTCCCTGTACATGCAACTTTGAGCCTGAGCTACTGTTTATCATTAGTCGGTCTGTGTTCATTGATCGACCGATTAGTTGATGAACTAGTCGGTCAACTTTCCTTCTTGGACCGACTAGTTGAGCTTTACTGTACATGCCAATTTTCACCTAACATACTGTTTATCGTTAGTCGGTCTATGCACATTTGGCGACCGACTAGTTGATGAACTAGTCGGTCAAAATTTGTTCTTGGACCGACTAAATCAATTTGTGCTCAGACTTCAGTTTTATCTCTTAGTCGGTCTCAGTTAATTAACCGACCGACTAGTTGTGAAACTAGTTGGTCAGCTACTCTTCTTGGACCGACTAGTTCCTTTTGTCTGTGCTTCAACCTTTTGGATGTTTTCCATTAGTCGGTCTACGTTAAATGACCGACCGACTAGTTGATGAACTAGTCGGTCGGTGGTTGTTCTTTGACCGACTAGTTGGGTTCAGAAAAGAGCCGTTGGAGCATTTAATGACTCAAATTTCTTTCTCTCTCTCCTCTATCCTATAAATACTTATTGAGCTGCATTCATTGCACTCAAGGCTGATATTATTGCAAGTTTAGAGATCAAGAGAAATCAATTCAAGCTCATTCAAAGCTCTTTCATTCCATTCAATAATCTCTCCTCACTCTTACTTCCAAAGAGAGATTCATTAAGTGTGAAGCCTTCCAAGCCAAGTGCTTGATTCTAGGTCACCAACATCCCCATAGCTCTCCATCGCCGATCTACATCTTGGAGCTAGGGTTTGGTGCCTCTTCTTCTTCCTCAAAATCATCTTTTCCCTAATTCGTAAGCATTACTCAAGGCATAGGTATTTTGTCGGTAAGAAGTTTCTATTTCATTTACTTTTATATTGTAAGTTTCACTCTCGGTTGTGAGAGTGTGGTTGTGATCCCGGGTTGTGGGAGTCACAAATTACTTTGTGTATGATTTGACTTGTGAAGTTTTTTTTTCACAAGTATTTCATAGTGGAAATCTTGAGTTAGGGTTTCTAACTCAAGTATCCGGAGGGGATCCGGGTGGTTGGGACGTAGGATCACCGGGAACAAGTCGGGAGACTTGGGTGGATCCGAACCCAGTAATATCGTTGTTTGCGATTGTTTCTTTGTTGTCTAACATTTACATTTCCGCATTTTTCGCATTGTTTGGTAGAGTTTGCAAGTAATTAGGAATTAGCCTCTTAATTATTTTAAAGTACTATTCACCCCCCCCCCCCCCCTCTAGTACTTGTGCAGTAGCTTAGCAGGGCATTACATTTGGTATCAGAGCCAAGTCTATAGCTATGTCTGCCAACGACAACAAGACCGTTCGTCCACCCTCCGACTATAGCACCTTCAAGAACCGTGAAGGAGCTTCTTCGGTAATGGAAGGACATTCCTCAACGAGGCCTCCATTCTTCAACGGTACCAACTACGGGTAATGGAAATGCCGGATGGAAACTTTCCTCCGGAGTGCTTCACTATGGAGGACCACGATGAAGGAATATGTCGAGCCCATCGAAGAAGATTTCGAGAAATGGACTCCCGCAGAGATCTCCGCGGAGGTAAGCAATGCCAAGGCAATGAACGCCTTGCAATGCGCATTGGAGCCCGAGGACTTCAATAAGATATGCACATGTAAGAGTGCATATCAAATTTGGAACTCCCTCCTCATCTTACATGAAGGGACGATTAGGGTAAGAGACTCTAAACTCGTTGTAGTTAATAAAGATTACAAGATGTTTCATATGCTACAGGGTGAGAAGATGAAGGAGTATTATGCTCGCTTCGTCGACATCATAAACGAGTTAGAGGCTCTCGACAAATCCTACACCCAAAAGGAGAAATGTTTGAAGCTTATAGAAGGACTTCCTTCTAGTTGGGAAAAGCGCACCTTCGCCATCGAGGAAGGTAACGATATGAACAAGTATACTGTTGTTCAACTAATGGGTACCTTGATGTCTTATGAGGTACGCAAGGATAGCAAGTTGAAGTTGCAGGAAAAGATGAAGTCTTACCTACAACAAGAAGAGCCAAAGAAGAAAGCTATTGCTTTCAAGGCCGCTCCATCTACTTCCACATCAACCGATGATGAGAACTCGGAAAACGAGTTGGACTTGGAGTCCATGGCACTCATGGCCAAGAAGTTCAACCGGTTCTTCCGGAAAGGTAACTTCAAAAACAAGTCAAAGTTCAATTCTTCTAACGCCTCTTCTTCTTTGTGCTTTAAATGCAACAAGGCAGGACACATGAAAGTGGAGTGTCCTCTAAACAAGCAAAAGGAGAAGTGGAAGGCGCCGAAGTATGACAAGTCCAAGAAGTACAAGAAAGGGAACAAAAAGGGGCTTGTCGGGACTTTCACCGACTCCGATGATTCCTCAAGCGGAGAGTCGGACGATGAGCAAGTGGAGCAAGCACACATGTGCTTCATGGCAAGAGAGGAGCATGATCAAGGATCTTCCTCTTCCGATGATAGCGACAACGAAGGCGATGAGGTAACCATGGATGACCTTAGGAATGCTAATTCTCAATTGTGGTCTAAGTATACTAAATTAGTAAATAGGTATACTAAAGTAAAAGATGACTTAGCTAGCATTCAAACCTCGCCTAAAACAATCATCACCAACAACGACACCGTTGTTGAAGGGTTGAGAATGAGATTGTTAATCTCAAGACTCAACTTTAACATGTTAGCATTAAGGATCCGGAGGAACACAAAATAGCGGATTTGACTTCTTAAAACTCGACTTTGAGTATTGAGAATGAGAATCTTAAATCTCGTGTTTATGTGCTCACATCGCAAGTATCCACTTTGGATGCTTCTATGCGTTCTCTCACCGAGAAATATGAGAACACATTAGGCCGAATTAATAAATTCAATAAGGGTAAGGACCATTTGGATAAAATCCTAAGTGACTTACTTCCGGCCAATCACCACATTGGCTTGGGGTATACGATGGGAAGTTCATCCAAATCGGCCACTACTTTTGTTAGGCCAACTTTCGGTGACTCAACGAGTGGTAGCAAACACTCTATTGGTAGTTCATCTACCAATTGTGCTTCCACCTCGTCCACACCCTTTTTCGGAAAGAAACCCACTTTGGGTGGACCTCCAAAGAAGGGGCATGCTTATATGTACACCAATACTATGCCACGTAGGAATACACGTCCTACTCCACCGGCTCACACATATGATGATTTCTATGCTACACGTTCACGGGCACGTGCACACCATGTGAGACACCCTCACGCACGTGTTCCTCCACAAGCATATGTTAACCCACATCATCGTATGAATAATTATCCACATGCACCATTCCATCATGTTCCTTATGCCTATCCACAACATACATCACGTAGAAACCAACAACGCAAGCATGCACCCAATAGGATGAGGGCTCCCAAAATATTCACAATTTGGAGCCCAAAGGACACAAGCATGGATGAAAAACAAGTTTACATGAATGCTTATTTTTCGGATGTTGTGCATAGTAGAAATTATGTGGGGAAGTCTAAGTCCAATTGGACTTGGCTTCCAAAAGTCTAATCTTTTAGACCCAATGACCTTGGGTACCATGATATGAAATTTTCTATCTTTAGGTACTCAAGGAAAAGAAAAAGAAAAGGAGCAACAAATTTAAATTTAGCTCCAAGGGGAAATGGATACTCGATAGCGGGTGTTCAAAACACATGACGGGTGACGCTCAATTGCTCTCCGGAGTGGTTCCCATTGCAAATGGAAACCGCGTCGTATTTGGAGGCAACGAGAGCGGAACCATCATAGGTGTTGGTAAAGTGGGTAATCCTTCTAAACCCCTTATATGTGATGTTTACCTTGTTAAAGGATTAAACCACAATCTTATTTCAATAAGTCAACTTTGTCACAAAGGTTACAAAGTTAACTTTGCGAAAGGAATGTGCCATATTTTAAGAAAAGATAATAATGAATTATTGTTTTCCGGCACACGCCATAAGGATATATATATCCTAGATCTTCCAAGATCACATGAACAATGTCTTATTGCCAACACAAGTGAACAACACTTATGGCATCGACGGTTTGGTCATGTGAACTTTGGAACACTTTTTAAGCTTTCCAAGTTAAATTCTATTAGAGGCTTCCCTAAGCTTGTCTTTCAAAAGAAAAGCTTTTGTGACTCGTGTCAACGAGGCAAGCTTCCAAAATCTTCATTTAAACCTAAGAAAAGCATTTCTTCTAAGCGGCCTCTAGAGCTATTACATCTAGATTTATTTGGGCCAACTAGAGTTGCTTCATTAGGTAATGCTAGATATGGACTTGTCATCATTGATGACTTTTCTAGGTTTACTTGGGTATTTTCATTATGTAATAAGAATGAAGTTTTTGAAAACTTCACAATTTTTGTTAAGAAAGTACAAAATCTCATTGGAACCACCATTGTCACTATTCGTAGTGATCATGGAGGGGAATTTGAGAATGAGTCTTTTGAGACATTTTGTGATGAAGTTGGTATTACACACACCTTTTCATTCCCTCGCGCACCTCCTCAAAATGGTGTAGTTGAGAGAAAGAATAGGACGCTAGTGGAATGTGCTCGCACTATGCTTGATGATAGCCAACTTGGCCATCAATTTTGGGCGGAAGCGGTACATACCGCTTGCTATGTGTTTAATAGAATACTTTTGAGGCCCGGCACTAAACAAACTTGTTATGAATTGTTGTTTGGTAGGTTGCCTCAAGTTAAACATTTTCGTGTTTTTGGTTCGAAATGTTTTATTAAGAACACGTATGGTAGTTTGGACAAATTCGATCCAAGATCCGATGAGGGGATTTTTGTTGGGTATTCCTCATGTAGCAAAGCCTACCGGATATTCAACAAACGAACCTCAACGATCGAGGAATCACTTCATGTTTCATTTAATGAAGGATTTGTTCCAACGAGAATTACTAATGATGATGACTCTATGGATGTCTTATGTGATTCAATTGGTAATTCTAACTCCATTAATTCTATTGATTCTATTGATACTAACCCGACTAATGAAGTTATTGAGAATGTTCCTAGTGATCAAGGTATTCCCAAACGGCTTCATACCGTTCGTGACCATCCTTATACGCAAGTCATTGGCAATATCCATGATAGTGTCAAGACGAGATCGCAAGTGAAATACTTCGCTCATTGTGCCTTTGCATCCTTGATAGAGCCAAAGAATGTTAATGAAGCGTGCGAAGATGGTGCTTAGATCTTAGCCATGGAGGAGGAACTCATTCAATTCGAGAGGAATGAGGTTTGGGAGCTTGTTCCATTGCCATCGAAGAACCACACCGTCATAGGGACAAAGTGGATCTTCAAGAACAAAACCGAAGAAAACCAAGTCGTCGTCCGGAACAAAGCTCGGTTAGTTGCTCAAGGCTACCGTCAAGAGGAAGGTATTGATTTCGAAGAATCCTTCGCTCCGGTAGCTAGATTAGAATCAATTAGATTACTATTATCTTTTGCATGCCATAAATATTTTAAATTATTTCAAATTGGATGTAAAAAGTGCATTTTTAAACGGAGATGTTGTTGAGGAAGTTTATGTTTCTCAACCTCCGGGTTTTATAAATGAAAAATTTCCGAATCATGTTTTTAAACTTTAGAAAGCTCTTTACGGTTTGAGACAAGCTCCTCGAGCTTGGTATGACCGTCTAAAGAATTTTCTTTTGGATTTAGGATTTAAAATGGGAGAAGTTGATTCCACATTATTTGTTAAGTATTCGAATATTGATATAATTTTAGTTCAAATATATGTTGATGATATCATTTTTGGTGCTACTAACTTTGCTCTTTGCGAAGAGTTTTCTAATGTGATGAAGGATCAATTTGAGATGAGCCACATGGGTGAGCTCAAATATTTCTTAGGTCTCCAAATTCGCCAAATGGACGATGCAATCTTCATCCACCCAAACGAAGTATACGGTGGAGTTGCTTAAGCGATTTGGAATGGAGAATGCCCCCGGGAAAAAGACTCCAATGAGCACGACTACACATCTTGATAAGGATACGGGCGGTAAAGATGTAGACATTCGTATATATCGAGGTATGATTGGAAGTTTACTTTATCTTACCGCAAGTAGGCACGATATTATGTTTGCCGTATGTGTATGTGCTCGTTATCAGTCTCTACCTAAGGAGTCTCACTTAATAGCGGTAAAACGTATTTTCCGTTATTTAAGTTATACACTTGATTTTGGATTACTTTATCCAAAATCTAGCACGTATGAGTTAATCTCATATAGTGATGCCGATTATGCGGGATGCAAATCCGACAGGAAAAGTACTAGTGGCACTTGCCATTTTATAGGAAATTCCCTTGTCTCTTGGTTTTCCAAGAAGCAAAATTCCGTATCACTTTCAACCACCGAGGCGGAATATATTGCCGCCGGTGCCGCGTGTGCTCAAGTTCTTTGGATGAGAAACACACTTAAAGACTTTGGTATAAACTATGATACTTGCCCTATCATGGTTGACAACCAAAGTGCAATATGTCTTTCCAAGAACCCGGTACACCATTCCCGTTCGAAACACATAGATGTCCGACACCATTTCTTAGATGATCATGTTGCTAAAAAGGACATCATATTAGTGTACTTTGAAACCCAGAAGCAAATCGCCGATATTTTCACGAAACCCCTAAAGGAGGACTCCTTTGTGCGGTTATGTCGAGAATTGGGGATTATGGGTGAATCCGAGATATAGGATTCATTTTTATTCAATATTCTTGCATGCTATTCTATTCGTTATATTTGCTCATGCTTGAAGTATTGAAATTCTCTGGATTTTTGTTGAATTTTCGGAATTTTCGCCCGATTTGTGCGTAATCGTCCAATTTCAGATTTTCGATGTTTAATGGGGTAGTATAATGATTAATGATAGTATTTTGATGTTTCGTCGAAGTGTGATTAGGAGAGAAATCAATTTTTCAAATTCTAAAATTTTTGGACTCTCTTAGTCGGTCCAAGTTCATTGGCCGACCGACTAGATTAAGATCTAGTCGGTCAGTGGATGAACTCAGACCGACTAATTCTTGTCAGTAAAGTTGGGCTCAGTCACTGTTTGCAACTAGTCGGTTCAAGCTCATTGACCGACCGACTAGATCGTGATCTAGTCGGTCAGTGCTTGAACTGTGACCGACTAGTTGTGACGGGGACTGTTTTGTCTTTTCGAATTCCAGTCGATTATATCTCAGCCCCGACCGACTATACTCATTTTTAGTCGGTCTCTCTCTCACTCCAACTCGAAAAACCCCCCGACCCTTCGACTTCCTCCTTCGTGTCCGTCGATCTCCGGCCTGATTCCGGCCATCTCCTCCATCGCCGACCGTCGCCCTCTCCTCCTAGGTGACTCTCCTCCCTCTCTTAGCTTCCTAGGGTTAGGGTTAGCTCTCTAGGGTTAGATTTTCAGCGGCTAGGGTTTCATTTCTAGTTATTTCGATTTTCTAGGGTTTGTGATTAGGGTTTCTTTGATTCGATCTCTTGCGTCGTGTCGTGCCACGCTTATGGCTCGTACACGTATCCCGATCACTCCCTCTGGCCCTTCGCCCATGACCGTCGATTCGCCACCCTCGGACCCCCCACCTCCGAAACGCCGTTCGAAGCCTACCGAACCCTCTTCGTCTTCGCCTCCTCTTAAGCGTAAGAGAACGACGAAAGCGAAGCCTCGTGCTCAACCCAAGCCCAAGCCTAAGCCCAAGACCAAGGAACTTGCCTCTCCCTCCTCTTTCCATACCCCTACGGATTCCGATACCGAGTTCAGACCCGAGACTGAGACTCATAGGGAACCCACTCCTCCTACCCATCCTGAGTCTAGCTCCCGACCACGTACATCTACCCGTAAGCCTAAGGGAAAGGCTCCGATGCCGGTTGGCGGTGTCGATATTTCGTTGTGTCGCGATGACCCTTTGTGTCTCGCGGCTTACAACCGTATCGAACACTGCCCACTGCTTCTGGAGCATTTCGTCCAGTTTAGTGACTTCCTAGGCCTCGCCGATCTTCTTTCGTCCCCCGGTCTTCTCGATTACCTTCGATATGACCCGAAGGCAAACCCTCACCCCTACCCTCGCCTATTGAAACTATTTTATGCCAACCGTGTCCGGGGTCAGTACGATGCGACCCACTCGATTGAGACGACTGCCTTGGGGACTCCTATAGTCCTCACGGCAGAAATCTTAGGAGAGATTTTGGGTATCTCCTCGTCTGGCCTCCTCCCCTCTGACATTTATGTTGATGATATCACCTCCCTTGATCAGGTCGTCCTCTCTCAGATTTTCCACCAGATTCCTCCCGCCATGATTGGTGTGCCCTCCAAATCCTTCAAGCCTAACGCCTGGGTTCTTAATTTGATTATGAAGTCGTGCTTGCTTCCCAAGTACGGCTCCTCCTCTCTGCCGTCCCAGCCTTTCTTGAAGTTGATATATGCTATTTTCATGTGGAGCTCGATTAACTGGGCTTTTATTATACTCGATAAGATGGACTCTTTCGAGTGTATTCACAAGTCCACGAAGTCGGCTCATATCCCCTTCCCGTGCTTGTTGACTCTGGTTTTCCGTCACTTCCATGTCACATTGCCTCCTGACGATGAGCGTCCCCTTGGTCCTCCCCTGAACGCGACGGCCGTCAAGAAGTCTCTTGTGGCGCTCCGTCACGTTCAGAGGACGACACCTTCAGCATCAGCCTCTGCCTCTGCCTCTGCTGCTCCCTCTTCCACTCTTGCCGAGCTCGTTCGTTCTCTGCGACGTTTGGAGTCTCGTCAGGCTCGTTCTGAGGAGATTCTCTGCCGTATAGCTCGTCACCTTGATATTGTGGTCCCTCCGTCTTTTTCTGACGAGGATGAGTTGGATGAGGAGGACATTGAGGAGATTGCTCGTGCTTCTACTCATGCCCCGAGGGCACTTCTGGTGATGCTGCTGCTACTTCGTCTGCTGGTGCCCTCGAGAGCACACCTGTTGCCACCGCTCCTGCGGTGGATGCTCCGACTGGTGCTCCCGAGGCCACTACTGTTGCTGCCTCTGAGATCGTCTCTTCTGCCGTGCCTGAGACTTCTGCCGTCGCTCCCGTTGACATTCCAGCTGATCCAGTTACCACCTCCACTCCTACAGAGCCTGCAGTTGCTTCTGATCCTCCCGCTGCCTCTTGAGCTTCTTTGAGGCCTCTCCCGATGCACATTGGATGACATATCTAGTTGTGAGAGAGATTGGGTAGGATAGTGAGGGTGGCTATTTTTTTGGATCATTTTGATGATGTATCTTGATGCATTTTGATGATGTTGTATGTTTTGTGTCACTCTGATATCTGTGAGATATGATGCTGTATTTTGTGCCCCGATCGTTGGATCGATGTTTTGTATGTCAGTGATGTATATTTTTGATGTACTCTGGTTCATATTTTATATATATATACATCGCAGTTGACATTTCATTCTACTGTGCACATTATATAATTTTTTTATGTCTCTGATGTTTAATTTCGTCGCTCGACGATATTAATTTGGTTAAATAGATTTCAATTTATGAAAACATAGAATTGTTTTCCATGCACTAAATTAACCAAGATTGTTGATATTGGAGAGTATATTCCATAACTCAATCCGTAAAATTTATTTGAGTTTTTGATGATTTCGTTTTACGATTTTCGACTATGGTATCATTGACACGCCTTGATTTTATTCGTATTTTTCTTTGGTGTCACTTGAGCCATGGTCGTATTCTACGACTCACGTGCTTTTTATTTGAAGCCATTGTTGTTGTCGTTGATCTCCTCCCGCTCTTTTTGCTTATGCCAAAGGGGGAGAGATATAATAATAATGATGTGCTAAATGATAATTTAAAGCATTATTCCAAGAATCTAATTTGATATGTTAGATTCAGGGGGAGTTAAGATATATAAATGGATTTTCAAATCCAATATTTCAATAACCAACATTTATTATTCGATATTTCAATAATCGATTCTCATTTATATACTTTACTCGTCTGCTTGATGCGTATTATTATTGTTTAATTTGGAATTAACGTGTCATCAATGCAGGGGGAGTAAGTAAATTTCATTTGAATTATTATTGTTGATTATTATTTATGTTGGTTTGTCATCACCAAAAAGGGGGAGAATGTTGGATATTGGACTCCCCGAATTTGTTTTTGGATGATGAACAAACATAAATATATCGTGAACTAACAATTTGTGAGCGTAGTTATGGAGATCGTCGCCAAATTCATATGAAAATCCAAAGCGACATCTCGAGACTTCTCAAAGCACGTGATCGTATGCCTAAAGCTTCGTTGAATCTTATGGACCATTTTAGACGTCATGAAGATTCGATTGAAGCTATTGAAGACGATATCGTCAAGTTTTATTTATAGTCTTTAAGCTTCTTTCGTAGAATGTTAAGCCTTGAGTAGGTCTTACGGTTTAAATCTTCATAACGCTCCTATCTTAGCTCTAGGATCTTGGTAGAAGTCCATACAAACTTTCCCGAAGCTTCGCGCTTCGATTCGCGACTTCTTGTGCATGTTAGTTGGTTCAAGAAGAAGAACTGACCAACTAGATGGTGATCTAGTCGGCCGGCAAAGCTTCTTGGACCGACTAGTTTTTGTCAGTCAATTCTAAGCTCTTTACTGTTTACAGTTAGTCGGTCTACATTGACTCACCGACCGACTAGTTTGTGAACTAGTCGGTCAGTGATGCTTCTGTAACCGACTAGTTGAGCTTTCCCTGTACATGCAACTTTGAGCCTGAGCTACTGTTTATCATTAGTCGGTCTGTGTTCATTGATCGACCGACTAGTTGATGAACTAGTCGGTCAACTTTCCTTCTTGGACCGACTAGTTGAGCTTTACTGTACATGCCAATTTTCACCTAACTTACTGTTTATCGTTAGTCGGTCTATGCACATTTGGCGACCGACTAGTTGATGAACTAGTCAGTCAACATCTGTTCTTGGACCGACTAAATCAATTTGTGCTCAGACTTCAGTTTTATCTCTTAGTCGGTCTCAGTTAAGTAACCGACCGACTAGTTGTGAAACTAGTCGGTCAGCTACTCTTCTTGGACCGACTAGTTCCTTTTGTCTGTGCTTCGACCTTTTGGATGTTCTTCCATTAGTCGGTCTACGTTAAATGACCGACCGACTAGTTGATGAACTAGTCGGTCGGTGGTTGTTCTTTGACCGACTAGTTGGGTTCAGAAAAGAGCAGTTGGAGCATTTAATGACTCGAATTTCTTTCTCTCTCTCCGCTATCCTATAAATACTTGTTGAGCTGCATTCATTGCACTCAAGGCTGATATTATTGCAAGTTTAGAGATCAAGAGAAATCATTCCAAGCTCATTCAAAGCTCTTTCATTCCATTCAATAATCTCTCCTCACTCTTACTTCCAAAGAGAGATTCATTGAGTGTGAAGCCTTCCAAGCCAAGTGCTTGATTATAGGTCACCAACATCCCCATAGCTCTCCATCGCCGATCTACATCTTGGAGCTAGGGTTTGGTGCCTCTTCTTCTTCCTCAAAATCATCTTTGCCCTAATTCGTAAGCATTACTCAAGGCATATGTATTTTGTCGGTAAGAAGTTTCTATTTCATTTACTTTCATATTGTAAGTTTCACTCTCGGTTGTGAGAGTGTGGTTGTGATCCCCGGGTTGTGGGAGTCACAAATTACTTTGTGTATGATTTGACTTGTGAAGTTTTTTTTCACAAGTATTTCATAGTGGAAATCTTGAGTTAGGGTTTCTAACTCAAGTATCCGGAGGGGATCCGGGTGGTTGGGACGTAGGATCACCGGGAACAAGTCGGGGAGACTTGGGTGGATCCGAACCCAGTAATATCGTTGTTTGCGATTGTTTCTTTGTTGTCTAACATTTACATTTCCGCATTTTCCGCATTGTTTGGTAGAGTTTGCAAGTAATTAGGAATTAGCCTCTTAATTATTTTAAAGTACTATTCACCCCCCATCTAGTACTTGTGCAGTAGCTTAGCAGGGCATTACATAAAACATGCCAAAGATTTTTACCTCGATATCATGTCATATATAGGTGCATTCGATATAGAAACTAAGAACTTCAAAATGATATGAAATATGAAATCATTCTAGAATTAGCATCGTCTAAGTCATCTAAAACAATATACGTAATCATAGATTGCACACTTTTCAATTAATTGCTTTCTGCTTGGAGTATAAGAGATATCACACATTATAAAGTGATAAGAATAGAAATAGATGGTATTCATGAAATGCACGCCAAATTTTCAATTCATAGACTTCTTAATACTCTAGGTAATCTCCCTAAGTATCAAAAATTACCTAGCTTAGGTCGTCATGCACATATAAGTGGTCACTTCTCATACATCGTTGGATCCCCTCCCCCAAGCTTATCTATAAGCGTGGTGGCATCAAATAGAACAATACGACTTTTTCATTCTTTGAAGCTCCATAGGAATAAAGGAAAATAAAAAGGAAAGAAGGGAGGATTGCGTATGTACAAATGAACTCGCTTTTTCTTTTCTTTTCTTTCTCTCTCCTTTTTTTTGTTTTGTTTTTTCTTTTCTCTTTTTTTTCTCTGACACACACACACACACACAAAATAGAAATCCCGAATCAAAGATAGAAAGATATGCATGTATTTTAATTCTGAATTTGGGGTGATGGAGCTTGGACTTTTTAGCATCGGGAAGATGCCAATATAAAATCTGCTAAGGGGGGATTCACCAACGATTTTAAGTATATAGATGATATTCAAGATATATGGAGAAAGAAAAATATGTAACGCTCAGTTCACTCTTTTGTATTTGCACGACAACTTTCAGCAGGGTAATGTAATCTATTCAGTTCGATTTCAGATAGTAAACTAATCTAATTATATCAAAATGGCATGCATTCAATCAACCTGGAAGTTGGGTGTACAATTTCATGCAAATAGAAGTGATAATAGATAACAAAGAAGTACTCCAAGTTTAGGCAATCAATGCGTGAAGCTTGGTGTGTTTTCTATGAAAAGTATACGATACAAATTTTTAGACTCAGCTAATGCTAGAATTTCATTCACAATCATATAATAGAGCTGTAGGTTCCTGTTCTCAAATGCATGGCGATGTATAGCATATGATATCTGAAATAAAAACGATAGCATGGCAAGAGAATACACATATAAGAGCAAGCTAACCCCAAGTCATCGTCATCATAGAGAATCATTTCTAGCAAAAAGGATAAAGAAATAAGGATAAAGGAAAAATAAGAACTATCAATACGAATGCAACACACGCAGAAAGTAAGAAAATGTGATGCATGAGAAAAAAATGAAAAAGTGGGTGAAAATAGGTGGAAAATAAAGAAAGGTCGAAAAAATAAAGATAAAAACGAAGAAAAAGTAAAAGTGCGTGAGACACCCACTCCCCCAAGCTAAACTGCACAGTGTCCTTAATGTGCTAAGTGTGGCAGATGGACATATACAATAGGGTGGGCGGGTGTGGGTGCATGCATGATAAAAAGTGAAAATGAAAGAAAATGGAATGGAATGGATATGATAAGTGCAGAATGCAAATGATGGATGGGATGAGCACACAGATCATGGGAGAAAAATTGAAAGGCCCAGAAATTACACCTCTCCCCTAGACGAATATATACGAAACCCAGCAAAAACTGATCAAAACATGTGGTCGAGAGGTGTGGACAGAAGTGTCGGGGCTTGGGATCAAATCAGGAGTAGGCTGTGGGACAGGGATCTCCAGGGCTAGAGGGTCGAGGGACAGCTCCTGTTGAGCGCCATTTGGCTCGAGTACATATGCAGCTGGGATGAGGAGATCCATCTCTGGTCTCCTCTCCCCACCTGCCGGTCCAATGTGGGTCCGATCAGGGCTCAGAAGCACCATATAGTCAGCTGAAAAAGGACCGTGAAGCCAAACCCAGTGGTGCTAACCATGAGGACGCAGCATCCTCATACGGGCCATAATATCTATGGAAAGGGAAGTGGGGCCCGGAGGTCAAAGCAACCCAGCTGGGAGCTCAACGCTGCATATAGGTGCCAACAAGGTGATCAGACCACCATAACAGATCGCCGTCCTGGCGGTGACAGAGATAATAATGCAGTCGAGATACCAGCTGGCAATATCAATCGGAGTGGCGGGGACTAAGGCGTCCTCGTTAGCCTCACGGGCTCTCTCTCTCGTCATCGCGTAGAGCATATAGAGCTCAGGCGTAGACATCGTCCCGAGCTCATACCTTGCTAGAATGGTGGTCGCTATAAGGCGCTGAGCAATACAGAGGCAAGGGTGGACGATCGAGGAGGCCTTGGCCCGGCTAGGGTCAAAGGCAAGTGGTGATCCCATGATCAGGGTCCAGAATGTGTGAGGATCGAAGGAAGGTGTCACGACCCGCTTCCCATAAACAGAAAGCGAGGCGTGAAAAGTCCGCTCAGACTTGAAGCTGTGAGGCTACAGTCTGTAAAGCGTCTGGTATACCCAAGTATAGGTCCTTGCAAATGCGAAACAAAACAAAAATAATAAAATAAAAGAGATAATAAAGTTCCAATCTCAGAATTGTCCACAAATAAAGTTCAACATCACAGAAAATCCACCAGGCTAAAAGAGTCTAAAAGGCCCCAAGCATGGCCAACAGAAATAAACATACAGAAAGGAAAGGCGATACGCACCGACAACCTAACAAGAACTAAGCAGAAAGCAACACTGAAATAAGTTGCTACGACTGGTCACCGGTGTCCTCGTACTCCACGTCAACAGTGGACCCCGGCTCAACGTCAACAAACACCTCGTCCTCAGCAACGGGCTCTGGCTCAGCAACTAACATGCGACACCCAAAAGAGACGAGGGCACATGTCAGCAAGTCTACAAGAGACTTGTGCAAGGAAACTAAAAGAAAGAGAAACAACCTAGCAGTTCTAAAATATGTGATGACATGGCAGTTTAAGGTATGGATGCAACAAGTAAGAAAATGCAACGAGTATGACATGGCAAGGGTAGCAAAGCTACTAAACATTCACATGGATTTACAAGTCAAGTAAACACGTCGTGCACAGAGTTTACGCCTTTTGACTGGAGTGGCTGCACGGGCCAACTCGTAAGCTCAAGTGATCGCTTAACCCTACCCCTCCACGTGTAATCGGGCATTGGCTTTTGACCAACACATGTGGCCCACTTCTGGTTCACGAGCCAGTAAGTGTTTTTGGCATAGGGTTGTGCTTGCAACGCAGGTGCCTAGCCTCAACAAGCAAGTACAAGTAGCGTGTGCTACAAATGCAACATTCAAGCATGGAATGACATTAGGATGCATGGCATGGCAATGGTACAAATATTGTGCATACAGATAAGGAATTTAAATGTGACAGGCATCGCAGAGTACAAATAAAATGCATACAGATATGGAAATTTAAACGTGACAGGCAAATGGATGAATGACATGGCAGGGTGTCAGATCTAGCTTCGTTGTCAAGCTAGATCTTGAAATTAAGTCTAGGCGAGTATCATTTCGTCGCCTAATCTCTTTTACGCTAAAAACAAGGGATGGCCTAAAACACAAATTGGCAAGTTTCACTTGCCTGCAATCAGCCGTTCTGCAAACACCGTCTAATCAGTCCAATCTACCTATGTGCTCAGATTCACCAACCTACAGTCCCAGTTTAAATTATCTTCATTAGTGATTTACTAAGCAATTAAAATACTGATTTTAATCTTGATTAGCATGCATTGGTTAGGGGTCCTAAGTGATCAGAAAATTACCCTTACACGTCGCGAGAGCTACACTGACGTCGGGTAGCGATGCCAGGGGTTGGAATATAGAAAGCGCTGCTAATCCAGATTCCAAAATAAGATGCCACGCTCGCCAATTCTTGAACAACGACTAGATCAGTGTATAGTGTCCAAAACATCGAGCAAAGTGAACGGTAGATGTTCTACGGCTCACAGGAAGCCGTAACAACAAACGGGGACGAATGGGTCGACACACACGACGACTACAACGTTGAGCGTCGTATGGGATGATAGTGACGTTGAGAAATACCTCTAGGAGAGGTAGAGGACTGTCGGAAGAATCCAACAGTGAGAGAGAACAATAGGGAGCGAAACGACGCGTCGAGACATCATGAGAAACACAAAACAGCGAGATGCCGCTGTTTCGGAGCAATGGAGGCCTGAGGAATAACCCAGACGACAGCGAGGGCACCTGGGGGTCGACGGCACATCGGAGAGGCGGCTGCGGCCGCTGCTGCGAGCTGCGGGCTGCTGCTGCGATTTGCAGCGGGCTGCAGCGGCTGCTGGCGGAGCTCCGGCGATAGTGGAACACTGGTGAAGGGTCAGGTGTGGGTGTCGCTAGGGGAGAGGGTCTGGGCGAGGGTGGATGTGATGAGATGGCCGCCGTGCGATGGTCGGCGCCTAGAGCTTGGTTGCGAGCGGAAAAATGAGAACGGCGGATGCGGTTTGCTTGGCTGTGAGAAAAGAGTTTAGCCCTAGGCCAAACTTTATAGAATATGGGATGCACGTGGGAGGCTCTCTCTTGGGTTAGGTCTAGGGTAGATAGGGTTTGTTTTGATTAAAAATTTGTTATATTTGAATTGTTATTATCTATTTTAAAAACAAGATCTCGCACCCTCTCCCTCTCTCTCCTGCGTGGGTATGTGCGGATAAGGCTAAGAATGGGCTGGGTCAACCTAGGATGTATATTATTATTAATAAGAAAGTATTAGGGGATAAAAATCATGTGATACTTAGGGTTAAACCGATATTTAAACTGGGGAAAAAGTGAAAGTGGGTCAAATGGGGTTTGAAAATTGTAAGATAAATACTGAGGTGACCGTACCGACGAGAGAAACAAAACATAGAAGACGGATCACAATTTTGACGACGAGAAACGAAACAAAAAATTGAAAAGGCCTCACGACAAAAGTGGAAATCGCGACGTCTCATCAAACAAAGTCAAATCGTGGGAGAACGACCCGCGAAATGACGTTCCAAATTAATTCCAAAATTTAATATTCTTCGAGGGGGTCACAACGGCATATAACACCAAAGGGTTCGAATACAAACAAATTCTAAAATAAATACGTGCACGAACAAGACTATGTGCACGTAAAGCGTACGATCGAAAACAGACCGTGACATCCTACCCACTTTATGAATGATTCCACCCTCAGAATCAACATCAATCACTGCTCGGAAACAAGTGCAGGAAGCGCTCTCTCATATCATCCTCACGCTCCCAGGTAGACTCCCCAGGGGAATGTAATGCCCTGCTAAGCTACTGCACAAGTACTAGAGGGGGGGTGAATAGTACTTTAAAATAATTAAGAGGCTAATTCCTAATTACCTTGCAAACTCTACCAATTAATACAGAAATGCAGAATAGTAAATAATCGACAACAAATAAACAATCGCAAACAAACGATATTAATGTGTTCGGATCCACCCAAGTCTCCCCGACTTGTTCCCGGTGATCCTACGTCCCAACCACCCGGATCACTTCCGGATACTTGAGTTAGAAACCCTAACTCAAGATTTCCACTATGAAATACTTGTGAAAAACCTTCACAAGTCAAATCATACACAAATGAAATTGTGACTCCCACAACCCGGGATCACAAACACACTCTCACAACCGAGAGCGAATCACTTACAATATCAAAGTAAATTGAAATGAAATGCTTACCACAAAATACCTATGCCTTGAGTAAACTTACGAATTAGGGCAAAGATGATTTTGGGGAAGATGAAGAGGCACCAAACCCTAGCTCCAAGTATATGACCAGCAATGGAGAGCTATGAGGTTGATGGTGACCTAGGATCAAGCACTTGGCTTGGAAGGCTCACAATCAATGAATCTCTCTTTTGAAATAAGAGTGAGAAGAGATTCAAGATTGGAATGATTGAGCTTTGAATGAGAGGGAATGATTTCTCTTTGATCTCTAAACTTCTCTTAATATCAGCCTTGAGTGTAATGAATGCAGCTCATCAAGTATATATAGGTTAGAGGAGAGAGAGAGAGAGAGAGAAAACCGTTTCAATTAAAGCTCCAACGGCTCTATTCTGAACCAAACTAGTCGGTCAAAGAACAACCACCGACCGACTAGTTCATCAACTAGTCGGTCGGTCAATCAACATGAACCGACTAACTGGTGAACATGGAATAGGTCGAAGTTCAGACTTAAGGAACTAGTCGGTCAAAGCACACTTGCCGACCGACTAGTTTCACAACTAGTCGGTCGGTGAGATAACTTAGACCGACTAATAGATAAAACACAAAGTCTGAGAACAAATAGAATTAGTCGGTCCATGAACAAAAGTTGACCGACTAGTTCATCAACTAGTCGGTCGCCAAATGTACATGGACCGACTAACGACAAACAGTAACTTGGCATGTACAGTAGAAGCTCAACTAGTCGGTCAAAGAAGCATCACTGACCGACTAGTTCATAAACTAGTCAGTCGGTGAGTCAACGTAGACCGACTAACTGTAAACAGTAAAGAGCTATGATTTGAGAAAGCAAACTAGTCGGCCAAGAAGGATTGCCGACCGACTAGATCACCATCTAGTCGGTTGGTTCTTCTTCTTGAACCAACTAACATGCACAAGAAGTCGCAAATCGAAGCGCGATGCTTCGGGAAAGTTTGTATGGACTTCTTACTAGTTCCTATGTCTAAGATAGGAGCGTTATGAAGATTAAAATGTAAGACCTACTCAAGGCTTAACATTCTACGGAACGAAGCTATAAGACTATAAATAAAACTTGATGAACCGTCTTCGAAAGCTTCGATCCGAATCTTCATGACTTCTAAAATGGTCCAAAAGCTTCAACGAAGCTTTAGGCATACGATCATGTGCTTTGCGAAGTCTCGAGACGTCGCTTTGGATGTTCATATGAATTTGGCAACGATCTCCATAACTGCGCTCACAAATTGTTAGTTCACAATATATTTATGTTTGTTCATCATCCAAAACCAAATCCGGGGAGTCCAATATCCAACAGGGAACCATGACGCCACTGCACTCTAACCAAGTCGACGGTCTTATTCCTCAGCAGCTTCTGCCGTCGATCCAGAATCTCCACTGGTTACTGATCATAGGTAAGATCCGGATGAACCGTGATCTCAGAGAAATCCACAGCATGAGACAGATCACTGATGTATCGACGTAACTGAGATACGTGAAATACATCGTGAACTCCCTCCAGTGACGGCGGCAACGCCAAGCGATAAGCCACCACTCCAACTCTCCCCAGAACATCAAAAGGCCCAAGGTACCTCGGACTCAGCTTGCCTCTCTTTCCAAATCGGATAACTCCCCGATTCGGAGAGATCTTCAGAAAGACATGGTCTCCAGGCTGAAACTCCAAAGGTCACCGTTTAGCATCTGCACAATGCTTGAAACGGTCCTGCGCAATCCTCAGCTTCTCCCGGATGTTCCTCACAACATCCACAGCCTCCACGATCATCTCTGGTCCTAACAGCTCTATGTCTCCAATGCCATCCCAGCTCAGTGGCGATCGACATTTCTTCCCGTATAGCGCGACGAATGGCGCCATGTCAATACTTGCCTGGTAGCTGTGATTGTAGGCAAACTCCACATGATGGAGATGATCCTCCCAGGATCCTTTGAAGTCCAACATGCACGCTCTCAGCATGTCCTCCAAAATCTGAATCGTCCTCTCGGACTGGCCATCCGTCTGCGGGTGGTACGCGGTACTGAAACTCAGACTCGTACCCAGGTACTTCTGCAGACTCTGCCAAAACTGAGATGTGAATCTTGTGTCTCTGTCCGACATGATACTCACGGGGACTCCGTGAAGTCGCACGATATCCTGCACGATTCACGTTACATCACTATCTAAACTAGGAAAAGGAAATAAAAACAGAGAGTAAAAGAATTTACCTCCATATATCTCCTCGCTAGCGTCTCAGTGGACTGTCCCACTCGGAAGGGAATAAGGTGCTCAGATTTGGTCAATCGGTCTACGATCACCGAAATCGCGTCATTCTGCTTCGGACTCCGAGGTAGTCCAGTCACGAAATCCATAGTGATGTGTTGCCACTTCCATTCCGGAATCAGAAGCGGTTGCAGCAACCCTGTCGTACGCTGATGTTCCGCCTTAACTTGCTGACATACCAAATGCTTGGTGACACTTCGTGCCACACTCCTCTTCATACCATGCCACCAATAGTTCAGACGAAGATCCTTATACATCTTGGTGCCTCCAGGATGTACAGAGTACGGCGAACTGTGTGCCTCAACAATCCTCTCTGATGTCTCCAGCTGGCACACAAACTTTGGCTCCATACCTCAGCGAGCCATCCTCATGAATCCGAAAGTCGGTCCGCAGACCGGCTTCTACCTGCTTACGGATCTTCACCAGTTTCGGATCTCCAGCCTGACCTGCCTTGATCCGATCCACGATCGTCGACTGTATCTGCATACACATCAACGACAAAGCCTCTCCAGGAAGCACGATCTCAAAACTAGAATCGCAAAAATCATGTTGCAACCTCCACTGTGAAGTCAACATCATCACCGCTAGAAGTCTGCTCAGTTCATCCGGAACCACATTCACCTTGCCAGGGTGATACTGCAAGTCGATCTCATAATCTTCCATGAGCTCTAACCATCGATGTTGTCTCATGTTGAGCTCCTTCTGCGTGAAGATATACTTCAAGCTTTTGTGATCGGTGAAGATCTTCACCTTCTCACTCAGCAAGAAGTGCCTCCAAATCTTGAGCACAAATATGACTGCAGCCAACTCCAAATCGTGCGTCAGGTAATTCTTCTCATGAGCCTTAAGCTGACGAGAAGCATATGCAACCATGTGCCCATGCTGATGCAAAACACAACTGAGACCTTTGCCAGAAGCATCACAAAAGATCTCAAATCCTCCACTCCGATCGGGCACAGCAAGAACATGCGCTGATGTCAACCTTGCATTCAGAATAGCAAAGGCCTTCTCACAATCGTCTGACCAGACAAACGGCACATCCTTCCTCATCAATCGAGTCATCGACTCAGCAATCCGAGAAAAGTCCTTAATGAAACGCCGATAATAACCTGCAAGCCCAAGGAAACTCCGGATCTCAGACGCTGACTGCGGAACCGGCCACTCTCTAATAGCCTTAATCTTCTCAGGATCCACCGATATTCCATCTCCTGACACCACATGCCCAAGAAAAGCAACCCTATCAAGCCAGAACTCACACTTGGAATACTTAGCATACAAACGATGCTTCCTCAAAATTTCGAATAATGTCCTCAAGTGCGATGCATGATCTTTCTCTGACCTTGAATAGATCAAGATGTCGTCAATAAAGATCACGACAAACTTATCTAGAAGGTCGTAGAAGATCAGATTCATCAGGTTCATAAAGACTGCGGGTGCATTGGTTACACCGAAAGGCATAACCACGAACTTGTAGTGACCATACTTCGTCCTGAACGCTGTCTTCTGGATATCTTCCTTCCTTACCTTCAGCCGGTGATAGCCACTCCTCAGGTCCACCTTAGAGAACACTCTCAATCCTCCAAGCTGATCAAAGATGTCATCTATACGAGGCAAAGGATATCGATTCTTGACGGTGACGGCATTCAGCTCCCTGTAGTCCACGCACATACGACGCGAACCATCCTTCTTCTTCACCAGCAACACAGGTGCTCCCCACGGAGACACGCTAGGACTAATGTACCCTTCTGCCAAAGCTCATCCAGCTGCCTACGCAACTCTTCCAACTCAACTGGAGCCATACGATACGGTGCTTTCGAAATGGGCAGCACTCCCAGAATAAGATCGATCGAAAATTCAAGAGCTCGATCGGGCGGCAGTCCAGACATCTCCTCGGGGAAGACGTCGTCGAATTCTCGCACCACAGCTGGTCTACGCTGCTCCATCTGCATGGCAACGATCTCCACCGGCTTGGCCCGAAACCTGACAGGACCAAGCGAACTGCTTCCTCGGCTGAACTCAAACACCGGATGACCAGGAATCTCGAACACCACCTTCTTCCGCCGGCAATCGATCGTGGCATAGAAACTCCCAAGCCAGTCCATCCCAAGGATGGCATCTTAGTTGGTGATGTCATGGACAATAAAGTCAGCGTAAAGCTCATGCCCACAGACCACCAAAGGACAAGACTTGCAACCACGATGCACCGAGATCACGACATTCCCTGTAACAATATCCCAACTCTTGGGGAGAGGGGAAGTCGATAAAGAATGATTGTCCACGAAGCTCCGGGATAAAATGCATGTCGATGCACCAGAGTCAAAGAGGACTCGTGCAGGAAAAGTGCAAACCAAAATCACACCTAACAAACAATCTAACAATCAAGTCCTATTCTATCAAACATAATATATTATAGAAACCAAACATATTCTAATAAACAAGATTAACTAAGGAAAGAAACGAACTAGACTGAGGGTTACCTGCAATAACCTCATCCTCAGTCTCATCCTCAGTCTCAGCCTCAACTGCAGTCATCAGGAAAGCCTGCCTCCTCGGCTGAAAAGCCTGCTTCCGTGAAACAAGGGATGTCCCATGTCCAGGAGGTACCGGTGCTCTCTGCTGCAACGGCTGAGCTGCAACTGGTCCTCTCCATGGCTGCTTAGACTTCGGGCAATCCTTCATGACATGAGCAGGATCACCACAAACCAAGCACTATCCCAGCATCTTCCTGCACTACTCCTTGACATGCCCAGTCTTGCCACAGAAATGGCAAGTCTTCAGAGTAGGCCCACCTGGCCTCTTGAACTGCACCGACTGGTTAGGCTTGAACCCAGGCCTAACCACTGCTCTAACCTGCTCCATAGGCCTCTTCCCAGCTCCAGAAGTCTACCCTCTCTTCTGGCTCGCAATCAGCTCCTGCCTCCTAGCAGCTACCAGCAACTTCAGATAAGACTCCAAATCTGACGAAGACATCAGGCTCTGCAAATCTAAAGAAAGACCCTGCAAAAATCTCTGAGCTCTCTCCTCGGGATCCTGCACCATCTTCGACGCAAATCGACTCAGCTTGGTGAACTACTGATGATACTGGTCCACCGATAGATTTACCTGCTTCAGATCAATGAAACGCTGCAACATCTCCCTCCTGGCAGCCTTCGGGAAATACTCCTCATCGAACCTAGCCTTGAAATTAGCCCAAGGAATAGATCTCACCAACAGCTCTTCCTCTGCATCCCACCAGCTGCGGGCATTATCCTTGAGCTGCTTCTTTACCAAATCAACCCATCCAGCTGGGTTGTTCTTCGACATCCACAGTTTGTCCTCTATATTCCGGATCCACTCCTCTGCAGCCAACGATCCTTCAGATCCATCAAAAATAGGTCGGGCCCAGCTCCCGAAACTGCTTCGCTCCTAGCTCGAAGCGAGGGGCATTCTGGAGCATGCCCTGCTGCACCTGCATCATCTGATGCATCATCCTCATGACTTCAGCATTGGTGGGCTATCTATCTGGTACCGCATCACGGTCGGGTCCACCACCAGCTCGGGTCTGTCGTCTTCCAGCCATCTAATGACATAGAAAACAAATTAAATTAGACTCAAAGCTTATGACTTGGATGTTTTAATTTATTTAATGGACATTCTATTTTTATTATCGTTGTTCCGATAATTCGCAGTTGCAGTGACCTGCATGGGTCACCAATAAAACCTGTCACGACCTGCTTCCCATAAACGGAAGGCGAGGCGTGAAAAGTCCGCTCAGTCTTGAAGCTGTGAGGCTACAGTCTGTAAAACGTCTGGTATAACCAAGTATAGGTCCTTGCAAATGCGAAACAGAACAAAAATAATAAAAGAAAAGAGATAATAAAGTTCCAATCTCAGAATTGTCCACAAATAAAGTTCAACATCACAGAAAAGCCACCAGGCTAAAAAAAGTCTAAAAGGCCCCAAGCATGGCCAACAGAAATAAACATAAAGAAAGGAAATGTGCTACGAACCGACAACCTAACAAGAACTAAGCAGAAAGCAACACTGAAATAAGTCGCTACGACTGGTCGCCGGTGTCCTCGTTCTCCACGTCAACAGTGGACACAGGATCAACGTCAGCAAACATCTCGTCCTCAGCAATGGGCTCTGGCTCAGCAACTAACATGCGACACCTAAAAGAGACGAGGGCGCATGTCAGCAAGTCTACAAGAGACTTGTGCAAGGAAACTAAAAGAAAGAGAAACAACCTAGCAGTTCTAAAATATGCGAAGACATGGCAGTTTAAGGTATGGATGCAACAAGTAAGAAAATGCAACGAGTATGACATGGCAAGGATAGAAAAGCTACTAAACATTCACATGGATTTACAAGTCAAGTAAACACGTCGTGCACAGAGTTTACGCCTTTTGGCTGGAGTGGCTGTACGGGCCAACTCCTAAGCTCAAGTGATCGCTTAACCCTACCCCTCCACGTGTAATCGGGCATTGGATTTTGACCAACACATGTGGCCCGCTTCTGGTTCACGAGCCAGGAAGTGTTTTTGGCATAGGGTTGTGCCTGCAACGCATGTGCCTAGCCTCAACAAGCAAGTACAAGTAGCGTGTGCTACGAATGCAACATTCAAGCATGGAATGACATTAGGATGCATGGCATGGCAAGGGAACAAATATTGTGCGTACAGATAAGGAATTTAAACGTGACAGGCATCGCAGAGTACAAATAAAATGCATACAGATATGGAAATTTAAACGTGACAGGCAAATGGATGAATGACATGACAAGGTGTCAGATCTAGCTTCGTTGTCAAGCTAGATCTTGAAATTGCGTTTAGGCGAGTATCATTTCGTCGCATAGTCTCTTTTATGCTAAAAACAAGGGATGGCCTAAAACATGGCCTAAAACACAAATTGGCAAGTTTCACTTGCCTGCAATCAGCCGTCTGCAAACAGCGTCCAATCAGTCCACTCTACCTATGTGCTCGGATTCACCAACCTACAGTCCCAGTTTAAATTATCTTTGTTAGTGATTTACTAAGCAATTAAAATACCGATTTTAATCTTGATTAGCATGCATTGATTGGGGGGTCCTAAGTGATCAGAAAATTACCTTTACACGCCGTGAGAGCTACACTGGCATCGGGTAGCGCCGCCAGGGGTTGGAATATAGAAAGCGCTCCTAATCCAGATTCCAAAATAAGATTCCACGCTCGCCAATTCTTGAACAGCGACTAGATCAGCGTATAGCATCCAAAACAACGAGCAAAGTGAACGGTAGATGTTCTACGGCTCACGGGAAGCCGTAACAACGAACGGGGACGAACGGGTCGACGCACACGATGACTACGACGTTGAGCATCATAGGGGATGATAGTGACATTGAGAAACACCTCTAGGAGAGGTAGAGGACTGTCGGAAGAACCCAACAACGAGAGAGAATGACGAGGAGCGAAACGACGCGTCGAGACGTCGTGAGAAACACAAAACAGCGAGATGCCACTGTTTCAGAGCAATGGCGGCCTAAGGAAGAACCCAGACGGCAACGAAGGGGCCTGGGGGTCGATGGCATGTCTGAGAGGCTGCTACGGCTGCTGCGGCCACTACTGCGAGCTGCGGGCTGCTGCTGCAATTTGTAGCGGGCTGCAGCAGCTGCTGGCGGAGCTCCGGTGATAGGGGAACGCCGGCGAAGGTTCAGGCAGGGGTGGCGCTAGGGGAGGGGGTCTGGGCGAGGGTGGACGTGATGAGATGGCCGTCGTGCGATGGTCGGCGCCTGGAGCTTGGTTGCAAGCGGAAAAATGAGAACGACGGCTGCGGTTTGCTTGGCTATGAGAAAAGAGTTTAGCCCTAGGCTAAACTTTATAGAATATGGGCTGCACATGGGAGGCTCTCTCTAGGGTTAGGTCTAGGGTAGATAGGGTTTGTTTTGATTAAAAATTTGTTATATTTGAATTGTTATTATCTATTTAAAAAAACAAGATCTCTCACCCTCTCCCTCTCTCTCCTGCGTCGGTATGTGCGGCCAAGGCTAAGAATGGGCTGGGTCAACCTAGGATGTATATTATTATTAATAAGAAATTATTAGGGGATAAAAATCATGTGATACTTAGGGTTAAACCGATATTTAAACTAGGGAAAAAGTAAAAGTGGGTCAAACGGGGTTCGAAAATTGTAAGATAAATACTGGGGTGACCGTACCGACGAGAGAAACAAAACATAGAAGACGGATCACAATTTCGACGACGAGAAACAAAACTAAAAATGAAAAGGCCTCACGACAATAGTGGAATCGCGACGTCTCATCAAACAAAGTCAAATCATGGGAGAACGACCCACGAAATAACGTTCCAAATTAATTCCACAATTTAATATTCTTCGAGGGGGTCACAACGGCATATAACACCAAAGGGTTCGGATACAAACAAAGTCTAAAATAAATACGTGCACGAACAAGACTACGTGCACGTAAAGCGTACGATCGAAAACAGACCGTGACAGAAGGTGGGGTGTGGTGCGTGGGTCCAAAAGCGCTGTCGGGGTCCAGGATAGGGGGCCAATGGAAATAGGCTCGGAGCATATCGAGGGTGATCTCGCACTTACGAGACATCAGACGAAATGTGCAACCTCTAGGAGTCCTACGCAAAGAACTCAGGACCTCGAGGGTCGGACTGACGTAGGTGTCCGCCGACACCGAAAGAAAATCACGCCACCCCATGTTCTCATACAACTCGAGTAGCCCCTGGAACACCCCTAGGTGCTCAAGATCAGTAATGTGTGCAAAACTTCAGGGGAAGATCGATCGATGGGCGATTCTTTCAAATCTGGCACGGTGTGCATCATCTCTGAAAGTGATCTCCATCGTGTCGAAAGCCGAGGTGGGCTGTGCCGTTGGGCGTGGAATGGGTGCGGTAGGAGGCGAAAGTGTGGGTGGTGGTGGGCTAGGAGGCGGGGAGTCTGCTCTAGCAGAAGAAGAACACAGGTCGCCTGTCTTCTTCCGCTTGGCAACAGGCTCCCGCACACAGGACCTAGTGCGTGGAGGCATGCAGATGCCGTGAAATGAGAAAACTACTGTGAAGTGCTAATAAAATGGAAAGAGTATACCAGAGCATGACGAGACTCCACGCAAGCAATACGAGCAAAGAGGCGCCTCCCCTGAAGCTCCGAATCAGCACTTGATCTCCCCCAAGCTAACGTCCCTGTGCAGTACCCTACTCGGCCGAGTGGGATGCTGTTTTCAGCTCCAACTCTCTGCTTTTGTGACACTTTCTGATTTCCTTTCTCCCGTCAGTTTCTTCCTCCCCATGGCATTTAAATGCATCTCTGGAGTGCTCCATATCGCCATGGTAGTCCTCCGTTCATATGGACTCCTATCATCCTTTTCCTGAAATGAAAAGCATAGCCCGTCGTCAGGTTTTTCTTAGACTCTTGACTCTATAAACTAATAAAGATCTAAAACAAAAATGAAAGGAAAATTCAACTAAAAACTGAGATAGAACTGTCGAGTTGCCTTCCGACAAGCACTCGTTTAAGTTCTTGAGCACGACCCCTTAAGATTTGCGATTAATGCTCGATATATGGCGCATGGGAGATGCGCGCATCAAACTTGCCGGGAAGGCCGCTTGGGTTTAGTTGTTGCTCTGCGTCAACTTTCCTTAGTTGCCCCTCATCATGGGTAGTAGTGGGGGTTGACTCTCCCAAGCTTGAGCTCTTGGCATCCTTCTTCTTGATCGGCAGTGAGAATTTGTTCGCCGGTGGCGCTTCCTTCACATGCCTTGTCGTGGAGAGCTGGCACAGCTCTCTAATCCTAACGACATCAGCATCGTTCTTCTGCTCATCCATAAGAGAGTCCGATGGGTCTCCCATCATTTCGCCATCCTTGGCAATTTAGACCTCTTCAAGGTCATCATCGTGCTTGGCTCCAATGGCAAATGGCATGGCATCGTCTATGATGTCGTCATGGAGGTCCACGTAGTCCACTTCCTCTGGCGAAGGCATATGCTTCATCACCTTCGGAATATGGAGCTCAACCGCAATGTTGCCGACGTTTAGGGACAAGGTTCCTTCCCTCACATCTACAATTACTTCGGCTGTGGCTAGGAAAGGGCACCCAAGTATCAGCGACGTATCACCTTTTTCCTTAATGTCCATCATCACGAAGTCGCACAGAATGCAAAGTCCACTCGGTACTTGTAGTGGCATGTTTTCAGCAATCCCCACCGGCCTAGTGATTCTCCCATCGACGAGTTGGATCTTCATATCTGTGGCCTTGAGGTCAGTCCCCATATTCAGTTTCTTGAATATCGTGAGGGGCATGAGGCTCACGCTTGCTCCCAAATCCACTAGAGCTTTCTGAAGGGTGACCTCTCCAAGCGTGCAAGGAATTCAAAAACCACCAGGATCTTTCAACTTGGTCGGCATCTTCTCTTTGTTGGTGAACCACGTACCTTGCTCGATAAGCATGACCCTTTCCTTTCGCCTCTTTTCTGCGATCAAATCCTTAAGAAACTTTGCATATGACGGGATATCGATGATAGCATCTAAAAACAAGATGTTCAAGCTCACTCCCCGTAGGTACTTCAGAAATTTAATAAGCCTCTTCTCAATCCTTGCCTTTGCCAACCGTTGCAGAAATGGTACCGGTGGCATATATGTTCGCTCCTCTCGTGGATCCTTCATTTTAGATTTTTCATCATTGCTCGCCGCCTTTGGGTCCTCCTCTTCATTGACCGTCTCATTCTCAACCGAAATTTCCTCCCTCGGTTCCTTAGCTTGAATCATGGCGGGAGTAGTGTCTTTTCCCCTCTAGTAGTTACCGCCATGACCGCATTGATGTGGCTGGTATTGCTCCGTGGGGTTTGTTCCGGTTGAGCCGGTAATTGCTGATTAATCATGTTGAGCAATATGAGTTGCTTTGCCAACTGTGCCACGATGGTGTTGATGGAGTCTTGTTGAGCCGATAATCTCGCGTTAGTCTTCTTTTGTTCGGCCATGAATTCTTCAACCCTTGCTTCGTGCTCCGACCTTGGTTGCGCTTGTGGGGGATTGGGTGCCCTCCATCCTTGATTGTATCCCGAGGGTCTATAGGGCCCCGCTTGTTGCCTCGATGGGTAGTTTTGTTGTTGGGGTGGCCTCTGTTGATACTGTGGTTGCTGTGGAGGCCGAGCTTGTGGTTGTTGCGGTGGTGGTTGCGGCGGTGGTTGCTACTGTGGTGGAGTCAAGGCTCCATCATTGTTGACATATGAAAATATGGGGTGACCCCTAGTAGCCGGGTTCACCCAATAACCCCTACTACCGGCAACATATTGAGCTTGATCCATAGCTCCGTCTCCTTGCTCCCCCAACGAACATAATCTGGCTTTGATCCTGCCAGTCGCTTATGCTTCCTCCGGATGTAGATGCGTTGGAAGCTCCATGTGGCTCGCTCGTCAACTTTTCCAGCCTCTCCACAGCTTTATGAAGAGAATCAAATTTTGTAGACAGCTCTGCCACTGCTTTCGCTTCATAGATGCTTGCCGGCTTCAAAGATGACGGAGATTGTCCCCTTTCATTGGCCCATTACTGATTATTTGATGCCATCTCTTCAAGTAAGGCCGTAGCGTCATCCGGTGTCTTTGACAAGATGGCTCCATTAGCGGTTGCATCAATTATTTGCTTTGTGCTCGGTTGCAATCCATTGTAGAAACTATGCACTAGATCCCACGGTTCGATGCTATAGTGTGGGCATTGGTGTTGGATGTCCTTAAAATGCTCCCACGCCTCATATAATGTCTCCTGAGGGCCTTGCCTGAAGGACATCAAGGCACTTCGTATCTTTATAGTCTTGGATAGCGGATAGAACTTGTTGACAAATGCGCTCACTAGCTCATCCCAAGTGGTGAAGATCCCCTCAGCTTGCGTCCTCAGCCAATACAAAGCCTTATCACGAAGAGTAAATTGGAAGAGGCGCAGTCGAATAGCATCTGCTGGCACGCCAGGCATCTGGAAAGTAGAGCACTTCACCAAGAACATTTGCAAATGGTATTGTGGGTTTTCTTGAGGATTCCCATGAAATGGGTCTTATTACATCAACACTACGAGTCCCATCTTTAACTCAAAGTTCTTTTCGGCTGCCAACTCCGACATGACTATAGAAGAGGTGGTAGACGTGGTCTTAGGCCGTAGCTATCTCGGATGGAGATAATCATAGTCATGCGTTGTGCCAACTCCTCTGGAGTTTCCGCCGCGGCCATTTGATTTTCCTCTATAGCAGATCTCCTCTCAGCTCTAAGCCTCCTTGTTGTACGCTCGATCTCAGGGTCAAATAATATGTCTCCTTGGGAAGCCTTTGATCTCGTGTACATGCACAGAAAAAGAGAGTCTAGATAGAATTGTTAGTACAATAGAGGAATAAAAGAGTGAAACCAATAATAATAAAAATAAATAGCTAGGTAAAGAAAATAAAATACCGTCGCCTCCCCGGCAACGGCGCCAAAAACTTGATCGGCCCCCGGATACACACCCAAGAGACAGTGGTAGTTTTACCGCAAGCGCACGGTGTAGTGGCGAGCGGGTATCGAACACGAGGAGGGACTAATGATGGTAATCTATTTTGATCACAAAGCTATCGGTGGAAAGATGGCTTATAGGATGTTGTTGTCACGGTCGTTCAATTAGAAATTCAAATTCGATATTATAAAAGCGTCTAGGGCTAGGTAATTCCCACTACGGATCGTCATTTATCTCTGTGAATCATGAATCTCAATGTTGCAAGACTTGTGTTGAGGTGAATTAGTCGTAACTAAATAGAGAACCAAGCTCAGGCTCTCGCGCTATTGCCGGTCTATAACGACCTAGATTAGGGCCCACTCTCGTGCAAACCCTAACCTAAGCCACTAACATGAGGATCGACAACATCGTTCAATCGCCCCCTCGAACCCACTCTCGTGCAAACTCGGGATACGATCTAGATTGTGATAGCTCGTATTCGTCCAATCTCTTACAAACGAATATAGGTATAGATTTATAATAAAAATGTGAGCTTTGGTCCAATCTCTTACAAACCAATTCTAGTGAATTTTGATTATAAATCTAAATCGAATATTTAGGCCTTCCCATCGATAGGAATCCAATCTCTTGCAAACCCCATATCGACAGAAATTCCTAGCTATCCGTAATAAATCAATCACAACCTAACCTTCTAGCAATTTTAGCAACAAAGAAATCAATTCATCACAAATATGAAATTAGATCCATAAGGTTAATCCCTATACCCTAGAACAGCGAAACTACTCGTAATTCATCATAGCAATAGCAAAATCAATGAATAAAAACATGTAGCAATTCAGATTTAGAAGAAAGCAATTCATTAAAATAGGAAATTTTAATTAGAATAACCAACCAGATCTGATTTCTTTAATCTCTAAGAGTGAATTACAATTAGAAATAAGCTAAAATCTAATTTCTGGTCTCTCCCTAAACTAGGATGAAAACTGGGCTCAAATACATGTCCAAACGGCCAAAAACCCCTGACAGATTTTCCCCTGGCGCTGCCTAGAACCCTAGTTTTCGACACAGGCTGGCTGTGCTACTCGACCGAGTGAAAATCTCACTCGACCGAGTGACAGATCCTAACAAAAACAGAGAAGATGGGGCATTGGGGGCTCTGGTGCTCTGCGTCACTCAGCCGAGTGACGTCCTTCACTCGGTCGAGTGAACTTCTTCACTCGGCTGAGTGGGTCTGCTGATGTGCTCCCCAAAATTCCAGAGAGTCGGCTTCTTTCTCCTTTAGAAAATCCTGACTCACTCGGTCGAGTGAAGATCTCTACTCGGCTGAGTGAAAGTAATCACTCGCCCGAGTGCATTTCGGCACAAGTCGTTCTGGTATCAGTCGTACTCGTCCGAGTACGCTTCTTCACTCGGCTGAGTGAACTGCGGACTCGACCGAGTGGCCTGTTTCTGGGGTCAAATCTTCTCCTCCTCGCCTCTTTCGATTCTATCAATCTTCTTCTCCTTCCGCTCATCATCTAGCACTGCTAGTTTCTCGATAGGGTCATGGGCAATGCTCCGGTATGCGTGCAAGTCCTTTGATCTTATTTATGCTCCCGATCGCTCCATATTTCCAGAAATCCGACAAAAACAAGAAATAGTGAAAAGTAACGCAATATCGTCGAAGAATCATGAAAAGAGCGATATGTACGATCAAAATGATATGCAAATATGCAGAAAAAGGTGTAAAATATGGACCGATCACAACCCCCATTCACCCAAGCTCCTCCATCACACGGTAGTCCTGCCGACGCCGGACCACCGCCCGCCTCCACTCGGATCGTCGCCCGCCGTCGCAACCCATCCTATTTTGCCCTATTTTAGCCCCTCTTTTCCCACATTCATTTTGTGAGCCCTATTCTTCCCCCCATTAAACAATTAAACCCTATCTATAGCCTATTCTCTTCGATTTGCCCCCAAGATTTCTGATATTCATCGCTAATCTTTGTCTTTGTGCTGAATGACAGCTTGGGGGAAATCCTACGTTAAACTGAAGCTGTAAGGGAGGTGCTTCTCGCCATCCATCACGTGGAGCCGCGTCATGCTAGGTACACTCGCTTCTTACTATATTCAGCGCAATTAGTTATTTTTGCACCTCACGGCACACCATGCCTCCACGCCGCACTAGACCTAGTTCGAGGCAGCCCGTTTCTAGGCAGGACAGGACCAGCGACCCCAGTCCCTCTTCTCCTAGGGCAGACTCCCCGCCCCCTATCCTGGGGACATATGATGTCGCCTTCAGAGACACCAATCGGGAAGACCAATTCGTTGCTTCGTTCCTCCTCTTAGGTCTGGGAGGCAGGACCACTCAGTAGTCTATCGAGCAGGACTTACCGGTCATTATCGATCTCGTTACGTGAAATTGTCCACCTCCGGTCACACCTGCCCCCTACTGATCATCCACAGTAGGATCCACCACCACCGCCCCCACCATAGGGAGGTGATGGCGCTCCTGCTTGATGGCTAGTGTTCCTGTGTCTCCCCCTCATTTTTGCGCCCATCTGTCCGTTCGGGGCCCCGCTCTCACACAACTTGGGGGGACCGATTTTGCACCATATGTATATCCCCACCATGTTACACCCGTATATTGTCCATTTTGCACTTTTCATCCATTATTTGCATGCCTGCTGCATTCATCATTTGCATACATCATGTGATATTTTCCTTTCTTTATTTTCTCTTTTATTTTGCATCATGCATGCATACACACCCACACCCATCACCCTCCCCTATCATATGCGTCCTAGTGCCACACTTAGCACATTGAGGACAATGTGATGTTTAGCTTGGGGGAGTGAGTGCACACACACTCTATTTTCTTTTATTTTTCATTTTTACCTTTATTTTTCACCTATCTTTATTTTTCACTCATTTTCACTTACTTTTTCTTTTTCTTGCTATGCATCACGTTTTCTTACTTTTAGAGTAACTTGCATATGTAAAGTTCGTTTTTTTATTTTTTTCTCTATTTCTCCTACTTTCTTTGCTAGAGATGAATTTCCTATGATGACTATATCTTGGAGTTTGTTTTACTCATATGCATGTATTTCTTGCCATGCTATTATGTTTTCATTTTCGATATCATATGCGATACATTCATATGCATTTGAGAAAAAGAACTTCCATCGCCCATTATATGAATTAGAATGAAATTTTAGCGTTAACTGAGTCTGGGAACTATTATTGTATACTCTTCATAGAAAACACACCAAGCTTCATGCATTGATTGCATATACTTGGAATACTGCTTTGCATTTCTATTATCACTTCTTTTTGCATGAAATGTACTTTGAACTTCCAGGTTGAATGAATGATTGCCATTTTGATATGATTGGATTAGCTTACTTTTTTATTATCAAACTGAGTATATTAAATTACCCTGCTGAAGTTGTTGTGCACATACAAAGAGTGAACCGAGCGTTATGTATATTTCTTTCTCCACATATCTTGAACATCATTTCTATACTTATAGTCATTGGTGAATCTCCCCTTAGTGAATCCTATATTTGCATCTTCCCTGTGCTAAAAAGAATAAGCTCCATAAATCCCAAAATAAAAATATATTTGTATATCCTTCTATCTTATTTGTGATTGTTCTTGTGTGTATATAAAAAAAGAAAAAAAGAAAAAAGAAAAAAGAAAAATGGAAGTTCCATTGTATATACCCAATCTCATCTTTCCTCCTTTCTTTCTTCTTATTTTTCTTTGGAGCCACAAAATTTTTGGGAAAAGACGTATTTATATATTTGATGCCACCACGCTTATAGATAAGCTTGGGTGAGGGGATCCAATGGCGTGTGTGAGAGTGACTACTTATATGTGCATGACAACCTAAGCTAGGTAATTTTTGATACGTAGGGAGACTACTTAGAGTATAACGACGTCTATGAATTGAATATTGGCATGAAATTCATGAAAACCATCTTTTTCTATTATTATTGATTTGAAATGTGTGATATCTCTTATACTCCAAGTAGAAAGCGGTCAATTAAAAACTGTGTGATCTATGATTGTGTGTGTTGTTTTACATGCCCTTGACGTGTTGATTCTAAAATGATTTCATATTTCATATGATTTTCGATGTTCTTAGTTTTCCTATCAAAAGAATCTATATGAAATGGTATCGAAGTGAAAAGCTTTAGCATGTTTATATTCATTGGTCATGCTATTTGAGTATGCAACTCCAAGTTCTGAGAGAATGATCTAGCACCCTCACCTCTTCATCTTCTTTTTCGTTCATCCCGTTTTCTTTATTTTTATTCGCTGAGTTCGCCTTTCTACTCATCTTCCTTGAAGACGAGTAAGAGGGAAGCTTGGGGGATTTTGATAGGCTCATATTTTACACTTTATTTCTGCATATTTGCATGCCATTTCGATTGCTCATATCGCCATTTTCACGATTATTTGACGATATTTTGATACGTTTCACTATTTCTTGTTTTTCTTCTGATTTCAGGAGATATGTAGCAATCGGGTGCAATTCAGAGCCTAGAGGACTTGCATGCGTGCCAGAGCATCGCTCAGGATTATATCGGACAGTTAATGGTGCTGGAGGATGAGTGGAAGAAGAATGGCATCGAGGGAATCGACGAGGAAGCGAGAAGGAAAAGAAATGAGCTCTGAAACAGACCACTCGGCCGAGCAAGGCAGCTCACTCGGCCGAGTGAAGCAGCCTACTAGGCCGAGCAAAACTGACACGGTAACATCTGCCAGCCTGAGTACCACCATGTACTCGGCCGAGTGGTGAATTCCACTCAACCAAGTAAGAACTCCACTCGCCCGAGTAGAGGCCAAGATTTGGAAGAGAGCCAGTCCGGCTTCTCTGTTTTTTGGTATGATCTGCAGCCTGTCATACTCGACCAAGTAGAATTCGCACTCGACCGAGAACGATTCCCACTCGACCGAGTAGCGCAGACACCCAGTCGGGAAAACTAGGGTTTTTGGCGGTGCAGGGGTAGTTTGGTCTGCATTTTTGGTTTTTTTGGGCATGTATTTAAGCCAAATTTTGTCTCCAGCCTTAGGGGAGACCAGATAACTTCTTAGAACTATTTTTTCGTAGTTTCTAATCATAGTTTTAGCTTTTATATGGCGAGAGATTGAAGATTGGTTCTATTGAAAGCTTCTTTGGCGACATTGGTTTGTCTTAATCTCTTGCAAGTTTTGATTTTTATGCTATATCTCTTATTGAATCTTGATTGCATGATGAATTCTATTGTTGATCTTGTCTCTCTATCGATTTCTCATATGAATTGTGAGTAGTTCCTTTACTCTAGGGCAAAGGGATGAACCCTATGGATCCAGTGTTTGAATTGTGAGATCTATTGAATTGCCATGTTATTAGGCTTGTTAGAAAGGTTAGATTTTGATTGATTTACTACAAGTAGATAGGGATTTCTCTTGGATCTCGTGAGCTCGACAGAGGATCTTGATCTAAGGAAGCCCTAGATATTCGATTTAGGTTGAAATTCCCTAGATTTGATGCACGATAGCGACCAAAGCTAGCATTTTTATTGTTTTTCTATACTCATGCTCGTTTCACGACGGTGAATGAGTACGAACTATCATGATCTAGATCCGAACCCAAGTTCCACGACAGTGAGCTTGAGTTGGGATTGGACATAATTGCCGATCTTAATGCTAGCAGTTTGAGTTAGGTTTGCGCGACAGCGAGTCTCTAATTTAGATTGCTATAGACCTACAAAAGCGCGACAGCGTGAGTCGGTTCTCCATAGAGTTGCGGCAAGTTCACCTTTAACCAAGTTTGATTGCATGGCTGCTCATAACTTACATTGATAACTTGAAAATCCATAGTGGGGATTCCCTAGCCCTAGACAACTTTATTATATTGAATTTGCATTAATACTCGAACGATCGTTACACTATCCACTCTTAAATGATTTTCCACCCAATATCTTAGTAATTGAAATAGAGTACCGTTATTTGTCTTCCCTGTGATTCGATACCCGCTTGCCACTTAATCGTGCATTTGTGGTAAAGCTACATTGTTTTCCGGGTGTATATCTGGGAGAGATCAGTAGGTGATACCCAGGGTCTGAACTGAAAGCCAGAGGAGGGTGGTCTAGCAGGGATCTCGGAGGAAGAGAATGTACGTGGGATGGATCCGAGATCCGGTGCAGACAGAAGAAGCAGCAGCATCAGAAATGGGAAACGTTATGGCAACAGAAGTGGTGACAGACACCACGATGCTCTTAGAGAAAACTACTGATGCTGGTACAGAAGTGGTGCCAGGAAGAGAGACTGTGGACCCTAAAGTGATTCGAAGGGAAGTGACTAGGTCCACACGTGCGGGAAGAGTGCGAGCAGTGACGGGCTTCGAGATAGGTGAATCAGTAGGCTCAGGAGCGAAAGAATTGGTTGGCTCCGAAAGGGTGGAAGAAGGGAAATCGGGAGCGACCGAAACAACCATGCCCTCAGGTCTGGGCATGACAGAGACAGAGGTAGTGACCTCCGGGGCAGAGGTGTGGACAGTCCCCGGGGTCTCTACGGTGGTGGTGGGGGCGGTGGTGGTGGTGGCAGGAGCATTGACAGAAGTGTGAACAGAAGTGCTCCTAGGTGGGGGTGGGTGTGCAGGGTGGGCTAGCTATGCTGCCACGAGAGCAGCAATGTCAGGCTCATCCTCGATAGAACTGAGCACCCAGTCATCGATGTCATCGGCGACTAGTGCTCCAGGTGGCTCAAGGACGTGGGTGGGTGGGATAGGAAAAATGCGGGGAGTGAGCCAGTCAAGCATGACTGGGGGACATAGGGGAGGTCGGGGTGGGGCAGGTAGAGGTACTGATCATGGTGGGTGCCTAGAAGGTAAATCCAGTAACGCACACCGTGCAGCCTGATGATGGACATGCAGGTAAGCACATCCATCGTCAGGCATGTAGGCCCGGTGGGAGTCACCAGACGTGCAGGATGGGCGAGGCCGAGCATCTGGGCAAAATGGTGAAGAATCCGCTTAGCAGATATCGGTGGCAACATGGGCAGTCTGAAGAAGGCGATGACACATCCAGTTTGATGCATCAGAGAGTAGGAAAGGGTGGAGGGTGTCATCAGGGTGGAAGCGCAGAAGTCGAGTCATCCCCATAAGATGGGAAAGCTCGGGTAGGGAGAGTGTCTCGACCTCTGGCCTTGAAAAGAGAGTGGTGGCGAGGTGGCACTGGGCGTAGCAGAGACAAGGGTGGATAATACAAGAGGATTTCACCCTACTAGGGCGATATCCTCGTAGACCTGTGATGTGATGCCAAAACTGCTCGTCATCGAACATGGTAGGCTCGAAGTCTGGGGAGAAAGCGAGTGTACGGTCGAGGATTGCAGAAAAGTGGAAGTGGGCGCAGATCATGGCATGCGTTACCACTACGTCGTGGTCAAGCAGCCAGAAGCTAATGCCATCACCCGCTGGGGTGACGACAATAGAGCTCAACACCTCAAGTGTGAGGCATGTGTAGGTGCGGGCATGGATGGCAAGGAGTCGGTCAAAACCAATGACCTGGTAAAGTTTGTGGACACCTTGTAGGAGTCCAAGGAACACGAGGGTGGGGATGTGAGTGAAGCGGGTGGGGACAATGGTGCGATGGGACATGGCTAGGAAACGTTCGCGATGAGCGTCGTCCCTGAAGATGATACCGTACATCCTCAGGGTGGGTGGTGGAGGAACTGGATGGGGCAGAGGAGCAGTGGTGGGGATGGGTGGAGTGGTATGGTGGGTGGTGTGTGGTGCCTCTATGGCTAGAGGCACAGGTGTGGTGGATGATCACTCCTTATTTTACACTTTTTTCCCGCATGTTTGCATGCCGTTTAGATCGCCCAAATCATGTTTTTCACGATATATCGATGATATTGCGATGCTTTTTACGATTTGTTGTTTTTGTCGCATTTCAGGTGATTTGGAGCGATTGGGAGTGATCTCGAGATACGCCTACTCCAGGGTGTCACCGACGACCTCCCTGAGGGGTATTTTGCTGTTGGAGAGGAGCGGAAGAAGAAAGAACGTCGCAGGAGCGACGAGGAGGCCAAAACAAGCTGTTTGGGCATTTTTGGTGTCCCACTCGGCCGAGTGAAGGAGTCACTCGACCGACCAGCGAGACACCGCTCGGCCGACCAGATCAGACACGATTCATATGTGCACTCGGCCGAGCGACGGAGACCACATCGGCCGAGTGACGAGATCCCGTCCACCCGAGTGGCGCCCAGACGAAGCCATTCAAAAATCGCCAACTTACTGTTTTTCGGCTGCCTGAGCTTCAGAAGACCCACTCGGCCGAGTGGATAATCCCGACCGCCCGAGTACCAAGAAGCCATCGGCCGAGTGACGACAACTCACTCGGTCGAGCCGCCCCCGAAGTGAAGACCCCTGAAGATCGAGACTTACTGGAAATTTACAGGGTTTCTCACTCGGCCGAGCGACTTTTGTCACTCGGCTGAGTGCGACGCGTTGCCTGTAGCGAAAATTGCGGATTTCAGGCTGCGCATGGGTATTTTGGTCACAGTTTTTGGACGATTTTGGGGGGTATTTAACCCCTGTTTTTACCCTAGTTTTAGAGAGCTTATCTCTTAGATTTTTGCAGCTTTTTAGATTAACTTTTTAGCTTTATTCTTGTGATTGGAGAGGAGACAAAAGTTGATTTTTGTTGGATTATTTGAAGAACTCAATTGGTTTGTCTCTTTTTACTCTAAAAATTCTATTTTTATTGCTTATCTCAATATTGTGATGAATTCTCTTGTTTATTTCATTGATTATTTTTGTGTTTGTGCTATGAATTGTGAGTAGTCTCCACGTCTTGGGGCGTGGGGATGAACCCTACAAGCCCAATTTCATATTTGTGATGAATTGGTAGAAATTTTGCTAGAATTGTTATTAGGGATTAGTTTGGGAGCGATTTACTACGGATAGCTAGGAGTTCATACCGATTGGGATTTGCAAGAGATTGGATCCCAATTCGATAGGAAACCCTAGAAATCCGAATTGGGTTGGAATCGAATTTCCGAAGTATCGGTTTGCAAGAGATTGGACCGATACTAGGGTTCCCGGTTGTAATTCCGTGCCGATACCCGTTTGCAAGAGATTGGACGGGTAGGAACTATCTCAACCTAGGTCGCTGGCCGAGTTTGCAAGAGATTGGGCTCGGTGCGCGATTGAACGATGATGTTGATCCTAATGCTAGCTTCCCTAGGCTAGGGTTTGCAAGAGATTGGACCCGAACCTAGGATAGCTATAGACCGGCAACAGCGCGAGAGCGTGAGCTTGGTTCTACATTCAGTTGCAACTAGTTCATCCAAAATATTATTCTAGCAATTTTGATACCGATGAACCACATTTACGAAATACGGTGAGTAGCGGGAATTCCCCATTCCCTAGACGTTCTTTATTTGATTTGATATTTCCGTACTTTGTCTGACGATTGTGACAGGATCGCCAAAGGCAAACTTCTCTCTTCTTAAATAGCCAGGTTGATTAGAACAAGCACGGTCATTCGTCCTCCCTGTGTTCGATAACCCGCTCACCGCTATACCGTGCGCTTGCGGTAAAACTACAACCGTTCTCTGGGTGTATATCCGGGGTCGATCAAGTTTTTGGCGTCGTTGCCGGGGAGGGTGTTTTGACGGTGTTCAGCATCGACCACCCGGTTATTTCTGCTTTCTCTCTTTCTTTACTTTCTTCTATATCTTGTTGTAACTTTGTTCGCAGCCCTATTTGCATATTCTCCCCGTATTTTGCATAAGATCTTAACAGGGAGAATGGAGGATGCAATGTCAACAATAGAACTCAGTCAGGAAGACTATGACTCCTTCACAGACCTCCTTAAGGAGCTTGTCGACGAGGTCCACGCTACCGGAGCTTTTGCTATCGATATCAAGGACCCCGACGAACGGCTGTTTGCTAGTTTTGTGATGGACCAAGTCTCCCCGGATGGGACTATCGGAGGCAATGTCAGAGTTGATGTGATCGACGACAAATTATATTTTGAAGACGGTAGAACAAGCGTCGAAGAACACTATACTCCCGAAGAATCCTTCGAGCAAACCGACATTCAGGGAGTTACACTCTATGACGCTCACTCTTGCTTTTATGAATCGTCTGATGTGTTTCTTGATTCCAGGCACGAACCGGAGCAGAGTGAAGGTTTTGGCGATGCTAGCACAGAATCGGAGAGCGCCTATTTCGATGCCTCGTCCTCACTAAGTCGTGAGTCTGACTCGTCACAAGAGAGCGCACCACCTGAGCATGAGCTAAACCCGGATGACAAGGAAAAAGCAAAACTCATGCGAGCTGATGAAGTGGAAGGAGCAGCGCCTCTTGAGGTAGAACTTAAACAATTACCTCCGAATCTAAGGTATGCCTTTTTGGGTAATAAATTAACTTTCCCGGTGATAGTCAATTCCCACCTCACACAAGATCAACTTGAAAAACTCCTAGACGTTCTTAGGAGCCACAAAGATGTTCTGGGATACACTATCTCCGATCTAAAAGGGATAAGCCCTAGGCTTTGCACGCATAGGATCCATTTGGAGGATACCGACGCCACCTCCATAGAGCCTCAAAGGCGGTTAAACCCGAACATGAAGGAGGTGGTTAAAAAGGAAATCCTAAAATTGCTAGACGCCGGTATTATTTATCCTATCTCAGACAGTAGGTGGGTTAGCCCCGTTCACGTCGTCCCCAAGAAAGGGGGGATGACAGTCATAAAAAATGAAAAAGGTGAGCCCATATCTACGCGCACCGTCACGGGATGGCAAATGTGCATTGACTATAGGAAACTCAATAAAGCCACCCGAAAGGACCATTACCCATTGCCCTTCATTGATCAAATGCTTGAACGCCTAGCAAAACATAAATACTTTTGCTATCTAGATGGGTATTCGGGATTCTTCCAAATCCCTTTGCATGAAGACGACCAAGAAAAGACCACTTTTACTTGTCCCTACGGTACCTATGCCTACCGAAGGATGTCGTTTGGTCTTTGTAATGCTCCCGCCACTTTTCAGATGTGTATGACATCCATATTTTCCGATTACATTGAAAATATTATGGAAGTTTTTATGGATGATTTTTCGGTTTATGGGAGTGAGTTTGACTCTTGTTTGGCCAATCTTACTAAAGTCCTTAAAAGGTGCAAACAAAATAATCTCACTCTAAATTGGGAGAAGTGTCACTTCATGGTCACGGAAGGTATAGTCCTCGGGCACCTTGTTTCCTCGAGAGGAATTGAGGTAGATAAAGCAAAGATTGAGGTAATCGAAAAACTTCCTCCTCCTATTAATGTCAAGGGCATTAGAGGCTTCCTTGGTCATGCGGGGTTTTACCGCCGCTTCATCAAGGATTTCGCCTCGATTGCCCGGCCACTTACTTCCTTGCTCGCTAAAGATACTCCTTTTATTTTTTCAGGGGAATGCTTGCAAGCCTTCAACACCTTGAAGGAAGCACTAGTTTCCGCGCCCATCATACAACCACCGGATTGGAGCCTTCCCTTTGAGCTAATGTGTGATGCTAGTGACCAAGCCATTGGAGCGGTATTGGGACAAAGAAAAGATAGGAAGCTTCATGCGATATACTACGCGAGCAAGACATTGGATGACGCGCAGAAAAACTACACAACTACCGAAAAAGAGCTTCTAGCGGTCGTCTATTCCATCGAGAAGTTTCGCTCCTACCTCCTAGGTTCCAAGGTGATCGTCCACACCGACCATGCGGCGTTGAAGTATCTTTTGAACAAGAAGGAAGCCAAACCTCGGTTGATTAGGTGGATACTCTTGTTGCAAGAATTCGACTTAGAGATCAGAGACAAGAAAGGTACGGACAATGTCGTGGCGGATCATTTGTCTAGGCTCATTCGCGACAAGGAGGATGAGAGTTTACCTATCGATGACACATTCGTGGATGAGAGGCTATATGCCATAAGGACCGGAGAAGTACCTTGGTACGCGGACTTCGTCAACTACTTGGCTTGTGGAATTAAACCGCATGGGGTGCCCACGCATCAAAAGAGGACATTCCTGCATGAGGTCCGTAGCTATTTTTGGGAAGATCCATACCTCTTCAAGATATGCAAAGATAGTGTCATTCGGAGGTGTGTTTCTAAAGAGGAGGCAACCTCTATCATTTTGCATTGCCACGGTCTACCATGCGGAGGGCATCATGCCGCCTCTAAAACAACCGCTAAGATCTTGCAGAGCGGATTCTTCTGGCCAACGATGTTTAGGGACACCCATGCTTTTGTGAAGGGGTGCGATAGATGCCAACGGACCGGGAATATCTCTAAGCGCAATGAGATGCCGATGAGACCCATCCAAGAAATTGAGCTTTTTGATTGTTGGGGAGTAGACTTCATGGGGCCATTTCCGTCAAGCAATGGTAACAAATACATCCTATTGGCCGTAGACTATGTCTCCAAATGGGTGGAAGCAATCGCCACCCCTACTAATGATGCAAGGGTCGTCTCCAAGTTCTTTAAGCAAAATATCTTCCCGCGCTTCGGAGTGCCTCGTACCTTGATAAGCGACGGGGGAAGCCACTTCATAGAGAACAAGTTTGAAGCCATGCTAAAGAAGTACGGGGTAAACCATAGAGTTGGCATGGCATATCACCCCCAGACAAGCGGCCAAGTGGAAGTCTCAAATAGAGAAATTAAGCAAATTCTTGAAAAGACGGTGGATCGATCTAGAAAGGATTGGTCAATAAAGCTAAACGATGCTCTATGGGCATATCGCACGGCCTTTCGCACTCCCATAGGCACCACACCGTTCCGACTCGTTTATGGGAAAGCTTGCCACCTGCCGGTAGAGTTGGAACACCGCGCATATTGGGCCATCAAAACCTTTAACTATGATTACAAGAGTGCGGCGGTGAGGCGACTCTTGGACATCAACGAGCTTGATGAGATAAGAAGAGACGCCTACGAAAGCTCGAGAATTTACAAAGAAAGGACCAAGATCCTCCACGATGCCCGCATAACCGTCACAGACTTCAAAGTAGGAGACAAGGTCTTGCTCTATAATTCCCGGCTCCAACTATTCCCCGGTAAGTTGAGGTCACGTTGGTCCGGGCCTTTCACCATTAAGAACATACAACCGGGAGGGGCCTTCGAGTTGGAAAGCAAAGACGGAGCCTCGTTCAAGGTAAATGGTCAGAGACTCAAGCATTATTCCGAGGGAGTCCCATCGGGAGAAATCAATAGAATATATCTACTTAAGGGACGCCCTGATGATCTTTCATACCTCCTTGATGAGGTAATTGAAGAAGCGATCCCCCACTCAATCGGCGCTCTTTTCGATGAGGATTTCGAGGAAGGCCCGGATTTAGGCCAAGATGAGAAGAAAATTGATTCCCCCGACCTCTCCGCTGAAAATGATGAAGGCGACGCTGATGTCGCAAGGATTCGAGAGCTCTGCAAGCTCTCGAAATTGAAGTCTCCGAAGAAAGCTCCGCCGATACGGAAATCGGCGTCACCGGTGAGGCCGTTGACCGGAGCAAACGCTAGCTTGGGGGAGCCTCCCCCCAACACTATTCGAGACGGGAGACCACCGAGGGAGAACACGCCGCCGCAACTTCCGAATCCAAGCGTTCTCCCCGGAAAGTTTGATGGGTGCATCTCATATGCACCAAACATCCCGCATTAATTGAAAATCATAGGGGTCGAGCTCACGACCTTAAACGAGCGCTTGTCGGGAGGCAACCCGTCGGTTATTGCTTTATTTTTACTTTTTCTTTATTTTTGTTTTAGAAATTTTTAGTGTTTTGAGTCGTTCGCCCAAAAATTTTATGATAACGGGTCCTATTTTTCTTGACAGGAGAGGAGATAGGTAAATCCATCATGAGGAGGATGAACGAGGTGATATGGAGCAACCCAGGAAGGCGCTCGATGCTTAGGAGGAAGACGAAATCGACTGGAGGAAGAAAGACGGAGTTTAGAGCCCAACCAAAGACAAACAGCAGAACACAAGGCTCACTCGGCCGAGTATACTAGTCACTCGGCCGAGTACACAAGTTCGTCCGGCCGAGCCGCTCACGAACGAGGAAAGTCTGCTGTACCCAACTCTCTGTTTAATTTCCTGATTTCAGTATAACTGCTACTCGGCCGAGTATATATTTTCACTCGGCCGAGTAAAACGGATACGCTCCTAGGGCGAGTCTTGCCGAGTAGCTTGAGCCACTCGGCCGAATGGACTTACTCCACTCGGCCAAGGCTGGCAAGGCCACTCGGTCGAAGCGTAAGCGGGGAGGAATTTTCCATTGATATCGCTCGGCCGAGTGACCTAGTCACTCGGCCGAGTCGTAACTTTTACTATATAAAGGGCCGAGGGGGGGCACGTTTTTCGAAACGAAAAAACCCCAATCACCCGCGACCCCTCAGCTCCCTCTCCCATTCCCCTCGCTCGCGCCCCCCACTCGCCCGGCCGTCGACCCTTGCACCGCCGCTCGGCCAGCCACTGTCGGCCGAGCTCCGCCGCGCCTCGCCCGAGTCGCCGCCGGCGGCCACCACTCTGGCCACCTCCGGTATCACCTATTTCACCTTTTTCTCCTCTTTTTGTGTATTTTTCGAGGATCCATGCGTTAAACGAACCCCAAACCCAAATTGATTTCTATATCTATCTATTATACCCCTAATGCTCCTTACGTTTTGAATATTACCTGCTGATATCTCCATTTCATGCGCAGGATGTTTCAGGGAGCTTAGTGGAGCCCAGGGGAGCTTCTAGGGTCTGATTCGGGCTTCGCGGAGGCGCTGTCTTCGCACGCTTCCATTGCTTAGCACTCGCGGCGTGTCGGGGTATACTCTTTCCTTTATTTTGCACACGCCGTACTTTTCACGCTTTTCGGCGCGCGCTCGGGGCCCATATGCCGCCCCGGACACGGCCGCGGTCGAAGAGAGCTTCCGCCAAGCGGAAGCGGTCGGATGATGCCGGCCCCTCCCATGAGTTGGAGGACTCTCCTCCGCCTTCTCCACCACACCCCACACACCCCGTCCACCCAGCACAGCCTGCAGGCCCCGCACACCCCGCACAGCCTGCAGCGCCCGCACAGCCCGCACAGCCACTCCCTGCCGCTCCACAGCCACCACCACCGGCTCCACTTATCAGGCCGCTGGGGATCACGTTCCGAGACGACGCACACCGCGTCTCTTTCGAGCGTATCTCCCAGCGCTCGATCGTACCCTCCAGGTTTGCACACCTTGCCGACCTAGGACGCCTGGGGGTACTAGAGGGGATGCTCATGTTGTACGACAACGTGGGCTGGCGAAATTTCTTTTAGGTGTCGGCGGACACATTTATCCGTCCGAAACTTGAGGTACTTAGTTCGATCGCCCGGACCGACGAGGGATGCTCGTTTCGGTTCATGGACCGGGAGTGCCAGGTCAATCTCGGTATGATGAGAGCCTTTTTCTCGTGGCCCGATGTCCCCGGGGCCGATCTAGGTTACGCCCCCACCCATATCCCACCACCTTCCTTCGACGCCGGTGCCTTCTGGGCCCGGATTACGGGTCTCCACGCTGCCTTTGACCCTAGTAGGGCCAAGGCCTCGGCCATTGTCCACCCCTACCTCCGTATAGATCAGCGCCTTATGGCGACGACCTTTTTGGCCAGATATGAGCCGGGCACGATGTCCACGCCAGAGCTCTACATGCTCTACGCGATGACACGGCCCAGAGTTCTATCTAGGGATGGCGATGAGCTGCTCCCCGCCGTCGTGATTGATGTCGCGGCTTGGTTTTTGGACCGCATCATTGTATCGGTGGGCGCTCGCTCACCGATATGCTACGGCGGCCTGATCACCTTGCTTGCCCTTATGACCGGCGAGGACTTCCCTGACGACCTGCGACGAGCACCGGGCCCCACTTCTCTGTCGATTGATGTTATGGCCCGGATGAAGATGCTTCGTCCGCACGGTGAGCGACACTGGGTCTGGTTGCACGGCCCTTACGGTGCCGATTACATGATTCTTCCGAGCCCAGCTCGGACTCAGATTGCATCGGCCCATGTGGACTGGCTCCCTGCGATGGATGTTCTGATCCCAGCCGCATATGTGCTCGAGGCCAAGGAGGCCGAGCAGGCCCACGCTGCCCCCGCAGACCCTGTTGCACCTGCCGCGCCTGCTGCCCCTGTTGACCTCGTGGCCCCTCAGCCTATCCCCGATGTTTCCGATGCTCCTGACACCTCTGTCCACACCTCTGTCGGTGTCGGGAGTACCCTAGCTGAGCCCACTTCCACTGCTTCCACGCCTGTCACCACCACCACTGGCCCTCTGTCTGTTGAGCCCGTTTCTTCTGCCCCACCCGAGCGCCCGCCGACCATAGTTGAGTGCGGAGAGCCCTCTGTCCCCACTGCTGCTGTATTTTCCGAGAGTGTCGTGGCGTCTGTCCACACTTCTGTGCCACCGACCTCTCCGGCCGCCTCGCCGCCACTTTTGTATTCTTCTTTCGCTGCTGCTGCCTCCACTTCTCACCGTCTTGCCAAGCCTCGCACTGAGGCCAGGCCCACATTTGCGAGCGCAGCACCTTTCGTTCCCCTACCCGCTGAGCTCGTCACCTACGCCACCAGAGTACGCCAGCCCCGACCTGTACAACCCCGACCGGTGCGTCCCTCTGCACCACCTCCCCCTGACACTGTACTTCAGAGCATTCGTGCTCTCAAGGGGGCGGTGAGTGGCCTCAGAGGTGACCTTAGGACCCTGTCCTCCACCGTCTCCGCGATGGCCGGCCGCTTTGACCTGCTCCCGCAGATTCACTGCTGCCTTACCCAGGTCCTGGAGCGTCTCCCCCGCATACCCGTACCCACCCAGCAGGTTCCCACCCACACTTCCACACACACTCAGCCTGCTCCCACTTCCACACCCACCCCCGCTCAGCAGCCACTACCACCACCTCCTCCTCCGCCTCAGGACGGAGCCGGCGCAGCCCCACCTTCTTAGGCACTCTTGATGCCATCGCTTCTTTTTGCCGTTGTGCTGCCCGTCTCTGCTGGGTCCTGATGCACTTTTGCCCACCCCCCCTCCCCTCACTATTTCTCTGATACGCATTTTCTATATATATCTTTTTATATCTTTTTTGGGAGAGAGGGAGAGTTTTTGGTGCCACACCTATATATCTGTATCACTCCTATTTCTGCATTCATCATGTCCGCATCATCTTTTCTGTTTCATTATTTTCTTATTTTTCATCATGCATGCATCCTCACTTGCCCCTCACATTACTTGTCTCTCGGTGTGCCACACTTTGCACATTGAGGACACTGTGCCATTTAGCTTGGGGGAGTGGGTTCTCACGTTCTTTTTTCGATTTGCCACCTTTATTTTTAGTTTTTCACACCATTTTCCGCTTTTGCACTTATTTTCATCATTTTTTCTTTTATTTTACCATGCATCACGTTTTTCTTATTTTCCTGTGTGCCGCATCGTTTTCTTATCTTCATTTCTTTCCTTTTCATCTCATGCTAGAGATGACTTTTCTATGATGATGATGACGTGGAGTTAGCCTACTCTATTTGCATGCTTTATTTGTCATGTCTTAGACGTTATTTCTGATATCATATGCTATGACTTGCCTTGCATCTAGAGATAGTAACCCACACTTTTTCACATGAAAATGGATGAAGTTTTATTATTAGCTGAGTCTGAATATTCATATGTATGCTATCACAGAAAACACACCAAGATTCACGCATTGAATGCATATATCTGGAGTACTGATTTCTTTTCCTATATCACTTCTATATGCATGAATTGTACATTTCACTTCAGGATGATTGAATGATGTTAGCTATGATAAATCTGGATTAGTTAGCTTTTTTGTGATCGAAACTGAGTAGATTAGATTACCCTGCTGAAGTAGTCGTGCATGTCTTATAGAGTGAACCGAGAGATATATTTATTTCTTTCTCCACAAATCTTGAACAGCATTTCTCTACTTTTAAAATCATTGGTGAATCTCCCCTTAGCGATTCTATTATATGGCATTTCCCCCGCTATTAATTCCTAGCTCCAAATCTCTTATTCAAGAAAAAATATGATAAAAAGAGAGAAAATATTCTTGTATATCATTGTCTCTCTTTGAGTTGGGATCATTGTATATATGTGATGAAAAAAAAAGAAAAAGAAAAAAAAGGGAAAAAGAAAAGAGGAAAAATCCTCAATAAAAGATCCCATCTCACTTTCTTTCTTTCTTCTCTCTTTTCGTGTTCATTTTTATTACTTTTGGAGCTTTATAAAAATGGGGATGTGAATATTTTTTATGCCACCATGCTTATAGATAAGCTTGGGGGAGAGAATCCATTGATGTGTGAGAGAGTGACTACTTGACGTTGCACGACGACCTAGGCTAAGTAATATTCTATACGCGGTGAGATTATTTCTAGCTTTACGAAGTCCAGAAATCTAAGCCTAGCATTCATATCATGAAATCCACACTTTTCTATTCTCTCTATTTCTATTGTGTGATACTCTTATACTCCTCATAAAAAGCATTCAATTGAAAAGTGTGTAATCTGCGATTTGTATACCGCTTTAGATGATTCAGACGATGTTAATTCTAAAATTATTCTGTTTTTCATGATTATATCGGTGTTCGTGGGTTTTCTATTTCTATTTGCATTATTATACTATGATATCAAAATAAAACTCTTTGACATGTATTTTTCATTCGGAGCATGCTATGTGAGTAAGTGAAACCCACGTCCTGAGAAAATGATCTAGCAGCTTACCTCTTCGCTTCTTTCTTTCTTCTTTATTTTTATTTTTATATTTATTTCGTTTTCCATTCTTCTCCGATTTTCATTTTTTCATTTTTCGCCGTTTTCGTTTTCCGAATCCACCGGGTTCGCCTTTTACTTATCTTCCTCGAGGACGAGTAAGAGGTAAGCTTGGGGGATTTTGATCACTCCTTATTTTACACTTTTTCCCCGCATGTTTGCATGCCGTTTAGATCGCCCAAATCATGTTTTTCACGATATATCGACGATATTGCGATGCTTTTCACGATTTGTTGTTTTTGTCGCATTTCAGGTGATTTGGAGCGATTGGGAGTGATCTCGAGATACGCCTACTCCAGGTGTCACCGACGACCTCCCCGATGGGTATTTTGCTGTTGGAGAGGAGCGGAAGAAGAAAGAACGTCGCAGGAGCGACGAGGAGGCCAAAACAAGCTGTTTGGGCATTTTTGGTGTCCCACTCGGCCGAGTGAAGGAGTCACTCGGCCGACCAGCGAGACACCGCTCGGCCGACCAGATCAGACACGATTCATATGTGCACTCGGCCGAGCAACGGAGACCACATCGGCCGAGTGACGAGATCACGTCCGCCCGAGTGGCGCCCAGACGAAGCCATTCAAAAATCGCCAACTTACTGTTTTTCGGCTGCCTGAGCTTCAGAAGACCCACTCGGCCGAGTGGATAATCCCGACCGCCCGAGTACCAAGAAGCCATCGGCCGAGTGACGACAAATCACTCGGCCGAGCCGCCCCCGAAGTGAAGACCCCTGAAGATTGAGACTTACTGGAAATTTACAGGGTTTCTCACTCGGCCGAGCGACTTTTGTCACTCGGCCGAGTGTGACGCGCTGCCTGTAGCGAAAATTGCGGATTTCAGGCTGCGCAGGGGTATTTTGGTCACAGTTTTTGGACGATTTTGGGGGGTATTTAACCCCTGTTTTTACCCTAGTTTTAGAGAGCTTTTCTCTTAGATTTTTGCAGCTTTTTAGATTAACTTTTTAGCTTTATTCTTGTGATTGGAGAGGAGACAAAAGTTGATTTTTGTTGGATTATTTGAAGAACTCAATTGGTTTGTCTCTTTTTACTCTAAAAATTCTATTTTTATTGCTTATCTCAATATTATGATGAATTCTCTTGTTTATTTCATTGATTATTTTTGTGTTTGTGCTATGAATTGTGAGTAGTCTCCACGTCTTGGGGCGTGGGGATGAACCCTACAAGCCCAATTTCATATTTGTGATGAATTGGTAGAAATTTTGCTAGAATTGTTATTAGGGATTAGTTTGGGAGCGATTTACTACGGATAGCTAGGAGTTCATACCGATTGGGATTTGCAAGAGATTGGATCCCAATTCGATAGGAAACCCTAGAAATCCGAATTGGGTTGGAATCGAATTTCCGAAGTATCGGTTTGCAAGAGATTGGACCGATACTAGGGTTCCCGGTTGCAATTCCGTGCCGATACCCGTTTGCAAGAGATTGGACGGGTAGGAACTATCTCAACCTAGGTCGCGGGCCGAGTTTGCAAGAGATTGGGCTCGGTGCGCGATTGAACGATGATGTTGATCCTAATGCTAGCTTCCCTAGGCTAGGGTTTGCAAGAGATTGGACCCGAACCTAGGATAGCTATAGACCGGCAACAGCGCGAGAGTGTGAGCTTGGTTCTACATTCAGTTGCAACTAGTTCATCCAAAATCTTATTCAAGCAATTTTGATACCGATGAACCACATTTACGAAATACGGTGAGTAGCGGGAATTCCCCATTCCCTAGACGTTCTTTATTTGATTTGATATTTCCGTACTTTGTCTGACGATTGTGACAGGATCGCCAAAGGCAAACTTCTCTCTTCTTAAATAGCCAGGTTGATTAGAACAAGCACGGTCATTCGTCCTCCCTGTGTTCGATAACCCGCTCGCCGCTATACCGTGCGCTTGCGGTAAAACTACAACCGTTCTCTGGGTGTATATCCGGGGTCGATCAGTGGATCGTGAGGAGTCGGATGAGGACGACGAATCGTCCAAGTACGGCTCGGATGATGGTGAAGGTGAACGCCGTGGGCGTCATGCGGGACGGGAAGAGGAGGGACCAGTGATGGCCTTCTTCTTTGCCGGTTGAGGCTTCCTCATCACAAGGCGAGGAGGCATCATGCAAATGGTGCAGACGGCTAGCTATGGTATATAAAATAAAAATGGAAGGAGGATACCGATATACGAGTGTAGCTGTGAAAGCGGAAGTGTAGTGCGCACGTGCAATGCCTCGAATCCAAGCTATCCCCCAAGCTAATCCAGACCATGCTCTTCAGATCCACGAAGCAGCTCCAAGTGTACCTGCAATAGGATATGAAAATAAGATTAGGCATTTGCGAAAATAATCAATTTGAAGATCAAAAATTGGTAGAATTAGGGCGGGGGTGATTCATATATGGGGAAGATGGGGGGAAGAGTGATGAAGAGGGGTGAGTGAAGGGGGGGTTGGGGGCTGCTCGGCCCAAGAATAAGGGTGCTCGGGCGGGCTGGTCGGGTGGCTGATTTAGTGGCTTAGCTCCGGTGAGTTTCTGGAGCAATGGGGGCTGCTGCAGGATTTTGGGGGGTGGGGGTAGAGAGGGGAAATGATGGGGAGAGGCGGAGGGATATGCCACCGACGTTGGGTGGCGTCGGCGGGCTGCTCCGACGAGGTGCCAGAGCTATAGGGCGTCGGTGGGTTATTGGGGAAAGAGAGGGAGAGAGGAAGGGGGGAGAGGGGGGGGGAGAGAGAGAGAGAGAGAGAGAGATATATATATATATATATATATATATATATATATATATATATATATATATATATATATATATATATATATAAATTAAAAAGGTACGTGGAAATTCATGCTTCATTGTAGGAAAATATCCCAGAAATTAATTAAAAAGGTGGTGTTGGATGGTAAATCCACCCTGTTCTGGCATGATAACTGGCTCCCTGGAGGCCCCCTAAAAATGCTCATCCGATCCCTACAGGAGATAGTAAAAAGTGGGTGATCGACTACTGGCAAGGTACAACCTGGAAGAATGACCCATCTATTGAAAGCATTAAGTCAAAGTTGCAAAATTTTGTCCTCAAGGCAGGGTCAGATCACTGGAAATGGATGCCTAGTGAGGAGTTTCGGTTTAGAGAAGCTTGGGATGGGGCTAGAAGTATAGGTGCTCCCTTCCCCTATCACAAACTCATATGGTACAACAAGCATATCCCTAAGATGGACATATCCCTCTTGAGAGCTTTTAAAGGAAAGCTCCTCACCAAGAAGCAGCTCACGGCCTGGGGGATTGAAAATGATGGCCGCTGTGTGCTGTGCAACAACTGCATGGAGGAAGATGTGCGGCATCTATTTTTCGGCTGTGAATTCACTTACTACTTGCTAAACCGGGGTGTGTTGAAACTTGGCATGAGTAGGCCCACACCGGTTGATTTGCAATGTGTAGGAGACTATTTCCTACAGCATTTCGGCAACAAAAAAACCCTTGGCTCGCTTGCAAATTCCGTTCTTGCCGCAATTATCTGGCATTCATGGAGGGAGAGGAATAGAAGGATTTTCGAGAACACCAAGCGCTGCAAAACTCAGGTGTTTGAAGACATTGCCTCTGATATCATGTTTGCTTTCAAAGACCAAGACCTGGATGATGTGGATGCGGCTGGAGCACTTGCAAATTGGGATCTCAGAGATGCGGGTTAGTTGGAGTGTGATGAGGTCGGTCCTAAAAAGCAGGAGATGATAGTAGAGAGTGACGATGCTTGTGCCCTATCCTCCCTCTATTAAATCCCGTCTTTCCTAGGCAACCTCTTATGTATGTACTGTATACCCTTTTGTTTATACCTTAATAAAGATTACACTTATCTTTCAATATATATATATATATAGAAGGGAGGAGGATGGGGGTCGGCTGAAGCATCGGTGGCGCTTGGCAGCGCCAGCGGCGCTGCTCCGGTGGATTACCGGAGCGATGGTGGCGGAGTGGGGGATATGAGGGATAAGGAGAGGCGGAGAGAAAGAGATAGGGGGAGAGAGGAATAGAGAGGGGATGAGAAAGAGGAGAGGGGGTTGTGGGGCGGATCGAGTGCGGCGGCTCCGGTCAGCGCTCGAGCAGAGGGAAATGTTGAGTATTGGAATCCCCGGATTTGGTTTTGGATGATGAGCAAACATAAATAATTCGTGAACTAACAATTTGTGAGCGCAGTTATGGAGATCGTCGCTAAAATACCACGTACAACAAAAGCGACGTCTCAAGACTTCTCAATATGCGTGATCGTGTGCCTGGAGCTTCGTTGAAGCTCAAGGAGCAATATTGAAGTCAAGAGGAATGAAGATTGAAGCTTTGAAGACGGCTCGTAAGGTTTATTTTATAGTCTTCTAGCTTCATAGATTAGAATGTTAAGCCTTGAGTAGGACTTACCTTATAACATTCATTTCGCTCATATCTTAGAGCTAGGATTATCTTAGAAGCCATTAGAAACTTTCCCGAAGCCTATCGCTTCTTCCCTCGGCTTCTAGTGCATCTTAGTTGGTTCAAGTAGAGTCACCAACCGACTAGATGACGATCTAGTCGGTCGGCAACTCTTCATGAACCGACTAGATGTCCTAACTCAATTCAGCTCAGCCATGTCGATCAATTAGTCGGTCAAAGAAGGTTCACCGACCGACTAGATGACGATCTAGTCGGTTAGGAATCCTTCTCAGACCGACTAGTTGAGCTTGCCTCTGTACAGCCTGAGTTACTGTTTGCAGTTAGTCGGTCCAAGAACATTCATCGACCGACTAATTGTGAAACTAGTCGGTCAGCATTTGTTCTTAGACCGACTAGTGTAACTTGTATTCAGCTTCGTGCATTTCACTCTTAGTCGGTCAAAGAACACTCACCGACCGACTAGTTGGCAAACTAGTCGGTTGGCAAGTCTTCTTAGACCGACTAGTTCATGTTGCCTGGAAATCACTCTTTTGGTTGTCGAGCTGTTAGTCGGTCCATGTTGAATCACCGACCGACTAGTTGATGAACTAGTCGGTCAGTGATCCTTCTTAGACCGACTAGTCTGCTTCAGATTTAGATCCGTTGGAGTTTTGAAAGCGACGTTTCTCTCTCTCTTTTCTCTTGATCCTTTAAATACCTGAAGGGGTTATTTCATAGGATCCAAGGCTGCTATTTCCAGAGCTCTATTGATTCAAAGAGAAGTTTTTCAACTCTCATCTTCAAGCTCTTCCATTCTCAAGAATCTCTCCCTCACTCTTATTCTTCAAGAGAGATTCATTGGTTGTGAGCCTTCCAAGCCAAGGGCTTGATTCTAGGTCATCCATCTCATCCCTAGGCTTCCATTGCTGGTCATCTTCTTGAAGCTAGGGTTTGGTGACTCTTCCTCCATCAAAATCCTCTTTGCCCTAATTTGGTAAGAAATCTCAAGGCATAGGTATTTTGTTGGTAAACATTTCATTTCAGTTATATTTGAATTGTATACTCTCGGTTGTGAGAGGTTTTGCGTGATCCCGGGTTGTGGGATTCACGGTCATCGATTGTAGGTCGTTTGCACTTGTGAGGTTTTCGCAAGTGGTCATATTGGAAATCTTGAGTTAGGGTTTCTAACTCAAGTATCCGGAAGGGATCCGGGTGGTTGGGACGTAGGATCACCGGGAACAAGTCGGGGAGACTTGGGTGGATCCAAACCCATTAAACCATTGTGTTTGCGTTTGCATTATTTCTTGATTGTAGTTATTCCGCATCATTGTTTGTTAATTGCACGATAATTAGGAATAACACTCCTTATTATTTAAAAGTACTATTCACCCCCCCTCTAGTACATGTGCAGTAGCTTCCCAGGGCACTACAATTGGTATCAGAGCCAAGGTTCAAAGCTACACATAGCCAAAGTTCAAAGCTATGACGAACAACGACTACAACGTCTTCAAGAACCGCGATGGAGCTTCTTCAGTTATGGAAGGACTATCCTCAGTCAGGCCTCCGCACTTCAACGGTACCAACTATGGGTACTGGAAATGCCGAATGCAAATTTTCCTCCGGAGCGCTTCACTATGGAGAGCCACCATGACGGAGAATGTCGAGCCTTCCGAAGAAGATTTTGCGAAGTGGACTCCCGCGGAGGTCGCCGCGGAAGTAGCCAATGCCAAGGCAATGAATGCCCTGAATTGTGCGTTGGAGCCCGAGGACTTCAACAAGATATGCACATGTAAGAGTGCATATCAAATATGGAACCAACTCCCATATTGCACGAAGGATCGAGTACGGTAAAAGATTCTAAACTCGTCGTTGCTAATAAAGAATTTGAGTTGTTTCATATGGAGCAGGGCGAAACCATGAAGGAATATTACGCTCGCTTCGTGGAATATCAAACGACTTGGAAGCTCTTGGGAAGGTCTATACCCAAAAGGAGAAAGTCGCGAAGATTATCGACGGTCTTCCATCATGTTGGGAAAAGCGTACCTTCGCCATCGAGGAAGGTAAGACATGAATAAATATACCGTCGTACAACTAATGGGTACCTTGTTGTCTTACGAGGTACGCAAGGATAGTAAGATCCGAATGAAGGAAAAGATGAAAGCGTACTTGAAGCAAGATGAGCCAAAGAAAAAGGCGATTGCCTTCAAGGCCGCTCCATCTACCGATGATGAAGAATCGGAAGACGAATTGGACATGGAATCCATTGCCCGTATGGCAAGGAAGTTCGATCGATTCCTCCGAGAAGGTATATCTTTGAATAAATCTAAAGTTAGTTCGACTAATGCTTCTACTCCCGTGTGTTATAAATGCAACAAGCCAGGACACATCAAACCGGATTGTCCTCTCTACAAACACAAGGAGAAGGGGAAAGCATCAAAGTATGACAAGTCGAGAAAGTACAAGAAAGGACTTGTTGGCACATTCACCGACTCCGAAGAGGATTCCTCAAGTGGAGAGTCGGATGATGGAAGAGTGGAGAAAGCAAAACTTTGCTTCATGGCTAATGAGGCAAAAGATCGAAAGTCCTCCTTCGATGATAGCGAGGATGAAAGCGAGGATGGTAGCGAGAATGAAAGCAGAGAACCTACTATTGATGAAATGAGGTTAGCAAACCAAGAAATTTGGTCTAAATTTACTAAGTTAGTAGATAGATATAATAAGACCAAAGATGAACTTGTTAGCCTCCAAACCTCTCCTAAGTCTACCATCACCAACAATGACACCATTGTTGAGACACTCGCCAATGAGAAAGAAAGTTTGCTTACTCATAATGGCTTGTTGAGAAATGAGGTGAAGTCCCTCAAATCTCAACTTGAGCATGTTCTTGTTGAGGATTCGGATGAACATGTGATAGCGGATTTGACGTCTCAAAACTCAACTTTGAGTATTGAGAATAAGAATCTCAAATCACGTGTTTATGCACTCACATCGCAAGTATCCACTTTGGATGCTTCCTTGCATTCTCTCAAAGAGAAGTATGAGTGCACGTTAGGCCGTATCAATGATTTCAATAAAGGTAAGGGCCATTTGGATAATATCCTAAATGACTTACTTCCGGCCAAACACCACATTGGCTTGGGGTATAAGATGGGAGACTCATCCAAATCGCCTACCACCTTTGTTAGGCCGACATCCGATGCCTCGACGAGTGGGAGCAAACACCCCATTGGTAGTTCTCCTACCAATAGTGCTTCCACTTCGTACACACCCCCGATTGGAAAGAAACCCACTTTGGGTAGACCTCCAAAGAGGGGTCATGCATTTTTGTACTCACATGCTATGCCACGTAGGAACACACATCCTACTCCACCGGTGCATGTAAATATTAATGATGATTTTTATACTCCACACCCACGAGCACGTGCAAACACTCATATGAGACACCCACGTGCACGTAATCATGCTCATGCACATCCTAATGCTTATGTTCAAACATCTCATCAACATGTGCATGCCTACTCTCATAATCATCCTCATGCACACACACCTCATGCTTATCCACGTATGTATGCTACACCACATCATGGATCTCATGCTCATCATAATGCTATTGCTAGATCTCATGCTCCTAGGCCACATGCACCACATAGAAATCAACCTTTTGTGCATGCAACCACTAGGAAGAGGATTCCCAAAATGTACACTATTTGGGGTCCCAAGAACACTAGCGATGATGCTATGAATGTTTATGTGAAATCATATATTAATGATGTTATTTTGAATGATGATTATGTTGGGAAGTCAAGTTCCTCTTGGACTTGGTTTCCGAAGGGTTAGTTCCTTTAACCCTTTAATGCTTGGTACCATGAGCTTATGATCATGTTATGGGTACCAAGGCATATGTTTATAAAATTGATTTTGATCATATTAATTTATGGTTTACAATAATTTTTATTTCGTATTTCAAATTTGTTGTCTAACCCATTGGATCCAAAAGGATTTTTGGATACCAAAATGAAGTTTTCTAGGTTCAATCCACCGTGGGATACCAACCCTACCAACTCCTCGATTTGCGAAGACTTTCATTCAAACGGAGTTGATGGTTCTTAGGTAATGCACCAATGTAGGGGGAGCTAATGTTGTAAGTATGATATTACATTTGGTATCCATGAGGGTTGAATGCATGCTTGGTTAGAATCTATTTCTTTACATTGGTATCATTTTGTTTCTCCTAGCATGATAGAATTGTGAATGCCATAAATGGTTTGAAATTCATATCTATTTTTGGCATGACATGTTTTTAAAAGTTATTATGATGATTTTCGTATTACTTTTATCACCTTGTCACTTCTCATCGCACACTTCACTTAGTTTTGATGTGCTTTTACTTTATGCTCATTTTCGATCGATATTGTGACATTTGATATTCTATGATGTGCACCACTCTTCTGATGGTTCATTCCTTTGTGCACATTTTATGTATGTCTCTGATATTGACTTCGTCGCTCGACGATTTATTTTGAATCAATAGCTTTAGTTGTATGAAAACATAGAATTGTTTTCCATGCACTAAAATAGCTACAAATGTTGATATTGGAGAGTAAATTCATTTCTTCAATAAGTGAATTTACATTTGATATTTTGATGATTTTAGTTTTTCGATTTTCGACTATGGTCTCATTGACACGCTTTGATTTTATTCGAATTTTATTTTGGTGTCATATGAAACGTGGTCGTATTCTTAGACTCCCATGCTTAATGTATTATTTGGCAATGATTTATTGACATTGGCTTCCTCCCGCTCTTTTTGGATTATGCCAAAGGGGGAGAGATATAATAATGGCATGTGCTAAATGATAATTTACCATGAATCTAATTTGATATGTTAGGTTCAGGGGGAGTTAAGATATAAAATTTCAAATATTGGATTTGAATCTTTACTTTCATCGTCTGCTTGATGTATGTGCTTATTATTTCATATGGAACTAATGTGTCATCAATGCAGGGGGAGTAAGTATATTCCATTTAGTACATTATTATTGATTATTATTTATGTTGGTTTGTCATCACCAAAAAGGGGGAGAATGTTGAGTATTGGAATCCCCGGATTTGGTTTTGGATGATGAGCAAACATAAATAATTCGTGAACTAACAATTTATGAGCGCAGTTATGGAGATCGTCGCTAAAATACCACGTACAACAAAAGCGACGTCTCAAGACTTCTCAATATGCGTGATCATGTGCCTGGAGCTTCGTTGAAGCTCAAGGAGCAATATTGAAGTCAAGAGGAATGAAGATTGAAGCTTTGAAGACGGCTCGTAAGGTTTATTTTATAGTCTTCTAGCTTCATAAATTAGAATGTTAAGCCTTGAGTAGGACTTACCTTATAACCTTCATTTCGCTCATATCTTAGAGCTAGGATTATCTTAGAAGCCATTAGAAACTTTCCCGAAGCCTATCGCTTCTTCCCTCGGCTTCTAGTGCATCTTAGTTGGTTCAAGTAGAGTCACCAACCGACTAGATGACGATCTAGTCGGTCGGCAACTCTTCATGAACCGACTAGATGTCCTAACTCAATTCAGCTCAGCCATGTCGATCAATTAGTCGGTCAAAGAAGGTTCACCGACCGACTAGATGATGATCTAGTCGGTTAGGAATCCTTCTCAGACCGACTAGTTGAGCTTGCCTCTGTACAGCCTGAGTTACTGTTTGCAGTTAGTCGGTCCAAGAACATTCATCGACCGACTAGTTGTGAAACTAGTCGGTCAGCATTTGTTCTTAGACCGACTAGTGTAACTTGTATTCAGCTTCGTGCATTTCACTCTTAGTCGGTCAAAGAACACTCACCGACCGACTAGTTGGCAAACTAGTCGGTTGGCAAGTCTTCTTAGACCGACTAGTTCATGTTGCCTGGAAATCATTCTTTTGGTTGTCAAGCTGTTAGTCGGTCCATGTTGAATCACCGACCGACTAGTTGATGAACTAGTCGGTCAGTGATCCTTCTTAGACCGACTAGTCTGCTTCAGATTTAGATCCGTTGGAGTTTTGAAAGCGACGTTTCTCTCTCTCTTTTCTCTTGATCCTTTAAATACCTGAAGGGGTTATTTCATAGGATCCAAGGCTGCTATTTCCAGAGCTCTATTGATTCAAAGACAAGTTTTTCAACTCTCATCTTCAAGCTCTTCCATTCTCAAGAATCTCTCCCTCACTCATATTCTTCAAGAGAGATTCATTGGTTGTGAGCCTTCCAAGCCAAGGGCTTGATTCTAGGTCATCCATCTCATCCCTAGGCTTCCATTGCTGGTCATCTTCTTGAAGCTAGGGTTTGGTGACTCTTCCTCCATCAAAATCCTCTTTGCCCTAATTTGGTAAGAAATCTCAAGGCATAGGTATTTTGTTGGTAAGCATTTCATTTCAGTTATATTTGAATTGTATACTCTCGGTTGTGAGAGGTTTTGCGTGATCCCGGGTTGTGGGATTCACGGTCATCGATTGTAGGTCGTTTGCACTTGTGAGATTTTCGCAAGTGGTCATATTGGAAATCTTGAGTTAGGGTTTCTAACTCAAGTATCCAGAAGGGATCCGGGTGGTTGGGACGTAAGATCACCGGGAACAAGTCGGGGAGACTTGGGTGGATCCGAACCCATTAAACCATTGTGTTTGCGTTTGCATTATTTCTTGATTGTAGTTATTCTGCATCATTGTTTGTTAATTGCACGATAATTAGGAATAACACTCCTTATTATTTAAAAGTACTATTCACCCCCCCTCTAGTACATGTGCAGTAGCTTCCCAGGGCACTACAGGAAAGGCAGCGTCGGAGAGGTCGAGTCGGTGCTAGGGTTAAGGGGCAGCTCGGGATTAGAGGCAGATCGAGTTGTTTCGAATTAAATAGAATAACACTAACTCGTTTTGAATGTGGGACCCGGCTGAGTAAGTCGCTACTCAGGCCGAGCAATGGTAGTTGCTCGGTCGAGTAATAAAAGATTATAAAAAATTTGAAATTAAACTCAGAAATTGTGCCCTAGTACTCGACCGAGCTGCTTACTCAGCTCGGTCGAGCTGAATCAAAATAGAGCGTTGTTTTCAGCTCTCTTTTGCTCTCCCTGTAGCTCGACCGAGTAGGGTAGCTACTCGGTTGAGTCCATTAAGATTTCCAGGGCGCCTTTTTAGCACTTTTGGGACTCTACTTGCAGCTCATAAGGTAGCTACTCGATCGAGTCGAATTAGAAACAGAGTGATCTTTTTCAACCTTTTTGGGCTCTGCATGTAGCTCGATACTCGGTCGAGTCGCAATTAATTTCCAGAGCCACTTTTTTGCCTTCTTCTCCAACTTTCTGCAGCTCGACTGTAGCTCGACCGAGTAGGGTAGCTACTCGGCCGAGTTGCCTGTAACTTTTTCCCCAAGCTTGTATTTCTCTAAGGTGCTCTTTCGTTGGTTCCTTCTCCTTTTCATCATTTGTCGTGCTCTCCTTATTGTTCAACCTGTAGAAGGGTGAACTCATCAATTTTTTTGTGTTTTTTTATTTTCCTGGAATTAAAAACGTATTTATTTTGTTTTTGAATAATAAAAGAAAAACCAAAATAAAAACAAAAACTAAAGAAACAGAATCGGGTTGCCACCCGATAAGCACTTGTTTTAATTCGTAAGCTCGACTCCCTCAAGATTTTCAACGAATGATGTTGGACGCATACAAAATACGCCTGGCATGCTTCCCGATAATCCCGTGCGGCGGTATTTGGCGTGCCTCTTCACATCGGCCCTCAGTGGCCAAGGAGATATTAGCCTCCGGTTCTTGATGGCGCAAGTGTATGTCCGGGGGCTCCTCGTCAAGGACTCGTAGATAGGCGACCATGGTTTTATTGTATACGACGTCGCCGTCGTCGTCCAAGCTCGTTTACATTGGATCTTTGGAGATCTCTTCTAGTGTATGCTCACGTGTAGTCTTGTTTACCAAGAGATCAAGGTAATTAGCGTCTTCCGGTGGTGGGCGTTCCCTCATAGGCTTTTGCAAGTGGAATTAGACATCAATTTTTCCCACGTTCAGAGATAACGTCCCCTCGCAGACGTCGATCAAGAAACCAGCCGTCGCCATGAATGGACGGCCCACTATGATCTACGAGCTACCTTTCTCTTGCATGTCCATAATCACAAATCTACCTGCATGCATAGCCCAGGCGGAATTTGAAGGATGATGTCGCGTGCGATGCCTACCGGATATATAATAGAGTGGTCCACCATTGAATGCTCATATCGGTAGGCTCAAGCTCCGTCCCGGTATTTAGCCTCCTAAAGATGGAGAACGGCATCAAACTAATGCTTGCTCCCAAATCGATCAACGCTCTGCAAATAGGGGTGCCGCCAGTGGAGCACGGCATCGTGAAACTCCCGAGATCCGACAACTTCTTCAGTAGATGGTTCTTAATAACTAAGGTGCAATTCTCCAATAGCTTCACCTCTTCTTGTTTACGCTTCCCTGTAATAAGAACCTTTAAGAATTTAGCGTATGTAGGGATTTCAGTGATAGCGTCCATAAAAGGGATGTTCAGTTGTATGCCTTTGAGGAGCTCGGAGAACTTTGCGTATTTCTTCTCCATCTTCACTAAAGCCAACCTTTGAGGATATGGAGGTGGAGGTCAGCTTGCCTTGTCTCTAGCGGCATCCTTTGGAATAGAATTGTTGGAAGTAGTAGTAACATCTGACGGTGCCGTAGCGCAAGTAGGTGAGGTAGATAGTGAATCCTCCTTTTCTTCAATAGCATGAGGCTCCTCTGTAGCCTTTTCCTTGCCATTTTCAGCGGTAGTAGCATCTCCATCTTGAGCATGAATAGACTGCTTTCGGCTCAAATTGCTAGAAACCGGCATCATGACAGTGTCGGTAGTCTTTCCTCCTCTCGTGGTAACTGTGACCACTGCATTTGCTTGGGCCCTAGGATTGGGCTCTGGCTGAGAAGGCAATCTGCATTGCATCTTCATGAATTGCAACATTTGGCCTTTGAGCTCATCGATGGAATCATTGATAGACTTGAAACGAGCGGAATTCTCTGCATTTATCTTGGATTGCCCACTCATGAAGGTGTCCAATGTTACCTCGAGATTGGGCTTTGGTTCCGCCGGTGCATATTGTTGTTGTTGACGGTAATTGTACCCCGGTGGTCTGTAAGGCCCACATGGCCTAAACCCATATTGTTACGAAGGTGCCCCTTGTTGCTGAGGAGGTGGTAGAGGTCTCTGCTACTGAGGAAGTTATAGTCCTCCATTCGGATTGTCATAAGAAAATCCGGGATGATTTCTCACCGTCAGATGTTGCCATTGATTCCTCCCCACTCTAGCTACAGAGTGCACCTGCTAAGCTTGCATGTCTGCTCCATCGTAGGGTTCTTTATTAGGAACATAGATCAATATAGCCTTCATGCGTGGAATAAGCTGGAGCTCTAGAGGTGGTTGGAATGGCATCCAACCTCTGTTCAATCCTTGCTACCAGTTTGGAAAGAGTTTCAGTATGACTATCAAGATGGGTAGCGATTTTTACCTCATGAGCGTTCATCGCCCCACTACTGAGTATTCGCGGCCATTTGTTCCAGCAAAGATAAAGCTTTGTCGGATGGCTTATACAAGAGAGCTCCTTGATCGGAGGCATCTATAATCATCTTTGTGCTTGGTTGAAGCCCATTGTAGAAGCTTTGAACAAGATCCCACTCCACGACTCCATGGTGCGGGCATTGATGCTGCAGATCATTAAATCTCTCCCAAGCCTTGTACAATGACTTATGAGGAAGCTGCTTAAAATTTGAGATCGCTCCTCGAATCCTCACCGTTTTGGACGGTGGATAGAACTTGTTCACAAAGGCGGTGGCCAGCTGCTCCCAAGTCATGAATGTATTAGTAGGATGTGCTCGCAACCAATAGGAGGCCTTGTCCCTCGGAGTGAATGTGAATAATCTGATCTTGATAGCATCTTCACTCACGTCTTTGGCATAGAATGTGTCGCACTTGGCCAAGAACGTGTCGATATGGTGGGTTGGGTTTTCATGAGGATGCCCGTGAAAGGGGTCCTGCTGCATGAGATTTATCAACCCAGTCTTCAGCTCAAAACTACCTGCCGCCAGCTGCGGTCTCAAGATGGAAGAAGCTGCAGTAAAGTTTGGCTTAATATAGTCTAGGATGGACCCCTTGCATGGAGGAGAAGTATTTCCCTCTGCCATTGAATCTATAGTAATCTGACTCCTTTTCTAGGCTCTGATCCTTCTTGCAGTCTTTTCAATCTCGAGGTCAAATAATAATTCCTTGTCAAGACTCCCAAGGCAAGTGTTCATGCGCAACAAGAACTCAGAGAAATACCATCAATAGCGAAGTAATAAAAGAATAAGAAGTATGGACAGATAAGAGATGGATAAGATTTGCTAACAAATTCATCAATAGAAAAATAATCCAAGTAACACTGTTACCTACCTCGGCAACGGTGCCAAAAACTTGATCGACCGTGAACTAACACTTAGAACTCACCTAGTAATGGCACGAACACCAAGCAAGGTTGTAAAAAACGCTAGGCGCTAGGCGTTCGGATTGCTAGCGCCCAGCGCCCAGAGCATTAATCGGGGATTAATCGGGGATTAATCGGCCTAGGCGGATTTGCAGTTTTTAATTATTTTATTTATTTTTATATAATATATTTATGTTTATATATAAATATAAATATATATTATTTAAAATACATCAAATATTTAATACATACTAAATCAAATCAAGTTTACCTACTTTAGAGTATTTATGTGCAACAAAATAAAATTTAAAAGAAACTCTTGTGCAATTAAGCCATTTACCAAAAAACGCCCAGAAACCGCCTAGAAACCGCCTAGGAACCGCCCAGGAACCGCCCAGAGCGCCCAGACACCGCCCAGAACGCTTAGGCGGCCGATTAATCCCAAAAACGCCCAGATTGACCGCCTAGGCCATAATCGGGGCGTTTACTGGCCGCCTAGCGCCTAGGCGCCGCCTAGGCGGCCGCCCAGGCCGATTTTTAGAACACTGACACCAAGTGGTAAATATATCCCAAATGCGAATCCCCGGCACTTTACGCAAGCGAACGGTGTCAAGTAATAGTATAAAAGCTATTGATCCCGCAGGGAAGGTAGAGATGTTATTGTCATGGTTTATTTTTAAATCTCAGAATGTAGGTAGCAGTATGTTTCGAAAGATTGTTTGTTTGGATTGTGAACAATTAATAAAGCATATGGCTTTAGGACTCACCATTAGGATCATCGGATGTCGATGCTTGGTTAAGACTCTTACGTTGCATTGGTTTTATATGGATTGTCGCATCCAAGATGTGGAATTCATGGTTCTAAGCACCATGAATCTAACGTATCGCATTAACCCGTAGGTGCACACGACACATGCATTAAGAATCGACTATATTCATGCCATTCTCGTGGATGGAATGATCTCAGCTCATGCCACTCTCGTGGATTAGAGCTTCGATGTATTTTGGTGGCTTTCATTGACGCAATGGCAGTAGCCGTCAATTAGTAATATAGTTCATCGGTGAATCCCATCAAGACACGAGTCGGGCATGGTCACGAGTCCTAATTGAATCGACTAACTCCCTAATTAAGCATATAGGATACTCCTTAAGCCAATCGATTCCACTGGCCGTGGGCACGATCTCAGTACGAGTTCTCCTACAAACTTTGTAAGATCAACCAAAATACTTTCCTTTTATTTCAACACAACCTAAAAAATTCTAATTTTTCATCTCAATCCTAAAATCCATGGGCTAATCCATTAGCCTTAGATAGAACTACTCATGTATCATAGAAATAACGACAAGATATTCAATAGATGCAATAGAATTCATTATGGGAATGGAAAACATCAAAAAGCAATATAAAGTGTAGAAAATCATTACCAATGCATCGTAGAGCAATAGCAATCCAAAGAGAATTAAGAAAACAAGATTCCTTGCACGAAATAACTATAAAAATCCAAGCTTTGCTTCATACAAAATAGCGACGGCACAAATTCTCAAAAACCTAATTAAAACTAAACTAAGAGTTTCTCTAAAGTTCCTCTCTGATAATAAAGCTAAAAACATCCTTAAATACATAGGGGGAAGATCCCAAAAAATCTGAAAAAATCTCGGCATTTGGGCCCACAAACTAGGCTGGTCGCGTCGGCTACTCGACCGAGTGGAGGAGCCTGCTCGGTCGAGTCGGCTACAGGCTCCCCTTGCTGATGCTTCTGCGTCTGGTGGATATGGGCTACTCGGTCGAGTAGCCCCATACTCAGTCGAGCTACAGTAGATCAAAACTTCCTCCAATACGTCGCACTGTTTCTTTACGACTCGGTTTGAGCAGGTGAGTTGCTCTGTCAAGTTGCTTTACTGCTCGGTCAAGCTGGGATGCCTTGGAGAGAAGCTTGAAATTATCATCTGTTTGGTGCGACTCGGGTCGAGTCGGCTGTCTACTCGGTCGAGTAGGTCTGAGCCGTTTCCTGTGTGATTTCAGCGTGTCAGCTCGGCCGAATAGCTGATGCTACTTGGTCGAGTCACCTGGGAAACTGATGTCAACTTTGCCATTTCTCGTTCTTTTCTACTCCTCTCCTTCGATCTTCTTTCATTCCTCGGCGAACTCCCATGGAGCCTTGCCAATGACGTCTCGGATGTGTCAGATGTGTCCATGTCCAAAAATAGCTCCAATTCGCTCCAAAACTCCTGAAAATCCAAAAGGCTATACAAAACTCCTGAAAATCCAAAAAGCTATATAAAACTCGAATATGGCGTTAGAAGCGCGATAATGTATGAAAATATGGAGTTTGGAGGCGAATATGACATGAAATGAAGCGGTAAAACATGTAAATATGAGCACATCACACTCAAAAACTCCATTAGTTTGTTTCTGGAATGGTGAGGATCTCGGAACGATATGATTATGTTGCCTTCATAGTTTGCTTTGCAGATCTACAGTAGATGGCCATCCCACTGTGGATACCCAGTCTGTGATTTATCATTATAGGGGTCAGACCTTTAACCTGCATTTGTATAAGCATGGAGGATAATTCTTTAGAATGTACGCCCAAATATTTCGACCCATGGAGGAAGCACAGAAGATGCTTAACTCCGGTCTAATGGAACTTTTTAGGTGCCTAACTGTCCCTGGCTAGTGAATTTACTGCAACTGCTATATTGGGACGCATGCAGTTAGCCAGGAGTGCACTGATTGCACTTAGATAAGGGACTTCAGGACCAAGTATATCCTCACACTCTTCTAGCGAACGGAAGGGGTGTTTTTGTACTCCATTGAGCGTACTACCATAGGTGTACTTATTAGATGACAATGGTCCTTGTAATTTCTTCAACACACTCAGGGCGTATGAATTTTAATGTAACATGATTTTATCTTTTTAGACAATGAATCTGTGAGCCATGACTTAATTTATTTTGCCTAGGTCTTTCATTTCATATTTGATAGTTAGGCTTGAACAGATATTTCGGTTTTCTCTTCAGGAGATCCGATGAGATTTAAGTTGTTTACAACTATGATCTCAAATCATGTCCTTTGCTCTTATACAGATGTAAAGTCAACACTTAGTAGGAATCCTTGCTTTGTCAAGTGATTCTCATGGTTGTACAATATTTATTATGCTTATTATTCTTCTTCAATAAAATAGACGTCCTGAAGTCTATTCATGCATTTAAGGAAATGTGGAATTTATCTTTATCAAGATATCCATATATTTATGCCATCACAACTTCCAATAGCAGCATATCCAAAATTTTCTTTGCCAAATCGTAAGGTATTCGCAGTGTATAACTTAGGTAATCTGATACATCATTTATATATGAGTCATGCTCATTTTAATTTGTTTATTCCCCAGTTTCAGCGAAAATATCCATGAGCTATAGGTTGTACCTTATAGCATATGATTTTGTACTTATTTATTCTTATTTGTGCAATACTTATTTTGCCCACAGGTTTGACACCTTTTGGTGTCTGAACTTCAGGACTAACACTTCATGTTTCATAAGCAAGTCTAGCTCATCTTTTATTGCCTCATTGCATATTTGGCCAATCTCTACGTTTGTACTTTAGCAACGGAGTATGAAATGATATTATATAGGTATCATCGATTTTGCAATGTATTTGGCAATATGATACGTGAATATATTGTCGACAATTATGTTCTTTTTGTCCAACGCCTCCCCAGTACGTACAACATTTACTTTCATTTCATCTTTTCTGGCATGTCCTCTGCAGTGGATTCCGGGAAGGGCGAGGGTATGGACATAAGCTCGTATTGTCTCAATGTCTCCAGGAGTTTTTCTTTTTCTTCTACTTTTGTCCTTGGAGCCTGGTGGTCTGCCTCTTTTCTGTTGAGGAACAGCCACTTCTGCTGCTGGTGGATTGCATCCATTCTCAAGGATGTCAATCCCCTAGCTAGAGTATTTGCAGCAGGGATGTGTGATCTGAGAATCTTTTGGTTGTCAGTAAATGAGTCCGGTAACTGTATATTTGTAGGATCTTCAGGATCTCATCTTCACATTTCTTTGTTACCGGTTCATAGTAGGTCAAAGATTTTGTATCCCACGATATAATTTAAGTAGCTCCAAATTTTTCAGTATCTGTGACCAATTTGAGGAAACTCGTCTCATCAAATTCACAGTCTCCAAGACGTGACTTAAATGCGTCCCCCGTTTGGGTTCTATGTATAATATTGAGGGTGAGTCAAACCCTACATAGATACCTAGACGACGTTGAGGACCATATTTTTGTCCTCTGCGATGGTGCTATGGGGATTTAAACTCTGCAACCAAAAATTCTCAAGTGAGAGATATTCGGTTGTATTCCATATGCAAGTTGCATTGGAGAGAGACTCTGACCTCCAGAGGGTCTTATTTTTAGTTTATTAACGATGCAGCATGCAATATTGCATGTCCTCATGCATTCACCGACAATTGGGATTTCATGGACGTGTAATCCATTGGAGTCTTGTTATTAATGACTCTTTCAACCCATTTTGGGTATGAACATGTGGAACATGATGTTCAATTTCTATCTTAGTTGCAAGGCAATATTCTTGAAATGACCGGGATGTAAATTCCCCAGCATTAACCAGACGTATTTATTTTATTTGGTTGTTTGGAAAATGCACCCGCAACATTATTATTTGTGCCAATAGCTTTGGAAAAGCTAGGTTGCTGGTCGATAGTAGACGCACATACGAATGTTTTGAGGATCCATCATCTGTACCATAAAGTATCAAAATGGCCCACTAGGGGTAATGGATTTGTCCACATATATCTCCTTGTATTCTTTGAGGAATCAAGGAGACTTTTTTTGTAAACTTTTAGTAGAGATGGCCTTATGATTAGTTTTCCCTTAAAGGATGCAAGGGATTTTCCCCTTTTGAAGAATCTTCTGGTTCTTCATGTCATGTCCATAGGATGAGGATAAAATGATGTGCATCATAACCGATCCAGGGTGGCCAAATCTGTCATGTCAAAGTTAAAAACTTGGCTGATATCGAGCACTTCAGGTGCTCCGTCAAATTAGCTTCCTCTTCTCCGAATATTTGTATGATAGAGGCCTGTTGAAAGGCTCTCAAAATGTTCAAGTATGGATTTTACTCCCTTTCTTGAGACATTACTTACATATATTATTATTCGTTTACATTTGCAGGACGGATGACCTTGAAACTTAGCAAGTTCCTTTTTGAATTTGGAGAGATAATGCATCCATTATTTTTAATTTCTGTGTCATTTGGGAGTAACAGTGTTGCTTTTCCAGAACCTTCAATTATGTTTAATGGCACTGATATTTAATGGGCTTGCATATGCTATTAAAATAGCATTTGTATTGAAGGATCGTATGTGTTTATGTCTACTAAGCAGTCATGAGAGCAATTCATCTATTAAAAGATAGATCATATAAGCACATATGATTTCAAAAAACATTATCATATTTATTCATACTTCATTCAATCATTCAGATAGCTCTCCTAACATTATTTTTCAAAACAAAGATAAAATAGCTAATCGAACAAATCGTCTTTTTCAAAGTCATCAGCAGTGAACTGGACTGGAGCATGGGTGGTCACCAGATTTGTTTCAGGTTTCTACTTTAAGCTTTTTTTGTACAAATCTTGTAGGTGCCGAGGAGTTATGCACACTCTAGACCAGTGTCCTTTCATGCCACAACTATGTCACTGGTCTTCCCATTCCCTTCTAGGCGGGGATGCATCATTATTGTTGTCATTTCTGCGCCAAGTGAACTTCTGCCTCCCTTCATTTCTTCGCTGGTGGACTTGTCCTCTGGCCTTTTTATTTGGTCCCCCCTCTGTGATTTTCCTTTTCGTTTATTATCTTTCTACTTTTGAGAAGAAGATGCGTTGTGAACTTCAGGTGGGGGTAGTGCCACGGGGAGCATGTTATGGTGGCGAGGAGAAGCTCTCTATTTTGTTCAGCCATGAGTAAACATGACATCCGCTCAGAATACTTGGTGAACTTTCGTTCACGGTATTGCGGCATCAGTATCACATCCTTTTCATGGAAAGACGTGTACGTCTTTTTCAACATGCGATCTTCTCAGACTTTTCACCACGCAACTTCAGGCATGAGGTGATACTAAAAAGAGCTGAGTTGTACTCTGCTATGGACTTAAAGTCCTGCAGTCTCAAATTCTCCCACTCATAACGTGCCCTTGGGAGTATAACATCTTTCTGATGTTTATATCTTTCCTTAAGGGTAGTCTACAGCTCAAGTAGATCTTCGACCGTAGCCTTTATGGTCTTATCCACATGGTGACGAATATAAATAATGACTTGCACCTTTTCATTGTTAGTTGTCTTTCCATCTTTTGTCACAACAGAAATAAGGGATTTAGTTTACAGATGAAATTTAACATCGAAATGCCAGCTCAACTAATTTCTCCCTGATGCAACCATCACTTCGAAATCAACGCTTGAGATTTTTGCCATTTTATCTAGCAGCGCACAAATTTGCATGAATTAATAATACGTAAAAAATTCTTGCGGAGGCAATTTTTAAATGAATAAGCTAATTACGTGAATCGGCCAGTCCCACATAAAAATGTCCAAAGTCCATATTACAGTCCATATTACACAAATCAAAGCGAAAAAATTACAACATTGGAAACCTTATGGGTCCCATTTTTAAATTCTTTAGCTTCAAGAGTGGCATCCGCCTCCATGGAAGTAGTCATCGGTTTTGGATATTACATAATTTCCTCACTACAATTTCTCTCAAAAAGAAAAGAAAAATGTGGGAAAAGTAAAATGTGGGACTAAACAGCCGATCCAAAATCATAATTAGCCATCCATGCAAAAATTTGTGCTCATTAAACATTTTCATAACACATTGCAGTCATCACAGATTCAGAATAAGATAAACATAATTATTTAAAATACTTAATAATTATTCAGTCCACTGGACGATGTCATACACCGGTAGGTTATATAACTAACGACACATCGGTCGCAGGATCTTTATAATTATTAAGTTAATGCCGCACAACTTAGCATAAGTTTATCCCAAAAAATGAGCCATTAAAATGTGATGTAATGCATATAAATATGATCCTAAAAGGGGTATCATATATTGATAACATGCAATTCATTGTGCATTAGGGGATAATTCAAATAAATTTGAATGATGCCAAAATATTTATTTATTCTAAAAAGGAAGTAAGTTTTCCTTTTTGTTCTCCTAAAAGTTCCCCAAATTTTCCCCATTAAATTCCCCATTTTATCCCCCCTATTTTTCAAATTTTTCTTCGATTTTTAGGGCCCCAAAAAACCCTTTTAATCTATTTATTAGCTTCCCCTTTCCCTCTTCCTTTTTTTCAAATGAAATCTGGCCTGCAGGCCCGAGGCCCACAGTGTGGCTGCGGGCTTCAGGCCCACGGCCATTCATTTTTTTAACCGCGGGCCTGTGCCTGCAGCCCATGCTGCGGGCTTCAGGCTCGCAGCCGCAACCCTTGTTTTTTATTAAACTAGTGGGCCAAAGCCCACAAGTTTTCTGGGCTTCGAGCCACAGAATTTCTTCTTCTTCTTTTTTACTTGGGCCTTCGGCCCAACTTTATGAATAGGAGGGGGCGGCGTCTAGGGTTAGTCGTCGTCGTCGCCCCCCTATGGTTACAAGGGGGCACCCCCGCCCCCTTATGAAGGAGCCGCCGCTATGAGGCGGGGAAGGGGCCGCCGCCGCCGTGAGGCAGGGAAGGGGCCGCCGTCGCCGTGAGGTGGGGGAAGGGGCCACCACCGTGAGGCGGGGGAGGGAGTGCCACCGTGAGGTGGGGGAAAGGGCCGTTGCCGTGAGGCGAGGATGGAGGTCTAGGTGCCGACACCTTCGCGGCAGGGAGGAGAGCCGGCTTCTGTCGCCTTTGGGGCGGGAAGGGAACTGCGAGATATTATATATTTTTCAAAAATTCTTTTCTTTTTCTAATTCCATATGAATAAACGAACACTAAAAATAAGATTTTTATGAAATGAAATCAACTATCGACGATTAAAAATCGTCGATTTTAATCTATTAAAATTATTTCTAATCCGATCTTGCGAGATCGATGGATAATAGTATCGTGATCATGTAAAAATGGTATTTTTAAAAATAGAACCTCTAGATCCATCCTCCAGATCTAGCGACGGTTAATGAAGCGCATGCGTGGAAAACAAAGACCTCGCATGGAAGATGAAATCCGTACGTGGTAAACGAATTCGCACGTGTGGATCTGTGCCTTCTCCTTTGATTTCGCAACGAACAGGTTTATGGAATTTTTAGAGGCTCGTACTGATAACGTTCTATGAAGCATCGTCTTTGGGAGAAGACCTCGGTCCTTTATTTATAGTAGAGGGATGAGCGTATATGAATAAGCTACAATGAAATGATCTTATACTATGGATAAGATATAATCCCCAATACAAAATCACATCACTATCCGTTTACAACAATTCTGTAATTTCTTGGTTATTTGCGTTAGGATTAAAATTTTTAAAATTTACCACTTCTGCTTTTATAATTTGATTAGGACTTCTAGACACGTAGGTGTACATCCATCCCATTTGGAAGGAGATGAGCTCATTCTGATTAATAATACTATCTGTTTCATTGGATATATTTTTATCCTTCTAATCTGTTCTAAGTTTGTGGAAGCCTCTTCTTGCCCATGGCCGCCAAGCCTCCAGACAACCTGTAATTGAATCTTAAACAGAATTGCAAGGCAATTCTTTAAGAAAGTGAAGATAAAAAGAAAACAAAAATCAAAAGAAAAAGGAAAAAGAGGATTGCACAGAAATTTCTGAAGCAAATTTCTTTCATCATCGATATCGAATCTTTGCAACAAACTGTCTTTAATAGGCAAGATTCTAACAGAATTCTGTTAGATTAACAAAATCCTATCCAATCAATGCTCCAATTTGAATTCCCCATTCATCGAATGGCTGTAAATGATTTCAGGCAGCAATGGTCCAGATTACTCTAACAGATATCTCTTCGTAATACAACGGCTCACCACACTCTCTTCCTCAGTGAGAGTTTGCTTCAGCACAAGAAGGCAACAGCTCTCTCCTTTGGCGGAGATCGCCGACACTCGTCCGAGGGTCGCCAACATTCACATCCCCTAATTTTGACCTTGTCTCAAGGTCAAACAAAGGAAACCTCTTAACCATCTCCCAGTAATTTTCCCAAGAGGCCTCCTCCTTATCCATCTACTTCCATTTGATTAAAACTTGTGGAATAATAGAGCTATTCCCCAATAAAGACCTTCTATCCAATATTGCTTCATGTTCATCTATCAACTCCTCCACATAACATAGTTGATTATCATGTATCACACTCTTCTTACCTAACTTCTTCTTGAGTTGAGAGACGTGAAACACGGAATGGATTTTAACTTCACTGGGCAAATCCAATTTGTAAGCAACATTTCCCACCTCTTGGATTACCGGGTAAGGGCCATAGTACCTTGGAGAAAGCTTATGGGGCTTTGAAGATGAGAATGACAGTTTCCTATAAGGTTGTAGCCTTAAAAAGACCCAATCACCTACTTCAAAGGATCTCTCGAACCGGTGGGTATCCGCATACTTCTTCATCCTTTCACGGGCTTTATGAAGACTGTCCTTGAGGAGCTTCAACACCACTTCCCGTGTAAATAGAGCCTCATCAATTTCCTGTAACTTAGAGGTTCTGGGAACATATGAAATCAAGGATGGAGGTCGCCTTCCGTAAACTGCCTCATATGGAGTCATCTTTGTTGCACTATGCCAAGTGGTGTTATACTAATATTCAGCCAGTGACTACAAAAGCACCGTAAATAGCACTCAAGGCCTTTGTTCACAATTTCTATTTGCCCATCAGATTGGGGATGATAAGCAGAGATCAGAGCAAGTATTGACCCCTGCAATGTGAACATTTCTCTCCAAAATAAGCTAGTGAAGATGGCATTACGATCACTTACCATCGCTTTTGGAAGGACATGGACTTTGTAGACTCCATCAAAGAAGACCACAGCCACCGTCTTAGCTATATAAGGGTGCTTGAGGGAGAAGAAGTGTGCATACTTTGAAAGTCGATCCACCACCACATAAATCACACTCACATTGTTGCAAGAGGGCAGCCCTGATATAAAATCCATCAAAATTTCTTCCCAAATTTGATTTGGCACTGATAGATGTTGGAGTAAGCCTGGTGATGCTACACTTTCAGATTTTCTCCTTTGACAGACTTCGCATTCTCTGACGAATATTTTGACTTAGCCTTCATTCACTCCCAATGAAACGACTACCTCAGTCGATGCAAAGTACGGTGAGAATCCGAATGACCTCTCATGGAAGAACCGTGGTGTTCATTCAGCAATATGTCGATGACACCTTCTGCAGTATGGCTTACTAAGATCCTGCCCTTATAATAGTATATGCCATCTACTTTGGAATAGCGTTGGCCCACCCTCTTACCTTCTGCCATCTTTGTCTCTACAGATTTATAGTAAGCATCCTCCATTGCTAACTTCTTCAATTCCGACACCCAATCGCACTGAATAATTGAAATGGGAAAAAATGATAAGTAATCTTCCTGCATCTCACTATCATCATCTTCCTTTCTTGACAGACCATCCACAGCTTTATTCACCCTACCAGGTTTGTACTCGACCATATAGTCGAACTGTTGAAACTTCCTTAACCACTTATTTTGGATTCCCGTCTACAACGTCTGCTCAAGTAGGAATCACAGACTTTGGTGATCTGTTCTGATCACAAATTTACTTCCCATCAAGTATTGGCGCCACTTTGTGATTGCTAAAATGAGAGATAGCAATTCTTTTTCGTCGGTGGATAGAAGCAGGTTCCGACCCCTCAACTTAGCACTTAGAAATGCAATTGGCCTCTCTAGCTGCATCAACATAGTTCCAACTCCCTTGCCTGAAGCATCACACTCTACTATGAATTCCTTATTGAAGTCTGGTAGTGACAAAACCGGAGCGGTAGTGAGAGCATCCTTCAACTGCTCAAACGCTCGTGTAGCTGCTTCATTTCACCCAAACTCCCCTTTCCTTAATAAATCAGTAAGGGGAGCTGCAATTGATCCCAAACCATTAATGAACTTGAGGTAATACCTAGTAAGCCCTAGGAAACCCCTCAATGCCTTCGAAGTTTTGGGAGTGCTCCAGTTTGTGACAGGTTTAATCTTCATTGGATCGACGGATACTCCTTTTCCTGAAATGACATGGCCCAAATATTCGACAGCTTCCTTGCTTAATTGGCACTTAGACTTTTTAACAAACAGTTGGTGCTCCCTGAGCACTTGGAACACCCCCTTCAAATGGATTTGATGGAGCTCTTGGCTAGGGCTGTAGACAAGGATGTCATCAAAAAACAACCACAAATCAACGCAAGTAAGGTTTGAATATAGCATTCATTAGAGACTGAAATGTAGATGGAGCATTAGTTAACCCAAACAGCATCACGACAAATTCAAAATGCCCGTCGTGGGTTCGAAAGGCCGTCTTGTAGATGTCTGGAGGGAAGACTCTTATCTGATGATATCCCGAACGCAAATCCAGCTTGGAGAACATTACAGCTCCATGTAGTTCATCCAAGAGCTCGTCGATGATTGGAATGGGAAATTTATCCTTGATAGTCTGTTGATTGAGTGCACGGTAGTCCACACATAACTTACAACTCCCATCAACTTTCTTCACCATAACAATGGGTGAACCATAAGGACTTGAACTAGGCTGCACCACTCCCGCATCCAACATCTCATTGACTTGCTTCTCAATCTCCCCTTTAAGGAAGTGAGCATGGCAATAGGGCCTTGTACAAATAGGCTTTGCCCCATCCACCAGTGGAATGCGATGGTCACAGCTTCTTTGTGGAGGAAGTTCTTTAGGCTCCTGAAAGAGGTCAGTATACTGATCCAAGAGCAGTTGGATTCCAGGTGGTAGCCCTTGTGCCTAAGCTGCATGACTTTGTAGTTCAGCAGCTTCCAACCTCAGAGATTTAAGTTGTAGGATATACCCCGCTCCTTGCTGCCTGAGAGCTTTACAAATCTATTTCCCACTTGTAATATGTGACATAGGCTTAATTCCCTGCCATACACAATTTTTGCCTTGAAATTGAAACACCATCTGCAGTTTTCTGAAATTGAGTACAATGTCCTCAAGCTGCTCCAACCAATGAGCCCCCAAGACTATTTGGTTCCCCCCTATTGGCAACACTAGCAGGTCCATAGATATCCCTACTCCTTGACAATGTAACCGGACCCATCTACAAACTCCAGTTGATGCTAGCTTCTCACCATTAATCACCCACACATCAAAGGACTTTGATTCCTCTACCAGTAAATTTAAGGATTTGGCTAGTCGAGGGTGAATGAAACTATGGGTTGAACCGGAATCAACAAGTTTCTGACAGTGTGCCCCTTGATGCTTCCCTCCAATCTAAGAGTATGAGCAGCCGGAATTCCATGTATAGCTTGTAATGAAATAGAAGTTGGTTCAGTTACCGCATTGTTGGAACATGGTGATGACAATTCTCCAATCAGTTGTTCTTCTCCTAGATCGCAATCCTCCCCATTCCAAATGCCTTCAAGGATGAACAAATTTTTCTCTCTACATTTGTGGTCCCAACTCCACTTCTCATTGCACCAAAAGCAGAGATTGTTTTGTCTTTGACTCTGAATCTCCTCGGGGGTGAGTCTTTTAGCCTGAATCACATTAGAGTTAGTGGAGCTACGCTGGGGTATAGTTGATGAGCTCACTGCGACTGAGCCCCCATAATTGAGTTTGAACTTCCCCTTTGCATATGGCTTCGGCATGTTCTCTTCATCTGTGTGGATTTTTCTTCAAAATTCCTAGCTAGATACACAGCCTCCTTAAAAGTCTGTGGTCGAGACGCCTTCACTTCAAACTTAATCTCATCTTTCAAGCCCCCAATAAATTTGTCGAGTATATACTTTTCAGGCAGTTTATCTAACAACCCCATTAACTGCTCTAGCTTCTCCAAATAATCGCGCACCGTTCCAGTCTGTTTTGAGTTAGCAAAGGAGGCAAAGGGTTCTTCAATCTCAGTGGGACCAAATCTAGCTATCAACTCCCTCTTGAATACATCCCAATGGAGGAAATTCTCCAGATTAATCACTCTCCATCCATACCATTGGAGGGCCTTATCTTTGAAATAGAATCTGCAGACTTTAACCCATACATCCCTTCCTAGATTATATTATTCAAAGATTTTAAGTACTGGATTGACATCCTCGGATCCTTTGAAATTTGGAAAATCAGGCTTCAAAACCTTTGCATTTCCAAATTTAATCCCATGATGATCACTTCCATTTCTATTCCAATTCCCATTAACATCTCCTTCAGGGAATGAATCAGAAGTATGATGAGAATTGTTACCTTGCTCAGCCCTAGATCCATGATTTTGCGCTTTGTTGGATGTGTGGAGCAGACTAAGTTTCTTGGAGAGATATTGAAACTGAGCATTCATAAGAGCAAACTGCGTCTTGAAGTCGATATGTTCTCGAGCAAGTTGCACCTTAAAGTCAGATTGATCACGAACAAACTGCATCTCGAAATCAGCTTGATCACGATCAAATTGAGCTTTGAAGTCAATGTAATCTTCCGCCATACATCCTTGTGTTGATGATTGCATCTCGATCATAGCTTCGATCCACTTCAGCCTCTCATCAACTCAATCGTCATGGCTATCTGCCTCATCAAAGAGATTCTCATCCACATGGCTCGCAGCTTGCTCTGATGACAAATTGTGGAAGCCTCTTCTTGCCCATGGCCGCCAAGCTTCCAGACAAACTGTAATCGAATCTCAAACAAAATTGCAAGGTAATTCCAGAAGAAAGTGAAGATAAAACGAAAACAAAAATCAAAAGAAAAAGGAAAAAGAGGATTGCTCAGAAATTTCTCAAGCAAATTTCATTCACCATCGATATCGAATCTTTGCAACAAACTGTCTGAAATAGACGAGATTCTAACAGAATTCTGTTAGATTAACAAACTCCTATCCAATCAATGCTCCAATTTGAATTCCCCAGTCATCGAACGACTGTAAATGATTTCAGGCAGCAATGGTCCAGATTACTCTAACAGATATCTCTTCGTAATCCAACGGCTCACCACACTCTCTTCCTCAGTGACAGCTTCCTTCAGCACAAGAAGGCAACGACTCTCTCCTCCAGTGGAGATCGCCAACACTCGTCCAAGTGTCGCCAACACAGTTGCACGTTGGATGTATCCGGATTCTACTCACTAACGTTCTTTGTTGTTTTGTTACGTGCATGGCACACAATTACCCGTAGAAAGGTTGAGAGAGTAGTTTGGATCTAGTTGTACACGACAACAACATCAACGTTTTACGAAAAATTTCATTTAGTTAGTGTTATTGGGTTTGGTCACAATTAAATGCAAATCTAATCTGATATTTTTAGTGCCTCTTAAGTTAATATCCAAAAGCAGCATCAGGTTCGGATTGAATTAATGGGTTGGTTAGGGGTGGCAAACGGGTCGGGTGGGTTCGGGTTCGGGTCGGGTCAGATTCGACCCGACCCGGATAGGGGTAAACCCGAACCCGACCCGGATTGAATCCGGGTCGGGTTCGGGTTAACCCGTGGGGTTAAGATTTGACTTATACACCGCTGCTCCTTTTTCGATATCGAGCTATTTATTAAAAGCCACCGACAATTTATTAAGTGTTGCATAATTTTTAGTAGCTCGTCGCTTAAACCGCACTGATGACAGCAAGGAAGTATAATTAACGTTACTATTTTATTAACGAAAGTTATAAAATTAACAAAAAAATTGTATGTAAAGGGAATTGAATCCAAGACCTCTTAAAGAAGAGGATATAAACAATTCAAATCGTATAAGCACAACTCCCATTGTAACTGTGTATTGAAGTTATTATATAAATTTTTATATAGAGAGAGAAAGTAAACCGGGTCAAATTCGGGTCATCCGGGTTGACATGCCAAACCCATACCCGACCCGGATTTTATCCGGGTCGGGTCGGTTCAACCCGTTTCCTACCTGACCCGGATTGGCCCCCTACCCATACCCGATTAAGGATGCCGGATTCGGGTCGGATCGGATCGGGTCGGGCACATTTTGCCACCACTAGGGTTGGTGGTGTCTGTCAAGACCCGATAAGGATTCATCAGTTCTAAATCCAAGAGCCGGTTAACGAGCAAACGGTAAAAATGGCCGGTTAAAGAGGAAACACGTACTATATTACAAAAGGGCTAAGTTTGTGGATACTTCGATGCACCCATCCACGAGCTTCTCGGGTCATTATCATCGCTCTAGATGAGAGAGAGAGAGAGAGAATGGAAGGGTTTTGATTAGACGGTAAGAGCAGGGCTTGGGACAGTGCGCATGCGACGTGACAGTTTGATGCGGCCCCTTGCTGGGAAATCTGTTCGTGAGTCGGATACACGACGGATTGCGTGCTACGGATTTGCTTTTAATGACAAAATCTTTGGATTTGATTCTCCACCCCCATCGGAAATCCCAACTGCAGTCTGCAGTGCACCTGCAATCACCAGTCAAAACCTCGCAATACCCTAAAGCTAGACCTCGGCCTCAGTAGTTGATTGGATGTGTCCCTGTTAGGTCTTTATATTGCAATGATAGCCCCCAACAAGAACAGGTTGTCTTCATATCAATAATATAAATATGCATGCACGTCAAATCTTGGCAGATTGGTGTTGCTTTGCTGTAAACATTTCTGCCGACACAAGCATTTATTTGGCAATCTCCGAGGTTACACTGTTTGCTCCTTTAGCTTTAGGTTCCGACTGTCTGCACCGCATCGTGGCGGTGCAGACTTCTCTTTTTTGCTATTAACAGCATAAACTTTCACACCCAAGTGACATTATGTCACATCCAAGTCATCATCTTTACCGTTTTTGGACAAAAATCAAGTCTGCACCGCATTGTTTGCGGTGCAGAGAGCAATGTTCTAGCTTTATTAACCTTCTTCCTTCTTTTTGCTTTTTTAATAGGGGTATTCACAAAAAAATACCCTAACGTTTGGGCTATCTTTCAAGTTAATACCCTGAACTTTTAAGTTGTACATATTTAAACCCTAACGTTATATGTCGGGTTTAACTTGATACCTTTTTTCTATTTTCCGTCGAAAAGACTGAAATCTGGACGATTTTGCCCCTCACCTCATTCCTCATAGGGGAAATCACAAAAAATACCCTAACGTTTACATTATATTTCAATTTAATACCCAAAATGGTAGAAAAATTTCCTCTTATGACCATCAACATAGCGGTTAATCCTACTCTTCTTTGCTTTATGGAAAAGAATTCCGATGAATCCTGATGAAAACAAGAGGATTTGTATGCCATTGAAACAAAATTAATACACAGACATCCACATATTCCTCGGAGAAAGGCTATTCAAAATCGATAGCACCCGATGTCACCATGACGTGAACATCTTACTGGATGAGGTCCTCAAGCGAAAGGCTGTCTAATTCTATCTCCAGGATCGGGTCAAATGACCAATCTTGATCAAAATCTGGCCACTGTTAGACATGATCAGCTTCAGTCATTAAAGGAACCGAAGAAGATGGCCACGCCTCGACATCTGATGGTGGTGGTAGTACTAGCGGCAGCAAGCTAGGCAAGTCATCAATGCTGGGTAGTAGTTCTTCTAGAGCAAATACATCATCGGATGACGACGACAATGGATTGCTACTGTCGCCACTCCCTGACTAATCCGTGGCATTATCAAACACCACACCACAGCTCCAAGTTACATAACCATCAGCCACAATCACCCTGGAGCCATGTTGTGGTTGTTGTTGCTGCTGCTGCTGCTGTGCTGTGGTTGCTCGACTCGCCTTCTCTTTCTCCTTTCCCAGATATGATAATGCTCATGGTGATTGGCTCACTGTTAAAGCTCTGGCCAAGGGTCACGAAATCAATGCCAGCCTGGACATGCCCATGAAGACCAATGATGCAGAGCTCCATACGATAGAAGAATTGCCGTTGATGTGGATCCCGGGGATGAACGGTGGGGGATAGTCGAGGGCATCATCTCTCTCAAATGAAGAAGTTCTGCTCCCCCAACAAAGGGGCCAAGAGGGTCCACCCCTCTTCCCACCCCTACCCCACCTCCCTCATCCCATCTCTCAACCCACCCGACCACTCTCATGGCCTCGGCCTCTGCCATCTTCGCCGAGTAGCAGGAAGTGCTTGCATATCTCGTAGGCTGCTGCTGCTTCGACAAGAAAGGGATGGAAAAACAGAAGAACAAGAAGAACAAGAACAACCACCCCCTAAATTGGGCTGCTCCTGCTTCGGCGCTATAAGAGCTTCTGTGTTTGATGGGATTCTTTCCCTAACCGACATGTCATTCACGTCATCATAGATGCGTTTAAGGAGACCTCGGCAGTGCCTGCCAAGATGACGAAGACTAAGAACATCAGACTGTTCAAGTGCAACTGTCACTTTTTTGTAGCAAACAACCTAAATAGAATGGGATATGGTGGTCATGCCAGATGGAATGTGGTGAATTTAGTCGTCTTCATGTTCTTCAAAGGTACTTGTGTGAGAAATACTGCAGCGACGATGTCTTTGTTGTCTTTTGGGGTCGTCTGTTCCATAGGGCTTCTTTTTGGCGGTTCAAACTTCTTGATCATTATGGTTGCCTTCGTGTCCATTTTCGTTGGTTAGTTTATCGTCGGTACTTATTTCCTCAAGAATCTCATCCAGTTGTAGCGTTCATGTTTTGACATATATTTTACCCTTGTAATGTAATTCATGATATCTCTGATTCTCAAATTGAAATAGCTTAATGTTTTTCTAGATGGTGTGGTCTGTGATGCTACTCGGCATCTGATGCTAATGAAACATTCATGTAGTTGATATATGCAGTAAGTTGTTATTTGTTTTCCATTTCAATCTTCATTTCTGCTTGCTTTCATTGTCTTGATGTCTTAATTTTGTGTGTTCCTTTATTGTTTCTTGTATGCAGCGAAAATGTTTTGCTTGCTATTATTCTTTTTTCTTTTTCTGTGTGAGAGCAGAAATGAATATTGAACTAGTTACACAAGCCAAAGCCAACCCTAATGGATCATCATGGCAATCAAACTGTAGTGCAGAAGAAGCCCTCTTGATGCACAAATGTTCGTTGTAGAACGGAATGGTCGACGGTGGAAGTGTTGGAGGAAGAGGATGAAACGGCAGAAGAGAAGAAGGCATGAAATAGCGATCGCTAGGGTCACAAACGAGTTAGTTATTTGATTGAAATTGAGGAGAAAGAATTGGTCATGCGAGAATTGGTGATATGGATGATCTTCTATTTCTTGGTGGAAGCCTTGGAACGAGAAGCTGAAGCCAGTGAACAAGCTTACGAAGGCAGCAATACAGCATCGGTGTCGTGAGTGATCGCTCCGGGACGTAACCCCAAAGAACGGTTGTAGTTTTACCGCAAGTGCACGGTGTAGCAGCGAGCGGGTTATCGAACACAGGGAGGACGAATGACCGTGCTTGTTCCAATCAACCTGGCTATTTAAGAAGAGAGAAATTTGCCTTTGGCGATCCTGTCACAATCGTCAGACAAAGTACGGAAATATCAAATCAAACAAAGAACGTCTAGGGAATGGGGAATTCCCGCTACTCACCGTATTTCGTAAAGGTGGTTCATCGGCATCAAAATCGCTAGAATAAGATTTTGGATGAACTAGTTGCAACTGAATGTAGAACCAAGCTCACACTCTCGCGCTGTTGCCGGTCTATAGCTATCCTAGGCTCGGGCCCAATCTCTTGCAAACCCTAGCCTAGGGAAGCTAGCATTAGGATCAACATCATCGTTCAATCACGCACCGAGCCCAATCTCTTGCAAACTCGGCCCACGACCTAGATTGGGATAGTTCCTACCCGTCCAATCTCTTGCAAACGGGTATTGGCACGGAATTGGAACCGGAAACCCTAGTATCGGTCCAATCTCTTGCAAACCGATACTACTGAAATTCGATTCCAACCCAATTTGAATTTCTAGAGTTTCCTATCGAATTGGGATCCAATCTCTTGCAAATCCCAATCGATGTGAATTCCTAGCCATCCGTAGTAAATTGATCCCAATCTAATCCCTAGTAGCAATTCTAGCAAAATTCCTACCAATTCATCACAATTATGAAATAGGGCTTGTAGGGTTCATCCCCACGCCCCAAGACGTGGCGACTACTCACAATTCATAGCAAGATCACAAAAATAATCAATGAAATAAGCAATAGAATTCATCACAATATTGAGATATGCAATAAAAATAGAATTTTTAGAGAAGAGAAGACACAAACCAATGGAGTTCTTCAATTAATCCAACAAAAATCCAATTTTGTCTCCTCTCCAATCACAAGAATAAAACTAAAAAGCTAATCTAAAAAGCTGCAAAAAATCTAAGAGAAAAGCTCTCAAACTAGGGTAAAAACAGGGGTTAAATACCCCCCCAAATCGTCCAAAAACTGTGACCAAAATACCCCTGCACAACCTGTTTTCCGCAATTTTCGCTACAGGCAGCGCGTCGCACTCGGCCGAGTGACAAAAGTCGCTCGGCCGAGTGAAAACCCTGTAAATTTCCAGTAAGTCTCGATCTTCAGGGGTCTTCACTTCGGGGGCGGCTCGGCCGAGTGAGTTGTCGTCACTCGGCCGATGGCTTCATGGTACTCGGGCGGTCGGGAATATCCACTCGGCCGAGTGGGTCTTCTGAAGCTCAGGCAGCCGAAAAACAGTAACTTGGCGATTTTTGAAGGGCTTCGTCTGGGCGCCACTCGGGCGGACGGGGTCTCGTCACGCGGCCGATGTGGTCTCCGTCGCTCGGCCGAGTGTACATATGAATCGTGTCTGATCTGGTCGGCCGAGCAGTGTCTCGCTGGTCGGCCGAGTGACTCATTCACTCGGCCGAGTGGGACACAAAACATGCCCAGATTGCTTATTTTGGCCTCCTCGTCGCTCCTGCGACGTCCGTTCTTCTTCCGCTCCTCTCCAACAGCAAAATACCCCTCGGGGAGGTCGTCGGTGACCGTCTGGAGTAAGCGCATCTCGAGATCACTCCAAATCGCGCCAAATCACCTGAAATGCGACAAAAACAACAAATCGTGAAAAGCATCGCAATATCGTCGATATATCGTGAAAAACATGATTTGGGCGATCGAAATGGCATGCAAACATGCGGTAAAAAAGTGTAAAATAAGGAGTGATCAAAATCCCCCAAGCTTACCTCTTACTCGTCCTCGAGGAAGATAAGTAAAAGGCGAACCCGGTGGATTCGGAAAACGAAAACGGCGAAAAATGAAGAATGAAAAACGGAGAAGAATGAAAAACGAAGTAAAAATAAAGAAGAAAGAAAGAAGCGAAGAGGTAAGCCGCTAGATCATTTTCTCAGGACGTGGGTTCCGCTTACTCGTATAGCATGCACTGAATGAAAAACACATGTCAAAGAATTTTATTTTGATATCATAGTATAATAGTGCAAATAGAAATAGAAAACCCACGAGCAACAATATAATCATGAAAAACGGAATAATTTTATAATTAACATCGTCTGAATCATTTAAAGCGGTATACAAATCACAGATCACACACTTTTCAATTGAATGCTTTCTATCAGGAGAATAAGAGTATCACACTATAGAATAGAGAGAATAGAAAAGTATGGATTTCATGAAATGAATGCTAGGCTTAGATTTCTGGATGTCGTAAAGCTAAAAATAATCTCACCGAGTATAGAATATTACTTAGCCTAGGTTGTCGTGCAACGTCAAGTAGTCACTCTCTCACACATCAATGGATCCCCTCCCCCAAGCTTACCTATAAGCATGGTGGCATAAAAAAATATTTACATCCCCATTTTTATAAAGCTCCAAAAGCAATGAAAAGAGAAGAGAAAGAAAGAAAGTGAGATGGGATCTTTTATTGAGGATTTTTCCTCTTTTCTTTTTCTCCTTTTTTTTTTCTTTTTTTCTTTTTTTTTGATGCAATAGCATATATACACAACGATCCCAACTCAAAGAGAGATAATGATATACACGAATATTTTCTCTTTTCTCCTTTTTTTTGAATAAGAAATTTGGAGCTAGGAATTAATAGCGGGGGAAATGCCATATAATAGAATCGCTAAGGGGAGATTCACCAATGATTTTAAAAGTAGAGAAATGATGTTCAAGATTTGTGGAGAAAGAAATAAATTTATCACTCGGTTCACTCTATAAGACATGCACGACAACTTCAGCAGGGTAATCTAATCTACTCAGTTTCGATCACAAAAAAGCTAACTAATCCAGATTTATCATAGCTAACATCATTCAATCATCCTGAAGTGAAATGTACAATTCATGCATATAGAAGTGATATAGGAAAAGAAATCGGTACTCCAGATATAGGCATTCAATGCGTGAATCTTGGTGTGTTTTCTGTGATAGCATACATATGAATATTCAGACTCAGCTAATAATAAAATTTCATCCATTTTCATGTGGAAAAAGTGTGGGTTACTATCTCTAGGTGCAAGGCAAGTCATAGCATATGATATCAGAAATAAAATCTAAGACATGACAAATAAAGCATGCATATAGAATAAGCTAACTCCACGTCATCGTCATCATAGAAAAGTCATCTCTAGCATGAGATGAAAAAGAAAGAAATAAAGATAAAGGGAAAATAGAACTATTACAATGCGGCACACAGAAAAATAAGAAAAACGTGATGCATGGCAAAATAAAAGAAAAATGATGAAAAATAAGTGCAAAAGCGAAAAACGGTGTGGAAAACTAGAAATAAAGGTGGCAAACCGAAAAAGAGCGTGAGAACTCACTCCCCCAAGCTAAATGGCACAGTGTCCTCAATGTGCAAAGTGGGGCACACCGAGAGACAAGTAATGTGAGGGGTAAGTGAGGATGCATGCATGATGGGGAAAATAAACGAAAAATAAAGAAACGAAAAGTATGATGCGGCCATGATGCATGCACAGATAGGAGTGATACAGATATAAAGGTGGGGCACCAAAAACTCTCCCTCTCTCCCAAAAAAGATATATAAGGATACGATCTGAATGAGAAACCCAAAATAAGTGAGGGGAGGGGGTGGACAAAAATGCAACAGGACCCAGCAGAAACGGGCAGCACAACGGCAGGAATAATCGATGGCATCAAGGGTGCCTAAGAAGGTGGTGCTGCGCCGTCTCCGTCCTGAGGCGGAAGTGGTGGTGGTGGCTGGACAGGCCGCTGAGCGGGTGTGGGTGTGGAAGTGGTAGCATGCTGAGTGTGTTTGGAAGTGTGGGTGGGAACCTGCTGGGTGGGTGGGGGTACGCGGGGGAGACGCTCCAGGACCTGAGTAAGACAGTAGTGAATCTGGGGGATCAGGTCAAAGCGGCCAGCCATCGCAGAGACGGTGGAGGACAGGGTCCTAAGGTCGCCTCTGAGGCCACTCACCGCCCCCTCTAGAGCACGAATGCTCTGAAGTACAGTGTCGGGGGGAGGTGGTGCAGAGGGACGCACCGGTCGGGGCTGTGCAGGGCGTGGCTGGCGTACTCGGGTCGCGTATGTGACGGGCTCAGCGGGGAAGGGAACGAAAGGTGCTGTGCTCGCAAATGTGGGCCTGGCCTCAGTGTGAGGCCGGGGCACCGGCTGGTGAGAAGTGGAGGCAGCAGCAGCGAAAGAAGAATACAAAAGAGGCAGCGAGGCGGCCGGAGAGGTCAGTGGCACGGAAGTGTGGACAGACGCCACGACACTCTCGGAAAATACAGCAGCAGTAGAGACAGAGGGCTCTCCGCACTCAACTACGGTCGGCGGGCGTTCGGGTGGGGCAAAAGAAACAGGCTCAGCAGACAGGAGGCCAGTGGTGGTGGTGACAGCCGCGGAAGCAGTGGAGGTGGGCTCAGCTAAGGTACTCCCGACACCGACAGAGGTGGGGACAGAGGTGTCAGGAGCAGCGGAAACATCAGGTATAGGCTGAGGGGCCACGGGGTCAACAGGGGCGGCAGGCTCGGCAGGGGCGACAGGGTCTGCGGGGCAGCGTGGGCAGCGTGGGCCTGCTCGGCCTCCTCGGCCTCGAGCACGTAAGCAGCGGCGATGAGAACATCCATCGCAGGGAGCCAGTCCACGTGGGCTGGTGCAATCTGAGTCCGAGCTGGGCTCGGAAGAATCATGTAATCGGCACCGTAAGGGCCGTGCAACCAGACCCAGTGACGCTCACCGTGCGGACGAAGCATCTTCATCCGGGCCATAACATCGATCGACAAAGAAGTGGGGCCCGGTACTCGTCGCAGGTCGTCAGGGAAGTCCTCGCCGGTCATAAGGGCAAGAAGGGTGATCAGGCCGCCGCAGCATATCGGTGAGCGAGCGCCCACCGACACAATGATGCGGTCCAAAAACCAAGCCGCGACATCAATCACGACGGCGGGGACAAGCTCATCGCCATCCCTAGATAGAGCTCTGGGACGTGTCATCGCGTAGAGCATGTAGAGCTCTGGCGTAGATATCGTGCCCGGCTCATATCTGGCCAAAAAGGTCGTCGCCATAAGGCGCTGAGCAATATGGAGGCAGGGATGGGCAATGGCCGAGGCCTTGGCCCTACTAGGGTCAAAGGCAGCGTGAAGACCCGTAATCCGGGCCCAGAAGGCACCGGCGTCAAAGGAAGGTGGGGGGATATGGGTGGGGCCGTAACCGCGATCGGCTCCGGGGACAGCGGGCCACGAGAAAAATGCTCTCATCATATCGAGAGTGACCTGGCACTCCCGGTCCATGAACCGAAACGAGCATCCCTCGTCTGTCCGGGCGATCGAACTAAGAATCTCAAGTGTCAGGCGGGTAAACGTGTCCGCCGACACCTGAAAGAAATCTCGCCAGCCCACGTTGTCGTACAACGTGAGCATCCCCTCTAGTACCCCCAGGCGTCCTAGGTTGGCAAGGTGTGCAAACCTGGAGGGTACGATCGAGCGCTGGGAGATACGCTCGAAGACGGCGCGGTGTGCGTCGTCTCGGAACGTAATCCCGAGCGGCCCGACCAGTGGAGCCGGAGGTGGTGGCTGTGGAGCGGCAGGGAGTGGCTGTGCGGGCTGTGTGGGCGCTGCAGGCTGTGCGGGGTGTGCGGGGCCTGCAGGCTGTGCTGGGTGGATGGGGTGTGTGGGAGAAGGCGGAGGAGAGTCCTCCAACTCGTGGGAGGGGCCGGCGTCATCCGACCGCTTCCGCTTGGCGGAAGCTCTCTTCGACCGCGGTCGTGTCCGGGGCGGCATATCGGCCCCGAGCGCGAGCCGAAAAAGTGTAAAAAGTGCGGCGTGTGCAAAATAAAGGAAAGAGTGTACCCCGACACGCCGCGAGTGCTAAGTAATGGAAGAGTGTGAAGACAGCACCTCCGCGAAGCCCAATTCAGTCCGTAGAAGCTCCCCTGGGCTCCCCTAAGCTCCCAAAAACAACCTGCGCATGAAATGGAGATATCAGCGGGTAATATTCAAAACGTATGGAGCATTAGGGGTATAATAGATAGATATAGAAATTGATTAGGGTTTGGGGGTCGTTTAACACATGGATCCTCGAAAAATACACAAAAAGAGCAGAAAATGGCGAAATTGGCGATACCAGAGGTGGTCGGAGCGGCGGCCGCCACCGGCGACTCGGGCGAGGCGCGGCGGGTGCTCGGCCGGCGGTGGCTGGCCGAGCGGCGGCGCGGCGACGGTCGGTCGGGCGAGTGAGGACGAGAGCGAGGGGAACGGGCGAGGGGAATGCGAAATGTCGCGGGCGATTTGGGTTTTTGCGTTTCGAAAAACGTGCCCCCCCTCGGCCCCTTATATAATAAAAGTTACGACTCGGCCGAGTGACTAGGTCACTCGGCCGAGTGGGATTAAATGAAATATCCTCCTCGCTTACGCTTCGGCCGAGTGGCTTTGCCAGCCTCGGCCGAGTGGAGTAAGTCCATTCGGCCGAGTGGCTCAAGCTACTCGGCAAGACTCGCCCTAGGAGCGTATCCGTTTTACTCGGCCGAGTGAAAATGTATACTCGGCCGAGTAGCAGTTATACTGAAATCAGGAAAATAAACAGAGAGTTGGGTACAGCAGACTTCCCTCGTTCGTGAGCGGCTCGGCCGGACGAACTTGTGTACTCGGCCGAGTGACTAGTATACTCGGCCGAGTGAGCCTTGTGTTCTGCTGTTTGTCTTCGTTTGGGCTCTAAACTCCGTCTTTCTTCCTCCAGTCGATTTCATCTTACTCCTAAGCATCGAGCGTCTTCCTGGGGCGCTCCTCGTCGTCTCGTTCATCCTCCTCATGATGGATTTACCTATCTCCTCTCCTGTCAAGAAAAATAGGACCCGTTATCACAAAATTTTTGGGCGAACGACTCAAAACACTAAAAATTTCTAAAACAAAAATAAAGAAAAAGTAAAAATAAAGCATTAACCGTCGGGTTGCCTCCCGACAAGCACTCGTTTAAGGTCGTGAGCTCGACCCCTTATGATTTTCAATTAATGCGGGATGTTTGGTGCATATGAGATGCACCCATCAAATTTTCCGGGGAGAACGCTTGGATTCGGAAGTTGCGGCGGCGTGTTCTCCCTCGGTGGTCTCCCGTCTCGAATAGTGTTGGGAGGAGGCTCCCCCAAGCTAGCGTTTGCTCTGGTCAACGGCTTCACCGGTGACGCCGATTTCCGTATCGGCGGAGCTTTCTTTGGAGACTTTTGTTTCGAGAGCTTGCAGAGCTCTCGAATCCTTGCGACATCAGCGTCGCCTTCATCACTTTCAATGGAGAGGTCGGGGGAATCATCTATCTCCTCATCTTGGCCTAAATCCGGGCCTTCATCAAAATCCTCATCGAAAAGAGCGCCAATCGAGTGGGGGGTCGCCTTCTCAATTACCTCATCAAGGAGGTCCATGTAGTCAAGTTCCTCGTGGTAAGGCATGTGTTTCATAGCCTTAGGAATGTGAAGCTCCACCTCGATGTTGCCGACATTTAAAGTTAGGGTACCTTCACGCACGTCGACAATGACTCCGGCGGTGGCGAGGAACGGGCGTCCAAGTATCAATGAAGTATCTCCCTCCTCCTTAACGTCCATGATCACGAAGTCACATGGCAAGCATATTCCCCCCGAGACTTGTAGCGGGATGTCTTCGGCGATCCCTACCGGCCTTGTTATTCGCCCATCGGCCAATTGTATCCGCATGTCGGTAGGTTTCAACTTCGTCCCGGTGTTTAGCCTTAAGAACATGGAGAGAGGCATGAGGATCACACTAGCCCCTAGATCTACCAACGCCTTTTGAAGAGGGACGCCGCCCAAGGTGCAAGGAATCCGAAAACTCCCCGGGTCTTTAAATTTGGCCGGCTCCTTCTCTCTCTTGGTGAACCAAGAGCCCTCCTCGGCTAGCATAATCTTCTCCTTCCTCTTTCTCCCCGAAATCAAGTCCTTTAAGAATTTAGCATATGTGGGGATCTCCACGATGGCGTCGAGGAAGGGAATGTTGAGGCTAACTCCTCTCAGATACTCGAGAAACTTCGCTAGCCTTTTCTCCATTTTCGCTCTAGCGAGCCTTTGGGGAAATGGGACCGGTGGCATGAAGCGCCTTTCCTCAATCAATTGCTCCGCTCTAGATTTCTCCTTTTCTTGTGGCTCTTTCTCCTTATCAACTTCAACTACCGGCTCAATTGGCTCCAAACTTTCCTCCACGGGCTCCTCGGTAGGAATCATGGCGGGGGTGGTATCCTTCCCGCCTCTAGTAGTAACGTCAACTACGGCATTGATGTGGCCGGTGTTGCCCCGTGGGTTTTGCTCGGGTTGCGCCGGCAATCGTTGAGTGTTCCGATTGAGCAACGCCAATTGCTCCGATATTTGAGCCACAACGGTATTAAGGGAGTCTTGCACCGCCTTCAAGGTAGCATTGACCTTATTTTGCTCGACCATAAACACCTCCACTCTAGCTTCGAAGTCGGATCGTTGTTGAGCTTGTGGAGGGTTTTGATTTTGATTCCTCCACCCTTGATTGTATCCGGGCGGCCTATATGGTGGAACTTGTTGCTTCGGTTGGAAATTTTGTTGTGGAGGCCCCCTCGGCGGATAGTGTTGTTGTTGGGGTGGTGGTGGTCGAGCTTGTTGAGGTGGTTGTTGTGGCGGGTTCAAAGCTCCTTCATTGTTGGCGTAAGAGAATCCGGGATGATTTCTTGTGGCCGGATTGGCCCAATATCATTGGTTCCCCGCGACATATTGTACTTGCTCCAAGGATCCTTCTCCTTGCTCTCCTCCCACATACATGGCTTGAGATTGGTCTTACCAATCACTCATTTGGTTCGTTGGAGCGGAGGTGGAAGGGGTTCCTTGGGGCTCCGTGATAAACTTCTCCAGTCTCTCCACTACCTTGTGGAGAGAATCAAACTTGCTTGTAAGCTCTGCTACGGCCTTCGCCTCATAGATACTAGTTGGCTTCAAGAAGGACGTGGAGTGTCCTCGCTCATCGCCCCATTGTTGGTTGTTTGAGGCCATCTCCTCAATTAGGGCCGTAGCTTCCTCGGGAGTCTTTGACAAGATAGCACCATTCGCCGCGGCATCAATAATTTGTTTGGTCCCCGGTTGGAGACCGTTGTAGAAGCTATGAACTAGCTCCCAATCTTCAATGCTATGGTGCGGGCATTGATGCTGTAGATCCTTAAAACGCTCCCAAGCCTCATAGAGCGGCTCTTGGGGTCCTTGCTTGAACGACATGAGAGCGCTCTGGATCTTCACCGTCTTGGATGGTGGATAGAACTTGTCAATGAATGCACTCGCCAACTCGTCCCAAGAGGTGAAGACTCCCTCAGCCTGCGTCCTCAACCAATAGAGTGCCTTGTCCTTTAGCGTGAAGGGGAAGAGACGCAGTCTGATGGCATCGATGGAGACCCCCGGCATTTGGAATGTGGCGCACTTCGACAAGAATAATTGGATGTGGTAGTCAGGATTTTCATGGGCATTCCCATGAAATGGATCCTGCTGCATCAGAACCACTAGTCCAGTTTTTAGCTCGAAGTTCTTGTCAGCCGCCAACTCCGGCATGGCAATGGATGAGGTCGTAGAAGAGGTCTTAGGCTGAAGCCTATCTCGAATAGAAATTATCCTCGCCATCCTTGCCGCTAATTGGTCCGCAGTTTCTGGGTTGGTCATAAACCTTCCTTCCGGATTTTGTCTCCTTTCCGCTCTAAGTCTCCGCGCGGTACGTTCGATCTCGGGGTCAAATAATATAGCTTCAGGGTTCGCCGTAGATCTCGTGTACATGCACAGGGAAAACAGAGTTTCAAAGAAATGATTAGTACCGTGGAAGGGTTAGGTAAAAATAAAGAAATGGAAATAATAATAATAATAATAATAAAAAAGAAATAGCTAGGGTGGTAAGATCAAACGCAATCGCCTCCCCGGCAGCGGCGCCAAAAACTTGATCGCTCCGGGACGTAACCCCAAAGAACGGTTGTAGTTTTACCGCAAGTGCACGATGTAGCAGCGAGCGGGTTATCGAACACAGGGAGGACGAATGACCGTGCTTGTTCCAATCAACCTGGCTATTTAAGAAGAGAGAAATTTGCCTTTGGCGATCCTGTCACAATCGTCAGACAAAGTACGGAAATATCAAATCAAACAAAGAACGTCTAGGGAATGGGGAATTCCCGCTACTCACTGTATTTCGTAAAGGTGGTTCATCGGCATCAAAATCGCTAGAATAAGATTTTGGATGAACTAGTTGCAACTGAATGTAGAACCAAGCTCACGCTCTCGCGTTGTTGCCGGTCTATAGCTATCCTAGGCTCGGGCCCAATCTCTTGCAAACCCTAGCCTAGGGAAGCTAGCATTAGGATCAACATCATCGTTCAATCGCGCACCGAGCCCAATCTCTTGCAAACTCGGCCCACGACCTAGATTGGGATAGTTCCTACCCGTCCAATCTCTTGCAAACGGGTATTGGCACGGAATTGGAACCGGAAACCCTAGTATCGGTCCAATCTCTTGCAAACCGATACTACGGAAATTCGATTCCAACCCAATTCGAATTTCTAGAGTTTCCTATCGAATTGGGATCCAATCTCTTGCAAATCCCAATCGATGTGAATTCCTAGCCATCCGTAGTAAATTGATCCCAATCTAATCCCTAGTAGCAATTCTAGCAAAATTCCTACCAATTCATCATAATTATGAAATAGGGCTTGTAGGGTTCATCCCCACGCCCCAAGACGCGGCGACTACTCACAATTCATAGCAAGATCACAAAAATAATCAATGAAATAAGCAATAGAATTCATTACAATATTGAGATATGCAATAAAAATAGAATTTTTAGAGAAGAGAAGACACAAACCAATGGAGTTCTTCAATTAATCCAACAAAAATCCAATTTTGTCTCCTCTCCAATCACAAGAATAAAACTAAAAAGCTAATCTAAAAATCTGTAAAAAATCTAAGAGAAAAGCTCTCAAACTAGGATAAAAACAGGGGTTAAATACCCCCCAAAATCGTCCAAAAACTGTGACCAAAATACCCCTGCACAGCCTGTTTTCCGCAATTTTCGCTACAGGCAGCGCGTCGCACTCGGCCGAGTGACAAAATTCGCTCGGCCTAGTGAAAACCCTGTAAATTTCCAGTAAGTCTCGATCTTCAGGGGTCTTCACTTCGGGGGCGGCTCGGCCGAGTGAGTTGTCGTCACTCGGCCGATGGCTTCATGGTACTCGGGCGGTCGGGAATATCCACTCGGCCGAGTGGGTCTTCTGAAGCTCAGGCAGCCGAAAAACAGTAACTTGGTGATTTTTGAAGGGCTTCGTCTGGGTGCCACTCGGGCGGACGGGGTCTCGTCACTCGGCCGATGTGGTCTCCGTCGCTCGGCCGAGTGTACATATGAATCGTGTCTGATCTGGTCGGCTGAGCGGTGTCTCGCTGGTCGGCCGAGTGACTCATTCACTCGGCCGAGTGGGACATAAAACATGCCCAGATTGCTTATTTTGGCCTCCTCGTCGCTCCTGCGACGTCCGTTCTTCTTCCGCTCCTCTCCAACAGCAAAATACCCCTCGGGGAGGTCGTCGGTGACCGTCTGGAGTAAGCGCATCTCGAGATCACTCCAAATCGCGCCAAATCACCTGAAATGCGACAAAAACAACAAATCGTGAAAAGCATCGCAATATCGTCGATATATCATGAAAAACATGATTTGGGCGATCGAAATGGCATGCAAACATGCGGTAAAAAAGTGTAAAATAAGGAGTGATCAGTGAGCAAACGGCGTGCTGCTTGTCGGCGGAGGTCATAATATATAGCATCCTCCCTTGGATTTCCTTCAAATCATTATGCCGTCTCAAGTCAAGAATTAGAGTCGAGCCATCTACGATGATCATCTATTCAAGATGCTGCAACATGGGCTCACAGCTAAACATGGGCCCGAGCAGATATTAACTTGAAAGATACCCCAAACATTAGGGTATTAACTTGAAAGATACCCCAAACGTTAGGGTATTAATTTGAAAGATACTCCAAACGTTAGGGTATTTTTTTGTGAGCTTCGATTAGGGGCAAAACGGGTATAATTTAACGACGTTGTTGTCCGTTAGCTAAAACACGCAAAAAGGTATTGCTATGTACGACTTAAAAGTTCAGGGTATTAATTTGAAAGATACCCCAAACGTTATGGTATTTTTTTGTGAATACCCCTTTTTAATAAACAAAAAGGGTAAGACACTCTTCATTAAATTGGTTGGTTATCTGATGTAACTCTATAATTCAAATATAATTGCTTAAACGAACACGAGCACGGGTGAGCGCAATGTTTGAATGTTTCCCTATGTTTTTTTTGCTATCAGCCAGCAACTATAACCCCGTTTGCTTTGAATCCATAAATTTAAAGGTTTTTCTAATATCAGTCTATTAAATCATTCTTTAAAATATCAAAATACATTTTAAATAATTTAAGTTACATCAAGTTAAATTTTTGATTAACTTTATAACTTAAAATTATATTTTGAAGATAGTTGCACTAATAATTTTAGTTATATCACATTAGTTCGTTTTTAGTAAATATTTTCAAAATATAAAAAAGTGAGTGATTAATATCAACTTTTAAATGCTTTAAGAGACAGATGTTAAATAAACCTTAAATTTTAGTGTAACAAATTAAGCCTCACTAACAAGTCGTGGATACCTGCAGAGAAAATGGGGAACACATGTGTGACGAAATTGATCCGAATGAAGAATCCCACGAAGGCCATACAGAGTTGTTAATGGGGCCCAAGAAGTCCATGTAGAAAGTGAACTGCTTACACAGTCAAAGCCGGACCACGTTTTTGCCAGTTGAGCTTCCGAGCCTTAAGGGGATGGATTATAATGGGCTTATTAATAGCGGTGTAAGTGGACATCAGTTACACATATTTTTAAAGGACAATCATGACACTATTACAGTGGAGCCGTTATCTACTAACGGCACCGATGTGATGCCTCTATCTCTAAGTAGTTTAAACGGCGATTGGACGAGGGGACAAGCTCCAAAGATACTAAGCACTAGGTATTATGACCTCTCTCTCTCTCTATTTCCCCACTTATATTTCTTCCTCCATTGCTCGGTGTGACAGGACCAAGTCGACCTCCCAATAGGTCAGTCTTGATTGCCCCTAGCCTTCTTAAGTCATTTACTGACTTACCCATTGGATGGGATTTGGGTCGGAACCCAGATCCAACCCTCTGACGATTTGTCTGTGTTGCAGATAGCTCAGCAGTCAACTCAATAGATAGCTCGGAACAGCTTGGAGTTAGGTCGGGCTGTAGCTTTATAGCTCGGACTTAGCTCTCCTTGACCAAGATTCAGCCATCCTCGGGTCCCATTCTTCAGCTGACGAAGCACCACGTCACTGGAGGCGTCGTCCTCGTCAGCTCCACCTCAATGTTCGACGAATTCACTCGTCAATAGTTGGCGCCATCTGTGGGAACAACTGAGTCAACTTCCTTGTCAATAACAATGTCGCTTCAACCCACTAACCAAGTGTCCACGGGATCATTCACTAGCGGGACCCTGACGCCCCGATCATTCAGGAAGATTCTGACTCTTCTTCTTCTCAAGAGAGGCCAGATCCACATCTGGTCACGTTAGAGCAATTTCAAGGTTTTCGCAAGCCGTCAATGCCAACACACAGGTGTTGACTACCATGATAGAACGATTGGCACACCAACCGTCACTGGTGCAAAGGGATGGTGAACTGAACGTGGAGTAACAAGTCAACCATCTGACTGATGTTACTCCTCCACCTCAGTGAAGACCCGAGGTCGGCGACCTCAATGGGGGTCATGGCAGTGAAGGCAATAATCGTTCTGTCGGACCTACGGGTCAGAGACCCTCCACCAACGGGAGAACCTCATGCCGCCTACTCATAGAGACATTGAGCAAGAATAGGGCCGCCGCACTCAGGACCGCAGCCGCAGTCCACTCTAGATATCCAAATCTGGACACAAGCTTGAGAGCCGAGGAGGCTGCCCTCCCTCAAACTCCCCCAATGGACCGGGAGGGGGTGCAATTGATTCTTCCAGCGCTTTAACCATCGGCAGACCAAACGTCGTGGTGATGTGCAACGTCCCAATCCATCGTCACCCGATTCAGAGGACAAGCACACCCATTGAAGAAGAACATCACTTCAGCTCCACGACTGCCAAAGTTCAAGCTGCCTTCCCAAGACAAGTATGATGGCATAGTCGACCCTTGTGAGCAAGTCCCAAAGTACAAGAGTCTGATGGGGATACATGGTGCGGACGAACCTTTCATATACCAAGCCTTCCATACAACATTGACCAAGGCGGTTGATGAATGGTACAATGGGTTGCCCAACCAACGCATTGGGTCATTTAAAAGCGTATCCCAATCTTTCTGCCAACAGTTCATGGCGGGATGAAGGCAGAAACGAAGCTAAGCCTACCTCTTCACTTTGGAGCAGGGAGAAGGTGAAACATTACGGGCCTTCTTCACACATTTCAACAATGAGAGGGTGAAAGTCAAGGACTGTAACGCCGAGACAGTCATTGTAACTCTACAAAGGTATCCACTGTAAAGATTTGGTGAAATCACTGCAACATCGACCGTCACATGACCTCGACCACCTCTTCGCTAGAGTAGCACGGTACATGTTGTCGAAGGAAGTACTGGCCACCCAAAGGAAAAGCTCTTCCAAGCCACATGCAAATGCCAAAAGAGAAGCTTGGCCCCATGATGGATCGTGCTGAGAGCCAAGTGACCGGCGGTAACGAGAAAGGAGTCCCAAAGGTCGTATACGTGCAACCAATAAGGTCTTCACCAAATTGAATGCCACCAGGGCCGAAGTCCTAGCCTATGCAAAAGGCGAAGAACTCTTCGACCGATCTCCTCCCAAACAGAACGGCAGGTGAGTAAAGAGAGATGACCTTAAATATGGCAGGTACGACCAAGATAATGGCCACAACACCTTGTTGGATGCTAAAGAAGGACATGAATCCCTAGTCAAGCGTGGCCACTTGAAGAAATTCGTCGACAACTTGTAAGGATTGTCTATGCCTTGCAATACTAACAACAAATACTCTAGGGGGTGAATATAGTAATGGCATAAATTGCGTATTTAAAAATCAACCTTGCAAATGCGAATTATAAATGCAAGAGAATTTAAACACCACAATTAGCAAACACAAACACAAGATTTTACTTTGGTTCTCCAAACTTGGATAGATGCAGCCACGCCAAATATTCACTATAATTCTCAGAAAGAGAGTGAATACGATCTTACACGGAGATACCTCACACAGAGGATTTTGAATTCTCACACCGAGAAATCCTTGCTCTCACATTGAGAGACTCAAACTCTCACAAAGAGAGATCTCAACCAACCCTACACAAGGGTTATACTCTCACACAGCAAGTAGCTAGCTCTCACACAGAAAGCTAGGGTTTCAAAGAAAACAATGTAAAATAAATACTCTTACATATGCCTTGAGATAAACTTACTTATATGAAGAAGAAGGCATGGAAGTGAATCTCCAAGTGATAAGATTTAGCTTGATTGCACTTGGATGATTTTCCTTGAGCTTGACTTCAATGCATGTAGAGGAAAATGAGCTCTAAGAGGGAAATGAGAGAGTTTAAGAGTGGCTTAATCAATCTCTAATGATTTGCAATAGTTCCAAGAATATCTAATGAACTAAGCCCTTTCCTATATATACGAACCCCAAATAAACCCTCAAATCTAAGCAAAAAAACCCAAATGAATAAATCTGCAACAACTAGATTTGGAAGTTTACGCTTCGGACAGTCGACTGAAGAATAACTGACAGTCTACTAGTCAACGACTATAATCTGAGCCAGAACATGCGACTGTAGAAGACTACACATGCGCTTGAATATCCTTCAGCAGGCTACTGTCACATGGGATGGAAATGGAGTATGAAAAATGCAAATTTCGCACTAGCGCCTTCAGACTATAAATGACCAATTCTCAGGTGACTGTAATTTGACAGTCGACTGAAAACCTCTCATCATTCGACTCTCATCTTTCGTTGCCCTTCCGCATTTAGTACTATTGCTTTGAGGGCAATGCAACGTTCAGCTTAGGGGAGTCGCACTATGTGCGTCAGTCATGTCTTTTTCTCCGTTTTTGAGTCATTTTCGTCGTGGTTTTCTTTTCCTTTTCATCCTTTTATTCTCCCTCTCCTAGAGAAGACCCTGCAATGATGAAACTGCCATTAAACCCCACGCACACTTAGCTAGGCAACGATAACTATCCTCACTTACCCTAGGAAGCCGAGTTCTATTGCATTTTATGCTCTGTGGGTTTACTTTGCTTTTTGTGTTGAGTTGTGTGTTGTGACTAGCTAGTTGGTGTGCTTCTAGTTCGTGATTTTGTTTTATATGCCTATCCTTGGATGACCCCTAGACTATCATGCTTCAATTTCGAATATGCGGTATATTGCTTCTACTTTCTGCTTCATTATGCATGAATCATCTATATATTTATGCTTCAAACCGCATGTGTCGGGACTCTACCAATAGGACTAGGATAACCCATGTTGCTTACGCTCTGATCCACAAAAAATTCTCCTTTTGCCAAGTTTTTAGAATTCGAATTCTTTTTTGTTTTACTTGGTGCAAATCCTCTCGTCGTGTACTTAACTCCCACTTGAGAGAGTACACAATTTTGCAACATACCTGTGCATCATTCTCCCGCTTTTGGAGAATGCATATTTTTTCTACTTCAAAAAAAGAGGGAAGTAGAGAGGAGAAAAGAAAGAATATGTATAGCCAAAATTCAAAAAAAAATACATATACCAAAATCCAAAACCCAAAAAAGTTCTGTTGTAAATATTGCTCCTACGCTGTGAATAAAAGGAAGGCGAGAATTTGCACCAAGTGCTCTCCTCCACACCTACTCAACCCGTTTCATTTTCAAACACACTTGGCATAGGAGCTTTCTAGCAATCATCTTGGCAATCGTGCGGTGATTTCCTAGTTTCTAGCGGTAGAGTCCCTGACATATGACATGTTTCTATTCTTACTCTATTCTCATGCATGCTTGAACTATTATTCACCGCTAACTTGAATTGATTCGATATTTGGGTCATTCCATGGATATATGTATATGGAGCTTCATTGCATGATTTAGACAGTTACATCGTTGGCTAGTTCACAACCATACTCACTCGCGCTTCATCATATGGACCCACGACACTAGTAGGGACTCGTATTCACGGGCTTAGTGTTATGCTTCTCGCGTGCTTGCTTTGTGTGTTGTGCTTGTTTCCATTGGCTCTGATGGGTAATCTAGGATTTCCTTTTCTTTTTATTTTTCTCTCTTTTTATTTTCTCCCGACGAGCTTCTATTCTCACTCGTCTTCCTCGAGGACGAGGAAGGGTTCAGCTTGGGGGATTTTGACGTGCGTTTATATTTCATATATTCATGCACGTCTTCTTCGTCGTTTCCCGTCGTTCTTCGTTGTTTCGAATCCGTTCCTTTGTGTTTTTTTGATTCCTTTTTACTTACGTTGTGTTTATGTGCTTTTGCAGGTCATTGCTAGCGTAGGGGACATACACAGCCAACATCATGAGTCTCCGGATCAACAGGAGGTGTCGCACGAGATTCAGAGAGCCATTTGTCAAAGAAAAACCATGTATCAGCTATCAACCGATCGGGTAGAACAGCCACCTGATCGGTTCATACGGCCATATCCGTCCCGAGGAAGAGGCATATCCACCTGATCGGTTCATTGATCGGGTGGATGTAACACAGAACGCTGTTTTGAAGGCCAAAGATCACCGGTCGGTTGAGACTTCACCCAATTGGGTCACCGGTAGCTACTGCCTCCCATGCTCAAGAAGTCGAAGACTCACCCGATCGGTTCAGTGATTGGGTGAGATTTATCATAAGCTGAAGACACAATTTCCCGTCGTTTCACCCGATCAGGTGAAGTCTCATCCGATCGGGTGAACGTTTATTTTTGTCTTTTTGTGGGAAAATTCCCTGGCTTCTTGCCAACTTGTATAAATTGGGCTAGGTTTTCCCAGAAACGTAATCCCCATTTTAAAGCTGTTTTAAGGGATTTCTTGGCTGCTCTGAATTAAACTCTAATCGTAAGTTCTTTGCTCGTTCTTATATTTTGATATTGCATTTATACTTCTATTTGCTAGGGTAAACTATTGATCGGAGCCCCGGAAGTGCGAACACGCAACCGGGGCACGCGACTCGCTAGTCTTACCGCAAGCGCACGGTGTAGCGGCGAGCGGGTATCGAACACGAGAAGGTCAAATGACAGTGTCTTCTTCAACTCACCTGGCTATAAGAACAGTCGAGAAATGTTCGCAATAAAGCGGTCACAGTCGTTCAATTGTATAAAAGGAATATCAAATTAATAAAGACGCCTATGGGGTAGGGAATACCCGCTACAAACCGTATCTTGTCATTGTGATTCGTAGGTTTCACAATTGCAAGACTTGAAATTCAGGTGAACTAGTTGCAACTAAATGTAGAACCAAGCTCACACTCTCGCGCTATTGCCGGTCTATAGCAAACCTAAGGTGGGGTCCAATCTCTTGCAAACCTAACCTAGGCAAGCTAGCGTGAAGAACAACATCATCGTTCAATCGTATCTCGAGCCCACTCTCGTGCAAACTCGAGCTACGACCTAGGTTAGGATAGTTCCTACCCGTCCAATCTCTTGCAAACGGGTATTGGTATAGAATTGCAATCGAAAACCCTAGTTTCGGTCCAATCTCTTGTAAACCGATTCCGGAGAAATCCAATTGTAACCCAATTCGAATTTCTAGGGCTTCCTATCGAGTTGGGATCCAATCTCTTGCAAATCCCAATCGGTATGAATCCCTAGCTATTCGTATTAAATCAATCCCAAACTAACCCTAATCAATTCTGGCAATAATTTCACCAATTCATCACAAATTAGAAATAGGGTTCGTAGGGTTCATCCCTACGCCCTAAGATGTTAAAACTACTCACAATTCATAATGAAATTCACAAATAAAATCAATAGAATTCATTGCAATATTCAATATATCAATAAAAATGAGGTTTTTGATAGAGGGAGAGACAAACCAATGGAGATTCAATAGCATCCAACAAAATAACATTTTTCTTTCTCCCCTAAAAGCTCAATATAATCTCCTAAAAGTAATCTAAAAAAGGCTGCAAAAAGTTCTGAAAAAGCTCTCTAAACTAGGTTAAAAACTGGGGTTAAATACCCCCCAAAATCGCCCAAAAAACTGTAACGAAAATGCCCCTGCGCAGCCTCAAAATCGTAATTTACGCTACAGGCAGCGCGTCTCACTCGGCCGAGTGACAAATGTCATTCGGCCGAGTGACAAACCCTGACAAATTCCAGTAACTTTGGACTTTTGGGGGTCGGCTCCTCGGGAGTCACTCGGCCGAGTGACTTTCTTTGCTTCGGCCGAGGGGACTTCTTCACTCGGCCGAGTCGGAACTCAGGAGTCGACTGATAGATTACAGTAAGTCTGGACTTTTCGTTGCCGTCGTCTTGATGCCACTCGGGCGAGTGGTGTCTCCGTGGTTCGGCCGAGTGGGCTGGCGACGGTCGGTCGAGTGCACGCTGATACTCTATCTTCTGCGTGTCAGATCTGGTCGGCCGAGCGGGCTTTCGATGGTCGGCCGAGTGACTCCTTCACTCGGCCGAGTGACATGCAGAAAATGCCCAATCTTCGTATTTTTGCTTCCTTGTCGCTCCTACGACGTTCTTTCTTCTTCCACTCCTCTCCAATAGCAAAATTCCCCTCAAAAGAGTCACGGGTGACACTCCGGAGTGGGTGCATCTTAGAATCACTCCAAATCGCTCGAAATCTCCTGAAATTCGACAAAAACAAGAAATCGTGAAAAGCATCGCAATTTTGCCGAGAAATCGTAAAAAACGCTATTCGAGCGATCAAAATGGCATGCAAACATGCAGAAAAAAGGTGTATAATATGGAGTGATCAAAATCCCCAAGCCTACCTCTTACTCGTCCTCGAGGAAGATGAGTAAAAAACGAACCCGGTGGATAAAGAAAATAGAAACGATGGAAAGGCGGAAAATGAAAAAAAAACGAAAAACAAAAATAGAAAACGAAGAGGGAAGATGCTAGATCATTTTTCTCAGGACGTGGGTTTTGCTTACTCATATAGCACGCATCGAAAGTAAAAACACATGTCAAAGACTTTTATCTCGACATCATAGTATAATGATGCATTTGAAATAGAAAACCCAAGAATATCAATATAGCATGAAAAATGGAATAATTCTAGAATTAGCATCGTCTGAATCATCTAAAGCGGTATACAATATCGTAGATCACACACTTTTCAATTGAATGTTTTCATGAGATGAATGCTAAGCGTAGATTTCTGGATTTCGTGAAACTTTAGCGATCTCGCTAAGTATAAAATATTACTCAGCCTAGGTTGTCATGCACCGTCAAGTAGTCACTCTCTCACACATCATAGGATCCTCTCCCCCAAGCTTATCCATAAGCGTGGTGGCATAAACAAAACAATATTTACATCCCCATTTCTTTTGAAGCTCCAAAAGTCAAAGAAAATAAAAAATAAAAGCAAAAGAGGGAAGAAAGAGAGAAAGGATATGAGATGGGATCGTTTTCGAACTTCTTTTCTCTTTTCTTTTCTTTTTCTCAAATCTTTTTCTTTTTCTCTTCTTTTTTTTATATCAATATACACAAATGATCCCAAATCAAAAGAGAAGGATATACAAGTATTTTTTTCTTTTTGGTTTTGGGGAATTTGGAGCATGAGATATAATAACGGGGGGATGCCAATAATAGAATTGCTAATGGGAGATTCACTAATGAATTTAAAGTAGAGAAATGATGTTCAAGGTATGTGGAGAAAGAAATAAATGTATCTCTCGGTTCACTCTATAGGACGTGCATGAAAACTTCAGCAGGGTAATTTAATCTACTCAGTTTGATCTCAAAAAGTAAACTAATCCAGATTTGTCAATGCTAGCAAACATTCAATCAACCTGAAGTGAAGCGTACAATCATGCAATAAGAAGTGATATGAGAAAAGAAAGCAGTACTCCAGATATAAGCATCAATGCGTGAATCTTGGTGTGTTTTCTACGATAGCATACATATGAATCATCAGACATCAGCTAATAATAGAATTTCATCCATTTTCATACGGAAAAAGAAGTGGGTCACTATTTCTAAATGCAAAACAGGACGTAGCATATGATATCAGAAACAAAAGCTATGACATGGTAAATTTAGCATGCATATAGAGAAAAGCTAACACCACATCATCGTCATCACAGAAAAATCATCTCTAGTAAAAGATGAAAGAAACAAAGATAAAAGAAAACAGAATTATTTACAATGCAGCACACAAAGGAAATAAGAAAAACGTGATGCATGGTAAAAAAATGAAAAAGTGATGAAAAATGGGTTCAAAAGCGGAAAAACGTGAAAAAACTAAAAATAAAGGTGATAAAAGCAAAAATTGTGAGAACTCACTCCCCCAAGCTAAAGTGCACAGTGTCCTCAATATGCAAAGTGTGGCACACCGAGAGACGTGAAATGGGTGGGGAGGGTGAGGATGCATGCATGATAAAAGAAGAAAATGAAAAGAAAATATGATGATGTGAAAGATGCATGCAAAGATCGGAGTAATGCAGATAATGTGTCACCAAAAATAACTCTCCCTTTCTCCCAAAAAAAGATATATAATGATGTGAGCAAGATAGGGACAAAAGTAGTGCGGGGTGGGGGGGGGGGGGAGTGGGGGCAAAAAATATATCGACAGGACCAGCAGAGAATGGGAAGCATAACGACAAAAAGGATCAATGGCATCAAGGGTGTGCCTAAGCTGGTGGTGCTGCACTGTCTCCGTCCTGTGGTGGAGGAGGAGGTGGTGGTGGTGGTCGAGGTGTCGGCTGGGTGGGTGGGTGTAGTGGAGGGAGTCGCGCCAGGATCTGATTCAGGCAAACCTGAATATCGGGAAGCATGGCAACGCGAGACTCCACGGAACTGACCGCGGCAGAGAGAGCCCTAAAATCGCCCCTGAGTCCACTCACCGCCCCCTCAAGAGCACGAAGGCTCTGAAGTAGAGTGTCAGGGGGTGGTGGAGCGGAGTGACGAACAGGTCTAGGCTGTGAAGGTCGGGGATGTCTGATACGGGCAGTGTAAGTAATCGGGCCAGCAGGTAGGTGTGGAAAAGGTGCTGTGCTCACTAGTGGATGCCCAGCCTCAGTGCGAGGCTGGGACGCAGGCTGGGACAAGGAGGCAGCAGCAGTAGTGGTGGAAGACAAAATCGGCGACGAGGCAGCAAGAGAGGTCGGTGACACAGGTGTGAGGACAGACGTCACGACACTCTCGGATAGGACAGCTGCGGTGGAGACAAAAGGGTCGACCACTGGAGAGGAAGTGTAAGGACCAAAAGGTGACACCCCAGTGGACATCAAACCGGACAGGGTCCCCACGATGGCAGTGAAGGAAGGCTCGCCGCTCTCTAGTATGGTGGGTGGACGCTCGGGAAGGAGTGAGGAAATATGCTCAACCGAGATAGGCACAACAGTGGTGGGGGTGGTGGCGGACGTGGTGGATGGCTCAGCAAGGGTACTCTCGACACTGGCAGAAGTGGGGACAGAAGTGCCGGGAGATGCAGACAGTGCAGGCTCGGGCTGAGGGATCACGGGGTCAGTAGGAGGTGCAGGGGGTGCCTGATCAACGCCCTCGGCCTCAAGTACGTAGGCAGCTGGGATGGGGAGATCCATCGCTGGGATCCAATCCTCGTGGGCCGGTCCTATATGTGTCCGAGCGAGGCTTGGGAGGATCATGTAATCATCACTAAAAGGACCGTGCAACCACACCCAGTGCCGCTGGCTGTGGGGACGAAGCATCTTCATCCGGGCCATGACGTCTATCGAGAGTGTAGTGGGGCCCGGGGCTCGTCTAAGGTCAGTAGGTAGGTCCACGCCGGTCATCAGGGCTAGCAGAGTAATCAGACCGCCGCAGTAAATAGGTGAGCGAACGCCCACCGAAATGATGATGCGGTCTAAAAACCAGCTAGCAATATCAATCTCAACGGTGGGGACCAGGTCATCGCTATCCCTATCGAGAACTCTGGGGCGAGTCATCGCATAGAGCATATAGAGCTCAGGCGTAGACATCGTCCCAGGCTCGTACCTCGCCAAGAAAGTGGTCGCCATGAGGCGCTGGGCTATGCAGAGGCAGGGGTGCAGGATGGCTGAGGCCTTGGCCCTACTAGGGTCAAAGCCATGGTGGGAGCCCGTGATACGTGTCCAGAACGTGGAAGTGTCAAACGAAGGCGGTGGGATGTGAGTGGGTGCGTAGGCTCGGTCGGGGACGGGGACATCGGGCCACTGGAAGAACGCACGAAGCATGGCGAGAGTGACCTCGCACTCTCGATCCATAAGGCGGAATGTGCATCCTCCAGGGGTCCGGGCTATCGAGCTAAGTATCTCAAGTGTCGGACGGATGTAGGTGTCCACCGACACTAGCAAAAAGTCGCGCCAACCCACGTTATTGTACAACGTGAGCATCCCCTCTAGCACCCCTAGGCGGTCAAGGTATGCTAAGTGTGTGAACCTAGAGGGCACTATAGATCACTGGGCGATACGCTCAAATCGGACGCGCTGTGCGTCATCTCTGAACGTGATCCCCAGCGGCCCGACAACGAGAGCTGGTGGTGGGATAGGATCGGCGGGGATAAGCTGTGCGTGGATGGGATCGGCGGGAAGCAGCTGTGTGGGGGGTGGTGGACTAGGTGGAGGGGAGTCCTCCCTAGCGTGAGAGGGACCGGCATCATCGGTCCTCTTCCGCTTGGAAGAGGCTCCCCACGTGCGTGGCCTAGTGCGGGGCAGCATGTGTACCGTGAGTGCTCACCCAATAAAAATATAGTACGGCGTGCTCAATAAAAGGGATGAGTGTACCTGAACACGCCGCGAGAGCAAATCAGCAAGTACGTGCGAAGAGCTTCGTCTCCGCGAAGCTAAAAGTGCGTCCTGAAGCTCCCCTAAGCTCCCCCAAGATAGCCTGCAAATCAAACAACGATATCAGCGGATAATATTCAAAATACATGGGGGAGATGGGGTATAATAGATAGATAAACAAATTAATTTGATTTTTGGGCTCAACGGGTCTACGGATCGAGCAAAATAGGAGGAAAATGGAGTTTGGGGGTAAACCGAGGTGATAGGGGGTCGGCCGGCGGCGAGAGTACTCGCCGGAGGTCGGGGCGTCGGTGGTCGGGCGAGTGGGCCAGCGGCGAGGCGATTCGGGCGAGGGGGGGGGGGGGGTGCGGTCGCGGATGAGGGGAGGGGAAAAGTCGCTGGGCTCGGGCGAAATTGGGGATTAGCTGCGTTGGAATTCACGCCGAGCCCGCTGCGACTTATATCGTGGTAGTTACGACTCGGCCGAGTGACTATGTTGCTCGGCCGAGTGACGTAACGATAAAAAAAATTTAAATTTCTCCCCGCCACTTACGACTCGGCCAAGTGGCTTTTGTTCACTCGGCAGAAGGGAGAAAACTCCTTCGGCCGAGTGGCACAAGCTACTCGGCAATATTCAGGCTAGGAGGGTATCCGTTTCCCTCGGCCGAGTGACTAAACGTACTCGGCCGAGTGGCAGTTAATACGAAATGCACAAAAAAGACAGAGAGTTGGGTTCAGCAGACTTCCCTTGTTGGTGCCCCACTCGGCCGAATGGGGTCCTTTGCTCGGCCGATTCGCATATGATACTCGGCCGAGTGACGTGCTGTTTTCTGCTTCGGGGCTCCGTTTTCGCTCTACTCTCTGTTTTTCTTCCTCCAGCTGGTTTCTTCTTCTTCCTAAGCATCGAGCGCATTCCTGGAGCGCTCTTTCTTGCCTCTACATGAGAGATCTCCTTATCTCCTCTCCTGTCATAGAAATTAAGACCCGTTGTCACGATTTTTATGGGCAAAAAGACTCAAAACACTAATAAAGTCTAAACCAAAAATCAAAATCAAAATAAAAATAATGCAAAAACTGTCGGGTTGCCTCCCGATAAGTGCTCGTTTAGGGTCTTGAGCTCGACCCCTTTGGATTTTCAATTAACGCTTGATGTTGGGTGCATATGAGATGCACCCGTCGAACTTACCGGGAAGACCGCTCGGATTTGGATCGTGGTGGTGTGTGGCCTTCCTCAGCGCCCCTTCATCATGAGCAATGTTAGGGGATGGCTCCCCCAAGCATGAGCTTGTTCCGGTCCTTGGCTTCGTCGGTGACACCGATCTTCAAGTCGGTGAAGCTTTCTTCGGATTCTTCAATGTCGAGAGCTTGCAAAGCTCCCGTATTCTCGCGACATCAGCGTCGCCATCATCATTCATCGTGGAGCTATTGGGAGAGTCCTCCATCTTCTCTTCTTCGAATCTTGGCCTTCTTCGAAGCCGTCATCATGGAGCGCACCGATGGAGTAGGGGATAGCCTCTTCAATGACCTCATCAAGGAGGTATGAAAGGTCATCCGGCCGTCCCTTGACTAGATATATTCTATTTACTTCGCCCATAGGGACTCCTTCGGAATACTGCTTTAGCCGTTGCTCATTCACCTTGAACGTGGCTCCGTCTTTCCCTTCCAATTCAAAAGCTCCTCCCGGTTGTATGTGCTTGATGGTGAAAGGTCCGGACCACCGTGACCTCAACTTCCCGGGGAATAGTTGAAGTCAGGAATTATATAGCAAGACTTTGTCTCCGACCTTGAAGTCCGTGACAGTTATGCGTGCGTCGTGGAGAATCTTGGTCCTTTCTTTGTAAATTCTTGAGCTCTCGTAGGCATCTCTTCTAATTTCGTCAAGCTCATTGATATCTAGGAGCCGTCTCACCGCTGCACTCTTATAGTCATAATTGAGGGTCTTGATGGCCCAATACGCGCGGTGCTCCAACTCTATCAGAAAGTGACAAGCTTTCCCATAAACAAGTCGGAACGGCGTGGTGCCAATGGGAGTGCGAAAGGCCGTGCGATATGCCCATAGGGCATCGTTTAACTTCATGGACCAATCTTTTCTAGATCGATCTACGGTCTTTTCAAGAATTTGCTTGATTTCTCTATTTGAAACTTCCACTTGTCCACTCGTCTGAGGGTGGTAGGCCATGCCAATTCTATGGTTTACCCCGTACTTTTTCAACATGGCTTCAAATTTGCTTTCTATAAAGGGGCTTTCCCCGTCGCTTATCAAAGTACGGGGCACCCCAAAGCGCGGGAAAATATTCTGCTTGAAAAACTTTGAGACAACCCTTGCATCATTGGTAGGGGTGGCGATGGCTTCTACCCATTTGGAGACGTAGTCCACGGCCAATAAGATATACTTGTTACCCTTGCTTGACGGAAATGGTCCCATGAAGTCCACTCCCCAACAATCAAAGAGCTCAATCTCTAGAATGGGCCTCATTGGCATCTCATTTTGTTTGGAAATATTCCCGGTCCGTTGGCATCTATCGCACCCCTTGATGAAGTCGTGCGTGTCTCTGAACATGGTTGGCCAAAAGAATCCACTCTGCAATATCTTAGCTGTAGTCTTGGAAGCGGCGTGATGTCCCCCGCATGGCATACTATGGCAATGCAAGATGATGGAGGTAGCCTCCTCCTTAGAAATACATCTCCGAATAACCACATCCTTGCATATCTTAAAGAGATACGGATCTTCCCAAAAATAGCTACGGACTTCATGCATAAATCTCCTCTTTTGCTGTGTGGGCATCCCGCATGGTTTAATCCCACAAGCCAAGTAATTGACAAAGTCCGCATACCAAGTAACTTCCCCGGGCCTTATGGCGTATAGCCTCTCATTAACAAAGGAGTCATCGATGGGCAAGCTCTCGTCATCCTTGTCACGAATAAGCCTAGACAAATGGTCCGCCACAACGTTGTCCGTACCCTTCTTATCTCTGATTTCCAAATCAAACTCTTGCAATAGAAGTATCCACCTAATTAACCTAGGTTTGGCCTCTTTCTTGTTTAGAAGATACTTCAATGCCGCATAGTCGGTGTGGACAATTACCTTGGATCCAAGGAGATAGGAGCGGAACTTTTCAATGGAATAAATGACCGCTAGAAGCTCTTTCTCCGTAGTTGTATAATTTTTCTGTGTGTCATCCAATGTTTTGCTTGCGTAGAATATTGCATGAAGCTTTCTGTATTTCCTTTGTCCCAATACCGCTCCAATGGCTTGGTCACTTGCATCACACATGAGCTCAAAGGGAAGGCTCCAATCCGGTGGTTGTATGATGGGCGCAGAAATTAGTGCTTCCTTCAATGTATTGAACGCTTGCAAGCATTCACCTGAAAAAACAAACGGGTCATCTTTAGCAAGCAAGGAGGTAAGAGGTCGGGCAATCAAGGCGAAATCCTTGATAAAGCGGCGGTAAAACCCCGCATGACCAAGAAAGCCCCTAATGCCCTTAACATTAATAGGAGGAGGGAGTTTCTCGATTACCTCAATCTTCGCCTTATCAACCTCAATCCCTCTTGAGGAGACAAGGTGCCCAAGCACTATCCCTTCGGTGACCATGAAATGACATTTCTCCCAATTAAGCGTAAGATTATTTTGTTGACATCTTTTAAGAACTTTGGTAAGATTAGCCAAACAAGAATCAAACTCACTTCCATAAACTGAGAAATCATCCATGAAAACTTCCATAATATTTTCAATATAGTCGGAAAAAATGGAGGTCATGCACCTCTGAAAGGTGGTGGGTGCATTACAAAGACCAAAGGGCATTCTACGGTAGGCGTAAGTGCCATAGGGACAAGTAAAAGTAGTCTTTTCTTGGTCGTCTTCATGCAAAGGGATTTGGAAAAACCCCGAATACCCATCCAGGTAGCAAAAGTATTTATGCTTAGCAAGCCGTTCAAGCATTTGATCTATGAAGGGTAGTGGGTAATGGTCTTTTCGGGTGGCTTTATTTAGTTTTCGGTAATCAATGCACATCCGCCATCCCGTGACAGTGCGTGTAGAAATGGGCTCTCATTTTTCATTTTTTATAACGGTCATCCCCCTTTCTTGGGGACGACGTGAACGGGGCTAACCCATCTACTGTCAGAGATAGGGTAGATAATTCCGGCCTCAAGCAATTTTATGATTTCCTTTTTGACCACCTCCTTCATGTTGGGGTTCAACCGCCTTTGAGGCTCTATGGAGGTGGCGTCAGTGTTTTCCAAATGGATTCTATGCGTGCAAAGCCTAGGGCTTATTCCTTTAAGATCAGAGATAGTGTAGCCAAGGACATCCTTGTGATCCCTAAGGACTTCTAGTAGTTTTTCAAGTTGATCATGGCTGAGGTGGGAATTAACAATCATCGGGAAGGTCAATTTACTACCCAAGAAAGCATACCTTAGATTCGGCGGTAATTGTTTAAGCTCTACCTCAAAGGGTGCCGTACCATCTGCTTCATCATCTTGTATGAGTTTGGCTTATCCTTCAACATCTGAGTTTAGCTCACTCTCGAGTTGAGGCTCAGATTCGCTTCTTAGTGAGGACGGTGCATCGGAATAGACGCTCTCCAATTCTGCGCTAGCATTGATAGGACCACCACCTTGCTCCGGTTCATTCCTGAGATCAAGAAATACGTCAACAGATTCAAAAATGCAAGAGTGTGGGTCGTAGAGTGTAACTCCCTGAATATCGGTTTGCTCGAAGGATTCCTCGGGAGTGTAGTACTCTTCGACGCATGTTCTACCGCTTTCGAAATATAGCTTACCGTCCCTCACACCAACTCTGATATCGCCCCTAATAGTCCCATCCGGGGAGATTTGATCCATCATAAAGCTAGCAAACAATTGTTCGACAGGGTCCTCGATATCAATAGCAAAAGCTCCTGTAGCGTGGACCTCATCAACAAGTTCCTTAAGGAGCTCCGAAAGGATTCATCATTTTCCTGGCCAGACTCAGTCATTGGAATTGCATCCCCCATTTTACCTGTTAAGATCTTGTGGAAAATTTCGGGAGAGCGCGCAAAATAGGGCTGTAAACAGAGTTAGAAAAGAATGAAGAAATAAATAAAGAAATTGAAAAATAACCGGGTGATCCAAATTGAACTCCGTCAAAAATACTCCCCGGCAGCGGCACCAAAAACTTGATCAGAGCCCCGGGAGTACGAACACGCAACCGGGACACGCGACTCGCTAGTCTTACCGCAAGCGCACGGTGTAGCGGCGAGCGGGTATCGAACACGAGGAGGTCAAATGACAGTGTCTTCTTCAACTCACCTGGCTATAAGAACAATCGAGAAATGTTCGCAATAAAGCGGTCACAGTCGTTCAATTGTATAAAGGGAATATCAAATTAATAAAGACGCCTAGGGGGTAGGGAATCCCCGCTACAAACCGTATCTCGTCATTGTGATTCGTAGGTTTCACAATTGCTAGACTTGAAATTCAGGTGAACTAGTTGCAACTAAATGTAGAACCAAGCTCACGCTCTCGCGCTATTGCCGGTCTATAGAAAACCTAAGGTAGGGTCCAATCTCTTGTAAACCCTAACCTAGGCAAGCTAGCGTGAAGAACAACATCATCGTTCAATCGTATCTCGAGCCCACTCTCGTGAAAACTCGAGCTACGACCTAGGTTGGGATAGTTCCTACCCGTCCAATCTCTTGCAAACGGGTATTGGTATAGAATTGCAATCGAAAACCCTAGTTTCGGTCCAATCTCTTGCAAACCGATTCCGGAGAAATCCAATTGTAACCCAATTCGAATTTCTAGGACTTCCTATCGAGTTGGGATCCAATCTCTTGGAAATCCCAATCGGTATGAATCCCTAGCTATTCGTATTAAATCAATCCCAAACTAACCCTAATCAATTCTAGTAATAATTTCACCAATTCATCACAAATTAGAAATAGGGTTCGTAGGGTTCATCCATACGCCCTAAGACATTAAAACTACTCACAATTCAGAATGAAATTCACAAATAAAATCAATAGAATTCATTGCAATATTCAATATATCAAAAAATGAGGTTTTTGATAGAGAGAGAGACAAACCAATGGAGATTCAATAGAATCCAACAAAATAACACTTTTCTTTCTCCCCTAAAAGCTCAATCTAATCTCCTAAAAGTAATCTAAAAAAGGCTACAAAAAGTTCTGAAAAAGCTCTCTAAACTAGGTTAAAAACTGGGGTTAAATACCCCCCAAAATCGTCCAAAAAACTGTGACGAAAATGCCCGTGCGCAGCTTCAAAATCGTAATTTATGCTACAGGCAGCGCATCTCACTCGGCCGAGTAACAAATGTCATTCGGCCGAGTGACAAACCCTGACAAATTCCAGTAACTTCGGACTTTTGGGGGTCGGCTCCTCGGGAGTCACTCGGCCGAGTGACTTTATTTGCTTCGGCCGAGGGGAATTCTTCACTCGGCCGAGTCGGAACTCGGGAGTCGACTGACAGATTACAGTAAGTCTGGACTTTTCGTTGCCGTCGTCTTGATGCCACTCGGGCGAGTGTTGTCTCCGTGGTTCAGCCGAGTGGGCTGGCGACGGTCGGCCGAGTGCACGCTGATACTCTATCTTCTGCGTGTCAGATCTGGTCGACCGAGCAGGCTTTCGATGGTCGGCTGAGTGACTCCTTCACTCGGCCGAGTGACATGCAGAAAATGCCCAATTTTCGTATTTTTGCTTCCTCGTCGCTCCTACGACGTTCTTTCTTCTTCCACTCCTCTCCAATAGCAAAATTCCCCTCAAAAGAGTCACGGGTAACACTCCGGAGTGGGTGCATATCAGAATCACTCCAAATCGCTCGAAATCTCCTGAAATTCAACAAAAACAAGAAATCGTGAAAATCATCGCAATTTTGCCGAGAAATCGTAAAAAGCGCGATTCAAGCGATCAAAATGGCATGCAAACATGCAGAAAAAAGGTGTAAAATATGGAGTGATCAACTATCGCATGATTTCCATTCTTATGGCTATATCTTGTTTTATTGTATTTCATACCATGTATAGTGAGTAGTTCTTCAATCTGGGACATTGGTGGAAGCTCCTTCGTGGGTTCTTCCTAGAACGGCCGTATGATTAGGGATCCGATTAGATCTAGGGATTTAGATGGTTACGTAGGGCGTTTCATTGTCATCGGTGGGAGAAAGACCGCCTTTGACTGTCGGGCCAAGAGGAAATAAAACGGGAGTTTGATTCTCTAGCCACAGCTCACCCCCTAACGTAGACATTGAGTCCTTGCACGTGGGAACGGCTTGGATGAAATGTCAGGAGCAATCGTTGCGAGCTTAGTGCTCTCGGAGTCGGGCGGTGTTGGACATGGGAATGCCCACCGTCCGAACCTAGGTAGACCTAGCGTATCATCCTGGGCATCGACCGGAATATCGGGCCCATGGGATGCTAGGTACCACTATTAGAGGCAACGTCTCACCGCTAAACCCTAGCATCCGATCACATTCATATCCTTCGGCTGTAATAGTGAGAACCTATGATTAGGGCGGAAGCCAAAGTCCCAGGTTATCTTTTTACCTCTTACACCTTTTCCATTAATATACTATCGTGACAACCAACCAGAGAATAGGCTAGCTCATCCACCGGGTGATCCGGTTCATGAATGTTTACGAGCACAACACACACCTCCCCGTGATCAATCCCCCAGCCATACTTCGACACCGTGCGCTTGCGGTATACAAATTCTAATTCTAGTGTCACCGTCCCGATTTGCATGCCAAACGGGCGGGCGGTCAACACCGCGCCAAATTTGAGAGGATCTCCAAACGTCAGATCATTCCTTCTAGGTTTGCTTAGATTCTTACACTAGACAGCCTAAGGGTATTCCAGGGGCTACACCAGCTGTATGATAATATTGGTTGGGGCAAATTTTTGTCTGTGTCGGCAGACACCTATGTTTGACCGACACTTAAGGTCTTGAGTTCTATCGTAGGACTCTGATCGGAGCCCCGAGGGTGCGCGAACACGCAACCAGGGCACGCGACTCGCTAGTCTTACTGCAAGCGCACGGTGTAGCGGCGAGCGGGTATCAAACACGAGGATGCCAAATGACAGTGTCTTCTTCAACTCACCTGGCTATAAGAACATTCGAGAAATGTTCGCAATAAAGCGGTCACAGTCGTTCAATTGTATAAAAGGAATATCAAATTAATAAAGACGCCTAGGGGGTAGAGAATCCCCGCTACAAACCGTATCTCGTCATTGTGATTCGTAGGTTTCACAATTGCTAGACTTGAAATTCAGGTGAACTAGTTGCAACTAAATGTAGAACCAAGCTCACGCTCTCGCGCTATTGCCGGTCTATAGCAAACCTAGGGTAGGGTCCAATCTCTTGCAAACCCTAACCTAGGCAAGCTAGCGTGAAGAACAACATCATCGTTCAATCGTATCTCGAGCCCACTCTCGTGCAAACTCGAGCTACGACCTAGGTTGGGATAGTTCCTACCCGTCCAATATCTTGCAAACGGGTATTGGTATAGAATTGCAATCGAAAACCCTAGTTTCGGTCCAATCTCTTGCAAACCAATTCCGGAGAAATCCAATTGTAACCCAATTCGAATTTCTAGGGTTTCCTATCGAGTTGGAATCCAATCTCTTGCAAATTCCAATCGGTATGAATCCCTAGCTATTCGTATTAAATCAATCCCAAACTAACCCTAATCAATTCTAGCAATGATTTCACCAATTCATCTCAAATTAGAAATAGGGCTCGTAGGGTTCATCCCTACGCCCTAGAACGATAAAACTACTCACAATTCATAATGAAATTCAATAGAAATTCACAAATAAAATCAATAGAGTTCATTGCAATATTCAATATACCAACAAAAATGAGATTTTTGATAGAGGGAGAGACAAACCAATGGAGATTCAATAGCATCCAACAAAATAACACTTTTCTCTCTCCCAAAAGAACTAAATCTAATCTCCTAAAAAGTATTCTAAAAAGGCTGCAAAAAGTTCTGAAAAAGCTCTCTAAACTAGGTTAAAAACTGGGGTTAAATACCCCCCAAAATCGCCCAAAAAATGTGACGAAAATGCCCCTGCGCAGCCTCAAAATCGCAGTTTACGCTACAGGCAGTGCGGCTCACTCGGCCGAGTGACAAATGTCATTCGGCCGAGTGACAAACCCTGACAAATTCCAGTAACTTCAGACTTTTGGGGGTCGGCTCCTCGGGAGTCACTCGGCCGAGTGACTTTCTTTGCTTCGGCCGAGGGGACTTCTTCACTCGGCCGAGTCGGAACTCGGGATTTGACTGACAAATTACAGTAACTCTGGACTTTTCGTTGCCGTCGTCTTGATGCCACTCGGGCGAGTGGTGTCTCCGTGGTTCGGCCGAGTGGGCTGGCGATGCTCGGCCGAGTGCACACTGATACTCAGTCTTCTGCGTGTCCGATCTGGCCGGCCGAGCGGGCTCTCGATGGTCGGCCGAGTGACTCCTTCACTCGGCCGAGTGACATGCTCAAAGTGCCCATTCTTCGTATTTTTGCTCCCTCGTCACTCCTACGACGTTCTTTCTTCTCCCACTCCTCTCTAATAGCAAAATTCCCCTCGAAGGAGTCACGGGTGACACTCCAGAGTGGGTGCATCTCAGAATCACTCCAAATCGCTCGAAATCTCCTGAAATTCGACAAAAACAAGAAATCGTGAAAATCATCGCAATATTGCCGAAAAATCGTGAAAAGCGCGATTCGAGCGATCAAAATGGCATGCAAACATGCAGAAAAAAGGTGTAAAATATGGAGTGATCAAAATCCCCCAAGCTTACCTCTTACTCGTCCTGGAGGAAGATGAGTAAAAAGCGAACCCGGTGGATAAAGAAAATAAAAACGGTGGAAAGGCGAATAATGAAAAACGAAAAACAAAGTAGAAAACGAAGAAGGAAGCTGCTAGATCATTTTTCTCAGGACGTGGGTTTTGCTTACTCATATAGCACGCATCGAAAGTAAAAACACATGTCAAAGACTTTTATCTCGATATCATAGTATAATGGTGCATTTGAAATAGAAAACCCAAGAATATCAATATAGCATGAAAAATGGAATAATTCCAGAATTAGCATCGTCTGAAGCATCTAAAGCGGTATACAATATCGTAGATCACACACTTTTCAATTGAATGCTTTCTATAAGGAGTATAAGAGATATCACACAATAGAGTAGTAAGAATAGAAAAGTGTGGTTTTCATGAAATGAATGCTAAGCGTAGATTTCTGGATTTCGTGAAACTTTAGCGATCTCACCGAGTATAAGATATTACTTAGCCTAGGTTGTCATGCACCGTCAAGTAGTCACTCTCTCACATATCATAGGATCCTCTCCCCCAAGCTTATCCATAAGCGTGGTGGCATATACAAAACAATATTTACATTCCCGTTTCTTATGAAGCTCCAAAAGTCAAAGAAAACAAAAATAAAAGCAAAAGAGGGAAGAAAGAGAGAAAGGATATGAGATGGGATCGTTTTCGAACTTCTTTTCTCTTTTCTTTTCTTATTCTCAAATCTTTTTTTTCCTTTTTTTTAATAACATATATACACAAATGATCCCAAATCAAAGAGAAGGATATACAAGTATTTTTTTCTTTGGGTTTTGGGGAATTTGGAGCATGTGATATAATAACGGGGGATGCCAATAATAGAATTGCTAAGGGAAGATTCACCAAAGAATTTAAAATAGAGAAATAATGTTCAAGATATGTGGAGAAAGAAATAAATGTATCTCTTGGTTCACTCTATAGGACGTGCATGACAACTTCAGCAGGGTAATCTAATCTACTCAGTTTGATCCCAAAAAGCAAACTAATCCAGATTTATCAATGCTAGCAAACATTCAATCATGCAATAAGAAGTGATATGAGAAAAGAAAGCAGTACTCCAGATATAAACAATCAATGCGTGAATCTTGGTGTGTTTTCTACGATAGCATACATATGAATCATCAGACATCAGCTAATAATAGAAATTCATCCATTTTCATACGGAAAAAGAAGTGGGTTACTATTTTTTAAATGCAAAACAGGACATAGCATATGATATCAGAAACGAAAGCTATGAGATGACAAATTTAGCATGCATATAGAGAAAAATTAACACTACGTCATCGTCATCACAGAAAAATCATCTCTAGCAAAAGATGAAAGAAATAAAGATAAAAAACAAGACTATTTACAATGCAGTACACAAAGAAAATAAGAAAAACGTGATGCATGGTAAAAAATGAAAAAGTGATGAAAAATGGGTGCAAAAGCGGAAAAACGTGAAAGAAACTAAAAATAAAGGTGATAAAAGCAAAAAGTGTGAGAACTCACTCCCCCAAGCTAAAGTGCACAGTGTCCTCAATGTACAAAGTGTGGCACACCGAGAGACGTGCAATGGGTGGGGAGGGTAAGGATGCATGCATGATAAAAATAAAATAAAAAAAAGGAAAAATAAAAAGAAAATATGATGATGTGAATGATGCATGCAACGAAGAGAGTGATGCAGATATGTGTCACCAAAACTAACTCTCACTCTCTCCCAAAAAATAATATATAATGATGTGAGCAAGATAGGGACAAAAATAGTGCGGGGGGCAAAAAATCTATCGATAGGACCAACAGAGAATGGGCAGCATAACGACAAAAAAGATCAATGGCATCAAGGGTGTGCCTAAGCTGGTGGTGCTGCACCATCTCCGTCCTGTGGTGGAGGTGGTGGTCGGGGTGGTGGTCGAGGTGTCGGCTGGGTGGGTGGGTGAGGTGGAGGGAGTCGCGCCAGGATTTGATTCAGGAAAACCTGAATATCGGGAAGCATGGTGACACGGGACTCCACGGAACTGACCGCGGCAGAGAGAGCCCTAAAATCGCCCCTGAGTCCACTCACCGCCCCCTCAAGAGCACGAAGGCTCTGAAGTAGAGCGTCAGTGGGTGGTGGAGCGGAGGGACGAACATGTCTAGGCTGTGAAGGTCGAGGCTGTCTGATACGGGCATTGTAAGTAATCGGGACAGCAGGTAGGTGTGGAAAAGGTGATGTGCTCACTAGTGGATGCCCAGCCTCAGTGCGAGGCTGGGACGCAGGCTGGGAAGAGGAGGCAGCAGCAGTAGTGGTGGAAGACAGAATCGGCAACGAGGCAGCAAGAGAGGTCGGTGACACAGAAGCAGGGACAGACGTCACAACACTCTCGGATAGGACAGCTACGGTGGAGACAGAAGGATCGACCACTGGGGAGGAAGTGTAAGGACCAAAAGGTGATACCCCAACGGATAGCAAACCGGACAGGGTCCCCACGACGGCAGCGAAGGAAGGCTCGCCGATCTCTAGTATGGTGGGTGGACGCTCGGGAAGAAGTGAGGAAATAGGCTGAACCGAGATAGGCACAGTAGTGGTGGGGGGGGTGGTGGTGGACGGCTCAGCAAGGGTACTCCCGACACTGGCAGAAGTGGGGACAGAAGTGCCGGGAGGTGCAGAAAGTGCAGGCCCGGGCTGAGGGATCACGGGGTCGGCAGGAGGTGCAGGGGGTGCCTGCTAAGCGCCCTCAGCCTCAAGAACGTAAGCAGCTGGGATGAGAAGATCCATCGCTGGGATCCAATCCTCGTGGGCCGGTCCTATATGTGTCCGAGCGAGGCTTGGGAGGATCATGTAATCAGCACTGTAAGGACCGTGCAACCACACCCAGTGCCGCTGGCCGTGGGGACGAAGCATCTTCATCCAGGCCATGACGTCTATCGAGAGTGCAGTGGGGCCCGGGGATCGTCTAAGGTCAGCAGGTAGGTCCACGCCGGTCATCAGGGCTAGCAAAGTAATCAGACCGCCGCAGCAAATAGGTGAGCGAGCGCCCACCGAAATGATGATGCGGTCTAAAAACCAGCTAGCAATATCAATCTCAACGGCGGGGACCAAGTCATCGCTATCCCTATCGAGAACTCTGGGGCGAGTCATCGCGTAGAGCATATAGAGCTCAGGCGTAGACATCGTCCCAGGCTTGTACCTCGCCAAGAAAGTGGTTGCCATGAGGCGCTGGGCTATGCAGAGGCAGGGGTGTAGGATGGCTGAGGCCTTGGCCCTACTAGGGTCAAAGCCATGGTGGGAGCCCGTAATACGTGTCCAGAACGTGGAAGTGTCAAACGACGGTGGTGGGATGTGAGTGGGTGCGTAGGCTCGGTCGGGGACGGGGACATCGGGCCACTGGAAGAACGAACGAAGCATGGCGAGAGTGACCTCGCACTCTCGATCCATAAGGCGAAATGTGCATCCTCCAGGGGTCCGGGCTATCGAGCTAAGTACCTCAAGTGTCGGGCGGACGTAGGTGTCCGCCGACACTGGCAAAAAGTCGCGCCAACCCACGTTGTCGTACAACGTGAGCATCCCCTCTAGCACCCCTAGGCGGTCCAGGTCTGCTAAGTGTACGAACCTAGAGGGCACTATAGATCGCTGGGCGATACGCTCAAATCGGACGCGCTGTGCGTCGTCTCTGAACGTGATCCCCAGCGGCCCGACAACGGGAGCCGGTGGTGGGATAGGATCGGCGGGGATGGGCTGTGCGTGGATGGGATCGGCGGGAAGCGGCTGTGTGGGGGGTGGTGGATTAGGTGGAGGGGAGTCCTCCCTAGCGTGAGAGGGATCGGCATCATCGGTCCTCTTCCGCTTGGAAGAGGCTCCCCGCGTGCGTGGCCTAGTGCAGGGCGGCATGTGTGCCGCGAGTGCTCACCCAACAAAAATGTAATGCGGTGTGCTCAATAAAAGGAGCGAGTGTACCTGAACACGCCGCGAGAGCAAATCAGCAAGTGCGTGCGAAGAGTGCCACCTCTGCGAAGCTAAAAATGCGTCCTGAAGCTCCCCTAAGCTCCCCCAAGATAGCCTGCAATTCAAAAATCGATATCAGCGGGTAATATTCAAAATACATGTGGGAGATGGGGTATAATAGATAGATAAACAAATAAATTTGGGTTAGGGGCTTATCGGGCGTACGTATCATCAAAAATGGGGAGAAAAGGGAATTTTGCGCTAAATAGTGGTTCGTCGGAGGTCGGCCGGCGGTGGGGGGTGTCGCCGGAGGTCGGGGTTGGTCGGCCGAGTCGTCGCCGGCGGTGGTGCGGCGGTCGGGGCCGGCGGCGAGGTGAATCGGGCGAGGGAGGGGTACGATCGCGGGCGAGGAGACGAAAAGGCTCGGGCTCGGGCGAAATTGGGGGATTAATCGCGTTGAAGTTCGCGCCGAGCCCGCAGCGGCTTATATAGGTGCAGATACGACTCGGCCGAGTGACTATATTGCTCGGCCGAGTGACGTATCGATAAAAAAATTTAAATTTCTCCCAGCCACTTACGACTCGGCCGAGTGGCTTCTGTTCACTCGACCGAAGGGAGAAAACTCCTTCGACCGAGTGGCACAAGCTACTCGGCAATATTCAGGCTAGGAGGGTATCCGTTTCCCTCGGCCGAGTGACTAACGTACTCGGCCGAGTGACAGTTAATACGAAATGCACAAAAAAGACAGAGAGTTGGGTTCAGCAGACTTTCTTTGTTGGTGCCCCACTCGACCGAATGGGGTCCTTTGCTCGGCTGAGTCGCATATGATACTCGGCCGAGTGACATGCTGTTTTCTGTTTCGGGGCTCCGTTTTCGCTCTACTCTCTTTTTTTCTTCCTCCAGTTGGTTTCTTCCTCCTCCCAAGGTGTAACGGCTAGTTTTTATATGATGATATTTATTGATATATATATGTGATTGTTCGTCTTCTTTCTTTTCTTTTCCGTATCTTTCCCCCTATCTGGAGCTGAGCGTGCTTCATGACGCTCTTGCCTTGGAGCCAGACTCATTTTAGAAGTTCTAGAACCCATCTCGAAGCTTCACACTTCATTTGGAGACTTGGTGTACATTTTAGTCGGTTCAAGAACAAGGACCGACCGACTAGATGTCAATCTAGTCGGTCAGAAACTCTTCATGGACCGACTAGTTTCCGTCAGATTTTTCCACTAAGTTACTGTTTACGCTTAGTCGGTCTAAGTTCATCCACCGACCGACTAGTTGTCGAACTAGTCGGTCAACACTTCTTCGCAGACCGACTAAGTTAGAGATCATTTCATGCAGTCGAGTTACTGTTTATCATTAGTCGGTTTAAGAACGAGTACCGACCGACTAGTTGACGAACTAGTCGGTTAAGTTTTCTTCTCAGACCGACTAATTTTCAAAACTTCTTGTCGACCACTTTTATCCTTTAGTCGGTCAATGAACACTGGCCGACCGACTAGGTTGCAAACTAGTCGGTCGACGAGCCTTCACAGACCGACTAAATCTGTCAACCCTGTACCGACATTGTTCTCTGTTTGCCTTCTAGTCGGTCACAGTTAGACGACCGACCGACTAGTTCTCAAACTAGTCGGTCAACCACCCTTCTCAGACCGACTAACTGACCCCCGAAACCCTAATTTTGACCTAGCCGCCGTTTCGTTTTCTTATTTAAACGCGCGGCTGCTCTTCATTCCTCCTCATTGTTTTGAGTTGTTTGCTTCCCCAACCTTTCTCCTTCTCCTTCATTGCCTCTCCTTCCTCCTCCTTTGCCCCCATCTTCTCCAAGATCTCCCTCTTCCTCTTCATCTTCTTCCTCCTTCTCTCTTTCTCCCGTTTCTTCTTCTCCTTTCTGTTTTCCCACAAACAGCCGGCCACCCTCTCAGATCTGAGATCCATGGCCAAGCTCCGCCTTCTCGTTTCCCTTCCCGAGATCCATCTTCTCCTCGCGTGGCGCCCCGATCTCAGATCTAGCGACGACGACCCCAGGAGACGCCAAGAGCTTCGTTATCACCTTCGGAGGCCAACGTCATCATCAACAATCAACAGTCCTCGCTGCGCTACCCGCGGCCTAGGAATTTCCGGACGACGCAAAGCTCCCACCTTTCCAGATCTGACGCCGGATCTTCGTGCAATCGTCATTTCCAGGTTGGTTCCCTAAATTCGTAGTAACCCACACAATAGATAATCAAGCCCTAATTAAAAATCAGCAACCTTAATCAATTAAATTTATTTACGTTGATCTTTAAAACGTTGTGCAAACCGTAGAAATCGACGAATGGACTTTATGCATGTGCACATAGGATAGATCGTCGATTAGGTTAAATACATTAAAAATGTGATTTTGATTGAATGGGATAGTCCCGATAACCTAGACACAACCCTAATAGGAATTCTGAATCGTGAACTGACACCGTCGCCGTGTCACGATTTTCAGACGCTCTTACGCCGACGAGACGTTTGGACGAGACGTACCAGGGAGACGACGCACTCGCCACCGCAGGAAAGTGTACCACTTGCGTTCTTGGCCATGCTTAGGCCTTAGTCTTGCTAGATTAGACATTTTGAACCATGAGAACCAGACGTGAAATGATAGCGTCCGGGACGCCTTGATGGCTCAGATTTGACAACGAAATCTGAGTCTAACAACAATAATTTTGACATCATAGGATTGACATGCATGTGTGTGAGTTGTGGACACCCTAGTACAACCCCTCCTGTTTTTTCGTGTCTTGTCCCATTCCGTCTTGCACAACCCGATGGGCAATAGGGCACTCGCCAACCCAGAGCGAGTGATCCCTTGTACTAGTTCACAGCCCGATGGGCAATTGGGCACATGTTGAGCTAGAGCAGGTGATCCCATGTACTGATACATAGCTCAGAGAGCAATATGGCACTTGTCAAGCTAGAGCAAGTGATCCCTTGTCCTGTCACGATTCTTGGGGTTTTGGGGTAGGGTTGAGCATGCAAGCGGCAAGAGGGTCTGATCCCCCTCGAACCGAACAGGCGTGAACCCTTTTTCGTGTCTTGTCTTGTTTTGTCTGGCTCTCTTTGTTCCATCTTGTCTTGACACCTGTAGGCTAGTCCCGTAGTCGGTAGCCCTCGCTACGACTACTGCTTGTCGTGTTTACTTTTCCTGCTACGTGTACTTTCGTTAGTTTGCCTGTCGTAACCTCAACATGTTAATCAACCAGTAAAACGTTGTTAAATAATTGGTGCACTTGCAGTTTGGTCTAACCTTTTCTTGTAGACCTTACCTGACGTACAATTCCTTCTTTTGGTGCTGTACGTCAGGGATTGAGCCAGAGTACGTTGATGAGACTGACTTGCCAGCTGACGTAGAGCCAGAGAGCGTCAATCCTGAGTACGATCCTGAGGAGGACCAGAGCTAGAGACTCCTCGTTGCAGTTTCCAGAGACGTTTATTACTTTTAGTTGGGTGTGTAGCACCTTTTGTTCCTTGTCTAGGTTGGGTGCTTGCACCATTAGATTTACTTTTCTGTTGTTGTAGCCCTTCGGGCGTTGAGACTTGGTATCTTTGGATATGTTGGAATAAAATGTGATGTTCTTTCCTTCTTGTACTTTTATTGTTCTGTACTAACATGCAGGGACCTGTACCTTCGTCTTGGAACCACACAGACGCTTATTGGGTCAGGGCTCCTTAGCTCTAGCCTAAGCGGGCCTAGTCACGCTTCGCCTCCGCTGTTTTGGGAAGCGGGGCGTGACAGGTTTTAGTGGTGGCCCATGCAGGTCCACGTCCCAATTTTCCTACAAGTACAGAACAGTAAGAGTAAGGACATTCACTTTTGATATTCAAACATTGTACGAGTCTAACCTACGTCTTTCTGTCAATAGGATGGCAGGGCGACGTACTACTCGATCGGGGAGCGCTGGAGATGGGATTCAGGAAGACCAGGGCGGAGAGTTCCGTCAGTTCCTTGGTGTGATGCGAGAGATGCTTGAGGTATAGTATCAGCTGGTGCAGCAGTCCAACCGTGCTGCCCGGGCCCCACATGTTGCACCACCTCCACCTCCGCCTGCTCCGCGAGCTGCTCCAGGAGTGAAGCAGTTCAACGAGCTTCAGCCGAAGACCTTCTCTGGGAAGGAGGGACCTCTGGGTGCCGATGAGTGGATCCAGAGCACTGAGGAGAAGTTGATAGCTGCCAAGATTCCAGATGAGACTCGGGTGGAGATCGCGAAGATGCAGCTGACTGAGATTGCTCGAAACTGGTGGCGTATTGAGGACAGGCGTCTGCAGAAGCCTGTTGAGTGGAAGACTTTTCACCACATGTTCAAGGAGAAGTACTTCACCAAGGCAGCTAGGAGAGAGCTGATGGGCAGATTTGTGGATCTGAAGCAGAGGGACATGACGATCGATGAGAATGAGGCTGAGTTCGAGATGCTGAGCAGTTTTGCCCCGCACATGGTGAAGAAGGAGGAGAACCGAGTTGAGCGGTTCCGACAGGGACTTCGTCCGAAGGTCCAGGCTTACATGTCCTCTGCTAGTTTCTCGACTATGAGGGAAGTGTTAGATGCTGCGAAGAATCATGAGACGATTTCGCACCTGCCTGACACTCCAGAGGACAGAGGAAAACGCCCCATGGAGCAGTACCGGCCACCTGCCAGGCCGATGATGAGGCCAGTTCAGACTGTTCCATTCAAGAGACCTGGAGCACCAGTGCAGCAGCAGAGCAAGGGTCCATGCCATTTCTGCGGCAAGCCCGGACATGTGCAGACCAACTGTAGGAGGAAGCTGGGTCTGTGCCTACTTTGTGGAGATGCTTCGCATGCTACGAAGGATTGTCCGAGAGCCCGCAGTGCTGTTGTTGGAGCACCAGCCCCGTTGTAGATGAGGGCGCCTGCCCCAGTTCAGAGAGGACCTACTGTTCGTGGACCACCCTTGGTGCCACAGCGGCAGATGTATCAGCGAGCAGTGCAGCCTCCGAGGCCGGCCTATACTATGACTGTTGTGGAGACTGAGGAGCTGGATGGGGTGATTGCAGGTAACATCTTGACCTAGTCGTTTCATTTCAAAAATATATTGTATTGCTAGTCTTGTTAGTGTTGTTGGTTTGATTGATTGTTAGAGTAGTGTTGTGACCTTAGACCCTTTGTTTTCCCCTAGGCACCATTCTAGTGTCCTCTCACCCTGCTTTGGCTTTGTTTGACTCCGGTGCATCCATGTGCATCTTATCCCGGAGGTTTATAACAAAGCACTCCATTCCTTCCCACACACTTCTTAAGTGTTGGGACATCACCACAGGGAACGGAGTGGTGACGGTGAACTTGGGATGTCGATCGATTCCTCTAGTGGTCAGTGGACATGAGTTATATGCAGATTTCATCGTCCACGATCTACCGCATTTTGATGTCGTCCTTGGCATCGATTGGCTGGGAGATTTTCACGCTTCGATCGATTGTCACAGCAAGAGGGTGGTATTTCAGATCCCAGGCCATCCGGAGTTCGAGTTCTGCAGCAGAGATGAGTCGCTTGGGCCCATCAGATTTCGGGCCAAGCCGGAGGTGCCGGTGTTAGTAGCGTTGCAGATGGAGATGGAGATCGATCGACCAGCGGTTGTCAGAGACTTCGACGATGTCTTTTCGGAGGATATCTCGGGTCTGCCACCCGACAGAGCTTTGGAGTTCGGCATTGATCTGATGCCGGGTGCGCAGCCGATATCGAAGGCGCCATATCGGATGGCTCCCGCGGAGCTTGAGGAGCTGCGGAAGCAGTTGGATGAGTTGTTGCAGAAGGGTTTCATCCACCCTAGTGTGTCACTGTGGGGTGCACCAGTGTTGCTTGTGAAGAAGAAGGATGGGTCCCGCAGGATGTACGTGGACTATCGGGGATTGAATGCTGTCACTGTGAAGAACAAGTATCCGCTGCCGTGTATCGACGACATTTTTGATCAGCTGGGAGGTTCGAGAGTTTTCTCGAAGTTGGATTTGAGGAGCGGATATCATCAGTTGAAGGTGAAGAAGGATGACATTCCGAAGACAGCTTTTCGGACGAAGTACGGGCACTATGAGTTTATGGTGATGCCTTTCGGCGTGACCAATGCTCCAGCTGTGTTCATGAACCTTATGAACTTGATTTTCTACGACTTCTTGGATAAGTTTGTTGTGATTTTCATCGACGACATTCTTATTTATTTGAAGTCTGAGGAGGAGCATAGCTGTCATCTGAGGACAATACTGGAGACGCTGAGGCGACACAAGTTGTATGCCAAGTATGGCAAGTGTGAGTTCTGGCTGGACAGAGTCGCATTTCTGGGACACGTGGTGTCCAGAGATGGCATATATGTGGATCCGGAGAAGGTCAGAGCAGTTCGAGATTGGCCGACTCCACAGTCAGCATCCGACATCAGGAGTTTCCTTGGTTTAGCAGGCTATTATCGGCGGTTCATCAAGGATTTCTCGAAGATTGCTGAGCCGATGACGAAGCTGACGAGGAAGGACATGGAGTTTCAGTGGTCTGATGCTTGTGAGGAGGCTTTCAGTATCTTGAAGGCGAGGTTGACCTCGGCACTGGTTTTGGCGGTACCGGATCGAAGCGGAGGTATCGAAGTATATTGTGATGCATCAGGGAAAGGCCTAGAATGCGTTCTGCATCAGCATGGCCACGTGGTCGCGTATGCTTCTCGCCAGTTGAGGACGCACGAGAAGAATTACCCGACACACGATCTGGAGTTGGCAGCGGTGATCTTTGCATTCAAGATTTGAAGGCACTTCTTACTGAGTGAGATCGTGAAGATTTTCACCGATCACAAGAGTTTAAAGTACATATTCACGCAGAAGGAGCTCAACATGCGTCAGAGACGATGGTTGGAGCTCATGGCTGACTATGAGATAGATCTGCAGTATCACCCGGGGAAGGTGAACGTAGTACCGGATGCTTTGAGTAGACTTCTTACTGCTATGATGCATGCTGCTGACTGGAGGATTCAGCAGGAGCTGAAGGAGATGGATTTGGAGGTTGTCCTACCTGGTGTGGTTCATTCATTCATGAATTTATAGATTCAGTCCACGATCGTGGATCAGATCAAGGCAGCACAGGCAGGAGATCCGAAGTTACAGAGAATCAGAAGGCAGGTTGAAGCTGGACTGCGTGCGGAGTTTGTGATTCACGAGGATGGTTCGCTGCGGTACGGCAGCAGACTCTGCGTACCTGCAGGTGATGTTCGGGAGGAGCTTTTGAGCGAGGCTCATAGCTCGCCTTATTCTATACATTCTGGTGGTACCAAGATGTATAAGGACCTTCGACTGAATTACTGGTGGATTGGCAGGAAGAGGAGTGTGGCACGGAGCGTTGCCAAGTGTTTGATATGCCAACAGGTGAAGGCCGAACACCATCGTACTGCTGGGTTGCTGCAACCGCTTCCCATTCTGGAGTGGAAGTGGCAACATATTACGATGGATTTCGTGACTGGTTTACCTCGGACCCCGAAACAGAATGACGCAGTCTGGGTGATCGTTGATCGGTTGACTAAGTCTGCACATTTCATTCCTTTCCGAGTGGGCCAGTCTACGGAAGCTTTGGCGAGGAAGTATCTAGAGGAGATTGTACGCTTACACGGAGTCCCCGTGAGCATCGTGTCTGACAGAGACTCGAGGTTCACATCTCAGTTCTGGAGAAGTCTGCAGGAGCATTTGGGTACGAGTCTGAGTTTCAGCACGGTGTACCACCCGCAGACCGATGGCCAGTCCGAGAGGACTATTCAGATACTAGAGGATATGCTGCGAGCTTGTACGCTCGATTTGAAGGGGTCTTGGGAGGACCATCTCCATTTGGTGGAGTTTTCTTATAACAACAGCTACCAAGCGAGCATTGGCATGGCGTCGTTTGCTGCCTTATATGGGAGGAAATGTCGATCGCCACTGAGCTGGGATGACATTGGAGATCGGGAGCTGTTGGGTCCGGAGATGATAGTTGAAGCGGTGGATGTCGTGAGAGACATCAGGGAGAAGCTCAGAGTTGCACAAGATCGATTCAAGCATTGGGCGGATGCCAAGAGGAGACCTTTGGAGTTTCAGCCTGAAACCACGTCTTCCTGAAGATTTCTCCGAACCACGGAGTGATCCGATTCGGGAAGAAGGGGAAGCTGAGTCCGAGGTACATTGGACCTTTCGATGTGCTGGAGAGTGTGGGAGCAGTGGCCTACCGCCTTGCTCTGCCACCATCTTTGGTGGGGGTTCACGACGTATTCCACGTATCCCAGTTGCGTCGGTACGTCAGTGATCCGTCGCACACGGTGGATTTCTCGGAGATCACGGTCCGATCGGACCTGACCTATGACCAGCAGCCCGTGCAGATTTTGGACCGTCGACAGAAGCAGTTGAGGAATAAGGTAGTCGACCTGGTGAGAGTGATGTGGCGTCACGGATCACCTAGAGAGTCCACTTGGGAGAGAGAGGATGAGATGAGAGAGCGTTACCCTCACCTATTCTGATAGAAATTCCGAGGGCGGAATTTTCTTAAGGTGGGTAGGATGTAACGACTAGTTTTTGTATGATGATATTTATTGATATATATATGTGATTGTTCGTCTTCTTTCTTTTCTTTTCCGTATCTTTCCCCCTATCTGGAGCTGAGCGTGCTTCATGACGCTCTTGTCTTGGAGCCAGACTCATTTTAGAAGTTCTAGAACCCATCCCGAAGCTTCACACTTCATTTGGAGACTTGGTGTACATTTTAGTCGGTTCAAGAACAAGGACCGACCGACTAGATGTCAATCTAGTCGGTCAGAAACTCTTCATGGACCGACTAGTTTCCGTCAGATTTTTCCACTAATTTAAATTTTACGCTTAGTCGGTCTAAGTTCATCCACCGACCGACTAGTTGTCGAACTAGTCGGTCAATACTTCTTCGCAGACCGACTAAGTTAGAGATAATTTCATGCAGTCGAGTTACTGTTTATCATTAGTCGGTTTAAGAACGAGTACCGACCGACTAGTTGACGAACTAGTCGATTAAGTTTTCTTCTCAGACCGACTAATTTTCAAAACTTCTTGTCGACCACTTTTATCCTTTAGTCGGTCAATGAACACTGGCCGACCGACTAGGTTGCAAACTAGTCGGTCGATGAGCCTTCACAGACCGACTAAATCTGTCAACCCTGTACCGACACTGTTCTCTGTTTTCCTTCTAGTCGGTCACAGTTAGACGACTGACCGACTAGTTCTCAAACTAGTCGGTCAACCACCCTTCTCAAACCGACTAACTGACCCCCGAAACCCTAATTTTGACCTAGCCACCGTTTCGTTTTCTTATTTAAACGCGCGGCTGCTCTTCATTCCTCCTCATTGTTTTGAGTTGTTTGCTTCCCCAACCTTTCTCCTTCTCCTTCATTGCCTCTCCTTCCTCCTCCTTTGCCCCCATCTTCTCCAAGATCTCCCTCTTCCTCTTCATCTTCTTCCTCCTTCTCTCTTTCTCCCGTTTCTTCTTCTCCTTTCTGTTTTCCCACAAACAGCCGGCCACCCTCTCAGATCTGAGATCCACGTCCAAGCTCCGGCCGCCTTCTCGTTTCCCTTCCCAAGATCCATCTTCTCCTCGCGTGGCGCCCCGATCTCAGATCTAGCGACGACGGCCCCGGGAGACGCCAAGAGCTTCGTCATCACCTTCGGAGGCCAACGTCATCATCAACAATCAACAGTCCTCGCTGCGCTACCCGCGGCCTAGGAATTTCCGGACGACGCAAAGCTCCCACCTTTCCAGATCTGACGCCGGATCTTCGTGCAATCGTCATTTCCAGGTTGGTTCCCTAAATTCGTAGTAACCCACACAATAGATAATCAAGCCCTAATTAAAAATCAGCAACCTTAATCAATTAAATTTATTTACGTTGATCTTTAAAACGTTGTGCAAACCGTAGAAATCGACGAATGGACTTTATGCATGTGCACATAGGATAGATCGTCGATTAGGTTAAATACATTAAAAATGTGATTTTTGATTGAATGGGATAGTCCCGATAACCTAGACACAACCCTCATAGGAATTCTCAATCGTGAACTGACACCGTCGCCGTGTCACGATTTTCAGACGCTCTTACGCCGACGAGACGTTTGGACGAGACGTACCAGGGAGACGACGCACTCGCCATCGCAGGCAAGTGTACCACTTGCGTTCTTGGCCATGCTTAGGCCTTAGTCTTGCTAGATTAGACATTTTGAACCATGAGAACCGAACGTGAAATGATAGCGTCCAGGACGCCTTGATGGCTCAGATTTGACAACGAAATCTGAGTCCAACAACAACAATTTTGACATCATAGGATTGACATGCGTGTGTGAGTTGTGGACACCCTAGTACAACCCCTCCTGTTTTGTCGTGTCTTGTCCCATTCCGTCTTGCACAGCCCGATGGGCAATAGGGCACTCGACAACCCAGAGCGAGTGATCCCTTGTACTAGTTCACAGCCCGATGGGCAATTGGGCACCTGTCGAGCTAGAGCAGGTGATCCCATGTACTGATACACAGCTCAGAGAGCAATAGGGCACTTGTCAAGCTAGAGCAAGTGATCCCTTGTCCTGTCACGATTCTTGGGGTTTTGGGGTAGGGTTGAGCGTGCAAGCGGCAAGAGGGTCTGATCCCCCTCGAACCGAACAGGCGTGAACCCTTTTTCATGTCTTGTCTTGTTTTGTCTGGCTCTCTTTGTTCCGTCTTGTCTTGACACCTGTATGCTAGTCCTGTAGTCGGTAGCCCTCGCTACGACTACTGCTTGTCGTGTTTACTTTTCCTGCTACGTGTACTTTCGTTAGTTTGCCTGTCGTAACCTCAGCATGTTAATCAACCAGTAAAACATTGTTAAATAATTGGTGCACTTGCAGTTTGGTCTAACCTTTTCTTGTAGACCTTACCTGACATACAGTTCCTTCTTTTGGTGTTGTACGTCAGGGATTGAGCCAGAGTACATTGAGGAGACTGACTTGCCAACTGACGTAGAGCCAGAGAGCATCGATCCTGAGTACGATCCTGAGGAGGACCAGAGCTAGAGACTCCTCGTTGCAGTTTCCAGAGACTTTTATTACTTTTAGTTGGGTGTGTAGCACCTTTTGTTCCTTGTCTAGGTTGGGTGCTTGAACCATTAGATTTACTTTTTTGCTGTTGTAGCCCTTCGGGCGTTGAGACTTGGTATCTTTGGATATGTTGGAATAAAATGTGATGTTATTTCCTTCTTGTACTTTTATTGTTCTGTACTAACATGCAGGGACCTGTACCTTCGTCTTGGAACCACACAGACGCTTATTGGGTCAGGGCTCCTTAGCTCTGGCCTAAGCGGGCCTAGTCACGCTTCGCCTCCGCTGTTTTGGGAAGCGGGGCGTGACACAAGGCCTGAGTGCATTCCTGGAGTGCTCTTCCTTGCCTCTATCTTCCTCCTTATGAGAGATCTCCTTTTCTCCTCTCCTGTCGTAGAAGTTAAGACCCGTTGTCACGATTTTTATGGGCAAAAAGACTCAAAACACTAACAGAGTCTAAAATAAAAATAAAAACCAAGTAAAAATAATGCAAAAACCATCGGGTTGCCTTCCGATAAGCGCTCGTTTAAGGTCTTGAGCTCGACCCCTTTGGATTTTCAATCAATACTTGATGTTGGGTGCATATGAGATACACCCGTCGAACTTGCCGGGAAGACCGCTCGGATTTGGATCGTGGTGGTGTGTGGCCTTCCTCAGCGCCCATTCATCATGAGCAATGTTGGGGGATGGCTCCCCCATGCTTGAGCTTGTTCCGGTCCTTGGCTTCGTCGGTGACACCGATCTTCGAGTCGGTGGAGCTTTCTTCGGATTCTTCAATGTCGAGAGCTTGCAAAGCTCTCGTATTCTCGCGACATCAGCGTCGTCATCATCATTCGCCGTGGAGCTATTGGGAGAGTCCTCCATCTTCTCTTCTTCGACCGAATCTTGGCCTTCTTCAAAGCCGTCATCATGGAGCGCATCGATGGAGTAGGGGAAAGCCCCTTCAATGACCTCATCAAGGAGGTCCAAGTAATCTAGCTCCTCATGATACGGCTTTTGCTTCATAACCTTTGGTATATGGAGCTCGACTTCAATGTTGCCGACATTCAAGGTAAGAGTCCCTTCCCTCACATCGACGATTACACCGGCGGTGGCGAGGAATGGGCGTCCAAGTATGAGCGATGTGTCACCCTCTTCCTTGATGTCCATGATCACAAAATCACAAGGCAAGCATATGCCTCCCGGAACTTGGAGTGGGATATTCTCCACGATCCCAACCGGCCTTGTAATCCGACCGTCCGTGAGTTGAATCCTCATGTCGGTTGGCTTTAAATCCGTTCCGGTATTTAATTTCCGAAACATGGTGAGAGGCATGAGGCTCACACTAGCTCCCAAATCAACCAACGCTTTTTGTAAGGGGACGCCTCCGAGTGTGCAAGGAATCTGGAAACTCCCGGGATCTTTAAATTTGACGGGCTCCTTCTCCTTCCTAGTGAACCACGTTCCTTATTTCACGAGCATGATCTTCTCCTTCCTTTTCCTTCCCGTAATCAAGTCCTTTAAGAACTTCGCGTAGGACGGGATTTCCACTAAGGCATCAAGAAAAGGGATATTGAGGCTCACCCCTCTCAAGTATTCGAGGAACTTGGCTAGCCTCTTCTCGATCTTGGCTCTAGCTAGCCGTTGAGGGAAAGGCACCGGTGGCATGAATCGGCGCTCATCAATAGGTTCCTCCTCTCTAGATTTTTCTTCTTCTTGTGGCTCCTTCTCCTTTTCCACCTCAATTACCGGCTCGCTCTCTTCTAGGATCTCCACCACGGGTTCCATGGTTTGGGTCATGGGGGGAGTTGTATCCTTCCCCCCTCTTGTTGTAACCGCAACGACCGTGTTGATATGGCCGGTGTTGCCCCGTGGATTTGGCTCGGGTTGAGCCGGCAATTGTTGGTTATTTCTATTGAGCAACGCAAGTTGCTCCCCGATTTGAGCGACGACGGTGGTGAGAGAATCTTGTCCCGCCTTCAACGTGGCGTTAATCTTTCTTTTCTCCGCCATAAACTCCTCCACCTTAGCTTCAAAATCCGAACGTGGTTGAGCTTGCAGAGGGTTGGGATTTCTCCACCCTTGATTATACCCGGGTGGCCTATAAGGTCCCACTTGTTGCCTTTGTGGGAAGTTTTGTTGCTGTGGCCCCCTTGGTTGATAATTCGGTTGTGGTGGTGGAGCCCGAGCTTGAGGAGGCTGTTGTGGCAGGGGGTTCAAGGCACCATCATTATTAGCATAAGAAAAACCTGGATGGTTTCTAGTGGCTGGGTTGGCCCAATATCCGGAATTCCCCGCAACATACTGAATTTGCTCCAAAGATCCTTCTCCTTGCTCTCCTCCTACATACATGGCTTGGGATTGGTCTTGCCAATCACTCATATGGTTTGTCGGTGCGGATGTAGTAGGGGCTCCTTACGGCTCGGTAATGTATTTTTCCAACCTCTCCACTACCTTGTGGAGAGAGTCAAATTTGCTAGCAAGCTCCGCCACGGCCTTGGCCTCATAAATACTCGTGGGCTTCAAGGAGGATGAAGAATGTCCTCGCTCGTCCCCCCATTGTTGGTTGTTGGAGGCCATTTCCTCTAGCAAGGCCGTAGCTTCATCGGGGGTCTTTGACAAAATGGCTCCGTTGGCGGTAGCATCAATAATCTGTTTTGTGCCCGGTTGGAGTCCATTGTAGAAACTATGGACAATCTCCCAATCCTCTATACTGTGGTGGGGGCATTGATGTTGCAAGTCCTTGAAGCGCTCCCATGCCTCATACAGAGTCCCCTGCGGTCCTTTCTTGAAGGACATGAGAGCACTTCTTATCTTCACCGTCTTGGAGGGCGGGTAAAATTTGTCGACGAAGGCACTGGCCAATTCATCCCAAGTGGTGAAGATTCCTTCAGCTTGCGTCCTCAACCAATATAAGGCCTTGTCCTTGAGTGTGAAGGGGAAGAGGCGCAGTCTGATAGCATCTATGGAGACACCCGGCATCTGGAAGGTGGCACATTTTGATAGGAAGAGCTGGATGTGGTAGTGAGGGTTCTCATGGGAATTCCCATGAAAAGGGTCTTGTTGCATCAGAACCACCAATCCGGTCTTCAATTCGAAATTTTTGTCGGCCGCCAACTCCGGCATAGCTATGGACGAGGTCGTGGAAGATGTCTTAGGCCGAAGCCTATCTCTAATGGAAATGATCCTCGCCATTCGCGCCGCCAATTCTTCGGGTGTCTCAGGATTGGTCATACAATTCCCTTCCGTATCGAGTCTCCTCTCCGCTCGGATCCTCCTCAATGTACGCTCGGTCTCCGGATCGTATAGTATTTCTTCGGGGTTCGTCGTGGATCTCGTGTACATGCAAGGGAGAACAGAGTTTCAAAGAAATAGTTAGCACAAAAGAGGGGTAAAATAAAAATAGAAATAATAGAATAAAAAAGAAAAATAGCTAGGTAGGTAGAATCAAACACTATTGCCTCCCCGGCAACGACGCCAAAAACTTGATCGGAGCCCCGAGGGTGCGCGAACACGCAACCGGGGCACGCGACTCGCTAGTCTTACCGCAAGCGCACGGTGTAGCGGCGAGCGGGTATCGAATACGAGGAGGTCAAATGACAGTGTCTTCTTCAACTCACCTGGCTATAAGAACAGTCGAGAAATATTCGCAATAAAGCGGTCACAGTCGTTCAATTGTATAAAAGGAATATCAAATTAATAAAGACGCCTAGGGGGTACAGAATCCCTGCTACAAACCGTATCTCGTCATTGTGATTTGTAGGTTTCACAATTGTTAGACTTGAAATTCAGGTGAACTAGTTGCAACTAAATGTAGAACCAAGCTCACGCTCTCGCGCTATTGCCGGTCTATAGCAAACCTAGGGTAGGGTCCAATCTCTTGCAAACCCTAACCTAGGCAAGCTAGCGTGAAGAACAACATCATTATTCAATCGTATCTCGAGCCCACTCTCGTGCAAACTCGAGCTACGACCTAGGTTGGGATAGTTCCTACCCGTCCAATCTCTTGCAAACGGGTATTGGTATAGAATTGCAATCAAAAACCCTAGTTTCGGTCAAATCTCTTGCAAACCGATTCCGGAGAAATCCAATTGTAACCCAATTCGAATTTCTAGGGTTTCCTATCGAGTTGGGATCCAATCTCTTGCAAATCCCAATCGGTATGAATCCCTAGCTATTCGTATTAAATCAATCCCAAACTAACCCTAATCAATTCTAGCAATGATTTCACCAATTCATCACAAATTAGAAATAGGGTTCGTAGGGTTCATCCATACGCCCTAGAACGATAAAACTACTCACAATTCATAATGAAATTCAATAGAAATTCACAAATTAAATCAATAGAGTTCATTTCAATATTCAATATATCAACAAAAATGAGATTTTTGATAGAGGGAGAGACAAACCCATGGAGATTCAATAGCATCCAACAAAATAACACTTTTCTCTCTCCCAAAAGAACTAAATCCAATCTCCTAAAAATTATTCTAAAAAGGCTACAAAAAGTTCTGAAAAAGCTCTCTAAACTAGGTTAAAAATAGGGGTTAAATACCCCCCAAAATCGCCCAAAAAACTGTGACGAAAATGCCCATGCGCAGCTTCAAAATCGCAGTTTACGCTACAGGCAGTGCGGCTCACTCGGCCGAGTGACAAATGTCATTCGGTCGAGTGACAAACCCTAAAAAATTCCAATAACTTCAGACTTTTGGGGGTTGGCTCCTTGGGAGTCACTCAGCCGAGTGACTTTCTTTGCTTCGGTCGAGGGGACTTCTTCACTCGGCCGAGTCGGAACTCGGGATTTGACTGACAAATTACAGTAACTCTGGACTTTTCGTTGTCGTCGTCTTGATGCCACTCGGGCGTGTGGTGTCTCTGTGGTTCGGCCGAGTGGGCTGGCGATGCTCGGCCGAGTGCACGCTGATACTCAGTCTTCTGCGTGTCCGATCTGGCCGATCGAGCTGGCTCTCGATGGTCGGCCGAGTGACTCCTTCACTCGGCCGAGTGACATGCTCAAAGTGCCCATTCTTCGTATTTTTGCTCCCTCGTCGCTCCTACGACGTTCTTTCTTCTCCCACTCCTCTCCAATAGCAAAATTCCCCTCGAAGGAGTCACGGGTGACACTCCGGAGTGGGTGCATCTCAGAATCACTCCAAATCGCTCGAAATCTCCTGAAATTCGACAAAAACAAGAAATCGTGAAAAGCATCGCAATATTACAGAAAAATCGTGAAAAGCACGATTCGAGCAATCAAAATGGCATGCAAACATTGCAGAAAAAGGTGTAAAATATGGAGTGATTAGACTCCTAGGGGCTACTCTTTTAGACTCATGGACCGTGAGTGTGAGATCACCCAAGCCATGGTCCGAGCTTACTATTACTGGCCTCTAGTCCCAGATCCTGACAGGGCATATGGCCCTAGTCACCACACCCCCTCCGTCTTTTCTGATGATGCATTCTGGGAGCTGATCACATGCATCCCACACTTCGACCCTAGTAGGGTGAAGGTCTCTTCCATATATGCCTTGCACGATGCCTTATGGAGACCACCATTCTAGATAGGCCAGAGGTTAGTGTTTGCCACTCCGGGCTCACACCCAAGGGCGCGAATCACCACAAGTGCACGGTGGTTGTAGTATAATAAGATTGTTGAACTCTGGGGAGGCAGTTGTTTAGTAATTAGCTTGTTGGATGAGGGAGAATGCATGGTCAGGGGGTTGTCACGTGATATTTGATTGTTACGAAAAATGGGTTTAACGAATTAATAAAAGTCCAGGGCATTCGGGTGTCCCCGCTAGGCCTTTTGGTCATGGATAACAGGTTAAGGGTCCTTTCATTGGACGATGGATAAGAGTAGGAGTGTCACATCCGGAGATGTGAACGAGTATTTAACTTCCGTTGTCCTACTCGTCTAACGCCTCCATATATGCTTCTTCTCTTTCGCAATCAGCTTCACACATGGATACGTGCATTATGCTTGACACTGGTTTCTGCATCGCAATCTGTATCCACTCGTGTGATCTACGGATTGGGACACTACACTACGGTTGGTTCTAGCAGTCGGGCTACCTTCGTAGTCATCCACTAACAGATTGAGGATTAGTAATCACCCCCAACGCTCGAGTCACGCTCGTGATTACGAGCCCTGGAAAGCGGCTACTAAGTCCTAATCGGATTCGTGGGGATTCTCCTTAGAATATGGAGCTACTTTCACGATCCTCCAATTCTAAGGCTGATCCCCCAAAACTCTTGTTTCAAACTACCATAGAGCAATCCTAGATTCACCCAACTAAGATTAACCTAATATCCAATCCTTATGGTCCTAGGGTTCATCCATATGCCCTAGAATCATACTCTCTAGTATCACAATAGCAATAACATGACAGCAATGGAGAGATTCATAACAAACAGAGCAAACATATCAAAAATTATATCAAAACACGGAGGATGCAATGCAACATAGGAATATATTAAAATTAACGAGTTACAGCTGTTCACCAAGGATTAGATCGAAGAAACAAACAACAAAGAACTCCTCTCCAAAGTGATGGCTCAAGACTTAGCTGATAAAATAAAGCTTAACCTAATTCCTAAAGTCTGTTTACTTATATACAAAACCCAATAAGTCGCAGGTTTCCCAAAAATCCACCCCAAAACCCGTTAAGGATGCCCTAATCTGGTGTCCGTCGACGACGCGCTCGGTCGAGCGGGGTAGCCGCTCGGCTGAGCGCATCCCTTGCTACTTCTAATGGTCGCTTGGAGAAGAGGCCGCTCAGTCGAGCAGGTGGCTGCTCCAATGAGCGCCATCTTGGACGGAATTGATGTCGCTCGATTGGAAGAGAGGCCGCTCAGTCGATCAGTTGGCTGCTTGACCGGGTGAATTAAAATGAAATAAGACAGAGAGTTTCATGGTAAAACGAAGGCTTCCTACAGGGTTAGCTCGGTATTGAGAAGTGGGTCGCTCGGTCTAGCGAGTTGGGTCGCTCGGCCGAGCGACTCAATGAAGGATAATGAGAGCATTGCAACGATGTATGGACGTTTAACCGACATCACCAATGGACATGAAGCTATTGAAAAAGTATATACCCAAGAAGAAAAGGTAAGAAAGATAATCATGGGAATGGCCCAGAAATGGAAAAGAAGAGCAATCGCCAATGAGGATGTCAATGACATGAAGAATTACACCATGGTGAATCTCATCGGTACTCTCATGTCTTACGAAGTAAGAAGGGAGAACCGACTGAAGATTAGAGCAATGATGAACCCAACGGAGGCCTAGAAGAAAGCATTAGCATTAAAGGCTACTTCTTCATCCTCCGATAGCGAAGAATCGGATAACAAAATGGACTTGGAATAAATGGCACAAATGTCGAAGAAGTTTCAACGCTTCTTTCGCAAAGGTAAATTTCCTTTCAAAAATAAATTTGATTCAACTAACAATACTTCATCTCTTTGCTTTAAGTGTAACAAGCCGGGGCACATCAAGAAGGATTTTCCAACGTTTAGAAAAAAAAGAAAAGTGGAAAGCTTCAAAATACCACAAGTCCGACAAATACAAGAATGATAAGAAGAAAGGACTTGTTGGGACGTTCAATAATTCAAGCAGAGATTTCTCGATGAAAAGGGTGAGAGTGCCCATATGTGTTTCATGGCCCGAGAAGATCCACTCACCGATGAGAGTGATAGTGACATCAATGAAGCAGAGATAACCATGGATGAACTTCATATTGCTAACTAAGAATTATTTTCTAAGTATCAATCTCTTATGCTTAGATATACTATTTTAAAGAAATCTAATATTAGCAAATCATCCATGCCATGAATTATCAACAATGACACCATTGTTAATACACTTACACTTGAGAAAGCCACTTTGGTTTCTCAAAATGACATCTTGAGAAATGAGGTGAATTCCCTCAAATCTCAACTAGATCAAACTTATCCTAAAGATAGTATTGATCTAGCTTCACATAACACACAAATTGGTATTGAGAATGATTCTCTTAAAACCCAAGTGCACGAACTTAAAACACGTGTGTCCACCTTGGATACCAATATTTCTTCTCTTAAGGAGAAATATGAGCTCATGTCCTCCCAAGTTAAGAAATTTAACAAAGGGAAATGGCAATTGATGAATTGCTTGCAAACCAAGTTCAGGCCACATATCGTATTGGACTTGGTTATATGGAAGCAAATGCATCCAAATCTCGCACCTCATATAGTGATGTAGCTATAGATTTTGTGTGGCCATCCTCCGGTGCATCCACAAGTGGTGTCAAAAACACTATTGGTAGAAAACCTACCACGAAGGCCACCACTTCACAATCTCTTCCTTTGGCAAGAAACCCACTAAGGGTGGAAACCAAAAGAAAGGTCATGCATATATGTACACCAACTCTCATTCACGTAGGAAATCTCCTACTTCACATGTGGACACTAATGACATTTTTTATGCTCCACATCCACGGACACGTGTAAACCCACACATGAGAAATACTCATGCACGTGCCCTTACACATTCATATGTTCATACGCTTCATTCTTCTATGTATGCTCATCCACCTCATGTTATGCATGCTCCATATGTTGAATACAACATGCTTGATCCTAAGTTTGCATTCAACCCATATATGTCCAATGCTTATCCACCTCCATCTTCATATGCTAGAACTCATGCTCCTAGGAAGCACGCACCACATAGAACTCAATCGAATGTGCATGCAACTAGGAAAAGGACACCCAAAACATACACAATTTGGGGTCCTAAGAACACTAGCATAATTGATAGGAATGATTATGTTGACTCCTATTTTAGTGATGTAATAAATAGTGTTAATTGTGTTGGGAAGCGAACGTTCACTTGGAGTTGGCTTTCAAAGGGCTAATCCTCTTGGATCCAACAAAGCTTGGGGTACCATGAGCTTATGGTATATTATGTAGGTACCCAAGAAAAAGAAAGAGAGCAATAAAATTCGTATTGGCTCTAAAAAGAATGGATGGATACTCTATAGCGGTTGCTCCAAACATATGACGGGAGATCCCACGTTGCTCTCCGAAGTGATTAGCATCAAGGATGGTGCAACGGTCACTTTTGGAGGTAATCAAAAGGGAACCATCATTGGAGTAGGAAAAGTCGGTAATCCTTCCAACCCACTTATTACAAATGTCTATTTAGTTAGTGGTTTATGTCATAACCTTATCTCCATTAGTCAACTTTGTGACAAGTGTTATTGGGTTAACTTTGGAGAGGGTATGTGTAAAATTGTAGATATTGATTCACATATTCTATTTATCGGTATTAGGCATAAAAAACATTTATTATTTGAGCTTGCCTGAAACCATAGAACAGTGCTTAGTTGCTAATTCAAATGAACAACTATTATGGCATCGCCGTTTTGGTCATGTTCATTTTAAGCACTAATATAAGTTAGCTAAGCATGATCTAGGAAGAGGTTTTTCGAAAATTGTTTTTAGTAATAAAAAATTTTGTGATTCTTCTCAAAGAGATAAACTAAGTAAATCATCTTTCAAACTTAAAGAAGGCATAACTTCTAAGAGGCCCCTAGAATTACTTCATCTAGATTTATTTGGGCCAACTAGAACCGCCTCTTTAGGTAATGCTCATTATGGATTAGTTGTCGTTGACGACTTCTCTAGATTTAATTGGGCTTCATTTTAACCAATAAGAATGAAGCTTTTGAAGAATTTTCTATATTTGCAAAGAAGATTCAAAATTTCTTAGGATCTACCATTATCATTATTCGTAGTGATCATGGAGAAAAATTTGAGAATGATTCTTTCACCAAGTTTTGTGATGACACGGGATTACTTACAATTTTTCTTTTCCTTGCGCACTGATCGCTTCCAGGCATACACCCAAAAAGAGCGACCGTGTAGTTTTACCGCAAGCGCACGGTGTAGCGACGAGCGGGTTATCAAACACAGAGAGGACGAATGGCGGTGTCTTCTCTGAACAACCTGGCTATAAGAACAGAAAAGATGGAATTTGCCTTTTGGCGATCCTGTCACAATCGTCAGACAAAGTATGGAATATAGAATCAAATAAAAGACGCCTAGGGAATGGGGAATCCCCGCTACTCACCGTATCTCGTCAACGTGATTCATTGGTATAACAATTGCTAGCGTAGAATTTCGGATGAACTAGTTGCAACTGAATGTAGAACCTATCTCACGCTCTCGCGCTGTTGCCGGTCTATAGCTAACCTAGGGTTGGGTCCAATCTCTTGCAAACCCTAGCCTAGGCAAGCTAGCATTAGGATCAACATCATCGTTCAATCGCGCCCCGAGCCCACTCTCGTGCAAACTCGGTCCGTGACCTAGGTTGGGATAGTTCCTACCCGTCCAATCTCTTGCAAACGGGTATCGGCATGGAATTGCAACGGAGAACCCTAGTATCGGTCCAATCTCTTGCAAACCGATACTACGGAAACTCAATTTCAACCCAATTCGGATTTCTGGGGTTTCCTATCGAATTGGGATCCAATCTCTTGCAAATCCCAATTAATATGAACACCTAGCTATCCGTGTTAAATCGATCCCAAACTAACCCTAATAGCAATTCTAGCAATATTTCTATCAAATCATCACAAATCAGAAATTGGGCTCGTAGGGTTCATCCCCACGCCCCAAGACGTAAGGACTACTCACAATTCATAGCACAAATACAAAAATAATCAATGGAATTAACAAGAGAATTCATCACAATATTCAAATAAGCAATAAAAATAGTATTTTTAAAGGAGAGAGAGACAAACCAATAGAGTTCTCCAAGAATCCAACAAAAATAATCTTTTCTCTCCGCTCCAATCACAATAATCTAAAGCTAAAAAGTTTAATCTAAAAAGCTGCAAAAAGTAATGGGAAAAGCTCTCTAACCTAGGTCAAAAACTGGGGTTAAATACCCCCCAAAATCGTCCAAAAAACTGTGACCAAAATGCCCCTGCGCAGCCTGAAAATCGCAATTTTCGCTACAGGCAGCGCGTCGCACTCGGCCGAGTGACAAAAGTCGCTCGGCCGAGTAAGAAACCCTGAAAATTTCCAGTAAGTCTTGGTCTTCGGGGGTCTTCACTTCGGGGGTCGCTCGGCCGAGTGAGTTGTCGTCACTTGGCCGATGGCTTCTATTCACTCGGGCGGTCGGCATTTTCCACTCGGCCGAGTGGGTCTTCTGAAGCTCAGGCAGACGAAAAACAGTAAGTCGGCTCTTTTGGATGGGCGTCGTCTGAATGCCACTCGGGCAGACGGGGTCTCGTCACTCGGCCGATGTGGCTTCCGATGCTCGGCCGAGTGCACATATGATGCGTGTCCGATCTGGCCGGCCGAGCGGGGTCTCACTGGTCGGCCGAGTGACTCCTTCACTCGGCCGAGTGAGACACCAAAAATGCCATTTCAGCTTGTTTTTGCCTCCTCGTCGCTCCTGTGACGTTCTTTCTTCTTCCGCTCCTCTCCAATGGCGAAATACCCCTCGGGGAGGTTGTCGGTGACACTCTGGAGTAGGCGTATCTCGGGATCACTCCAAATCGCTCCAAATCACCTGAAATACGGCAAAAACAACAAATCGTGAAAAGTATCGCAACATCGTCGATATATCGTGAAAAACATGATTTGAGCGATCTAAATGGCATGCAAACATGCGAGAAAAAAGTGTAAAATATGGAGTGATCAAAATCCCCCAAGCTTACCTCTTACTCGTCCTCGAGGAAGATAAATAAAAGGCGAACCCGATGGATTTCGAAAACGAAAACGGCGGAAAAATGGAAAACTAAAAACGAAGAAGAAATAAGAAAGCGAAGAGGGAAGCTGCTAGATCATTCTCTCAGGACGTGGGTTTTGCTCAATCATATAGCATGCACCGAATGTAAAACACATGTCAAAGAATTTTATTTCGATATCATAGTATAATGGTGCGGATAGAAATAGAAAACCCAAGAATATTGATATATCATGAAAAACGGAATAATTTTAGAATTAACATCGCCTGAATCATTTAAAGCGGTATACAATATCGCAGATCACACACTTTTCAATTGAATGCTTTCTATGAGGAGTATAAGAATATCACGCAATAGAATAGAAAGAATAGAAAAGTATGGATTTCATGAAATGAGTGTTAGGCATAGATTTCTGGATTTCGTAAAGCTAAAAATAATCTCACCGAGTATAGAATATTACTTAGCCTAGGTTGTCGTGCAACGTCAAGTAGTCACTCTCTCACACATCATTGGATTCTCTCCCCCAAGCTTATCTATAAGCGTGGTGGCATAAAAAAAAGATTTACATCCCCATTTCTATAAAGCTCCAAAAGTGATAAAAATAAAAACAAAAGAGGGAAAGTAAGAGAGAACATGAGATGAGATCTTTTATTGATGTTCTTTGCTCTTATCTTTTCTTTTTCTCCTTTTTTCTCTTTTTTTTGAATAGCATATATGCACAATGATCCCAAATCAAAGAGAAATAAGGATATACAAGAATTTTTCTTTTTTTTTCTTTGGTTTTGGGAAATTTGGAGCTAGGAATTAATAGCGGGGGAAATGCCATATATTAGAATTGCTAAGGGGAGATTCACCAATGATTTTAAAATAGAGAATTGATGTTCACGATATGTGGAGAAAGAAGTAAACATGTCTCTCAGTTCACTCTATAAGACGTGCACGACAACTTCAGCAGGGTAATCTAATCTACTCAGTTTCGATCACAAAAAAGCTAACTAATCCAGATTTATCATAGCTAACATCATTCAATCATCCTGAAGTGAAGTGTACAAATCATGCATATAGAAGTGATATAGGAAAAGAAAACGGTACTCCAAATATAAGCATCCAATGCGTGAATCTTGGTGTGTTTTCTGCGATAGCATACATATGAATATTCAGACTCAGCTAATAATAAAATTTCATCCATTTTCATGCGGCAAAAGTGCGTGTTACTATCTCTAAATGCAAGGCAAGTCATAGCATATGATATAAGAAATAAAATCTAAGACATGACAAATATAGCATGCATATATAGAGAAAGCTAACGCCACGTAATCATCATCACAGAAAAGTCATCTTTAGCATGAGATGAAAAAGAAATAAAGATAAAGGGAAAATGAAACTAATCACAATGCAACACACAAAGAAAATAAGAAAAACGTGATGCATGGCTAAAAGAAGAAAAATGATGAAAATGAGTGCAAATGCGGAAAATGGCGTGAAAAAACTAAAAAATAAAAGGTGGTAAATCGAAAAGAACGTGAGAACTCACTCCCCCAAGCTAAAGTGCACAGTGTCCTCAATGTGCGAAGTGTGGCACACCGAGAGACGTGTAAAGTGAGGGGTAGGTGAGGATGCATGCATGATGATGAAGAAACTAAAATAACAAAAGAAAAATAAGAAATAAAAATATGATGCGGACATGATGCATGCAGATAGTGAAGGGAAATAGATATAAAAATGTGTCACCAAAAACTCTCCCTCTCTCCCAAAAATGATATATAAATATATGATCAAAATGTGTATCCAGAACAGTGAGGGGAGGGGGGGTGGGCAAAATCGTCAGGACCCAGCAGAGACGGGCATCACAACGGCAAAAAGATCGATGGCATCAAGGGTGCCTAAGAAGGTGGGGCTGCGCCGTCTCCGTCCTGAGGCGGAGGAGGAGGTGGTGGTGGTGGTGGAACAGACTGCTGAGTGGGTGTGGGTGTGGGTGTGGTAGCAGGCTGGGTGGGTGTAGGAGTAGGTGTGGGTACAGGTGTATGGGTAGGTACCTGCTGGGTGGGAGTGGGTGCGGTCGGTACGCGAGGGAGCCGGTCGAGGATCTAAGTAAGGCAATAATGATTGCCCGGTAGTAGGTCGAAACGGCTGGCCATGGTGGTGACGGTGGAAGACATGGTCCTAAGGTCGCCTCTGAGGGCACTCACCGCCCCCTCAAGAGCACGAATGCTCAGGAGTACAGTGTCGGGGGGAGGTGGTGCAAAGGGACAGACCTGTCGGTGCTGTGCAGGACGAGGCTGGCGTACACGGGTGGCGTAGGTGATGGGCTCAGCAGGCATGTGGAGGTAGGGTGCTGTGCTCACTAGTGTGGGCCTAGCCTCAGGGCGAGGCTGGGACGCAGGCAGGCGTGAAGTGGAAGCAACAGCAGCGGAAGTGGAGTATAAGAATGGCGACGAGGCGGCCAGAGAGGTAGGTGACACAGAAGTGAAGACAGACGTCACCACACTCTCAGAAAGTACGGCTATGGAGGGGACAGAAGTGACTACCGCTGGGGAGGTAGTGAGGGGTCCAAGAGGTGAAATCCCAGCGGTGATCATGCTAGCCATGGTCTCCACGACCGCAGCAAAAGAGGGCTCTCCACTCTCGACAAATGTAGGTGGGCGCTCGGGGAGTGCAGAGCAAAGAGGCTCAACGGACAGAGGGCCGGCAGGAGTGGTGGTGGTGGTGGTGAGCGTAGCGACAGGGTCAGTGGTGGCAGCAGGCGTGGTGGTGGTGGGCTCAGCAAGTGTGCTCCCGACACTGGCAGAAGTGGAGACAGAAGTGTCAGGAGCGGCAGAAGGTGCAGGGACAGGCTGAGGGGCCACGGGGTCAACGGGCGCAGCTGGGTCAGCGGGTGCAGCGTGGGCAGTGTGGGCCTGCTCGGCCTCCTCAGCCTCGAGCACGTATGCGGCGGGGATCAGAAGATCCATCGCCGGGAGCCAGTCCACCTGGGCCGGTGCAATCTGTGTCCGGGCTGGGCTCGGAAGAATCATGTAATCGGCACCGTAGGGGCCGTGCAGCCAGACCCAGTATCGCTCACCGTGCGGACGAAGCATCTTCATCCGGGCCATAACGTCTATGGTCAATAAAGTGGGGCCCGGAGAACGACGTAAATCGGCCGGTAGGTCCTCGCCGGTCATCAAGGTGAGTAGGGTGATCAGACCGCCGCAGCATATCGGTGAGCGAGCTGTAGGATCCTGCCAAAACAGAGTTAGGATCGATAATTAAAGTGGAGACTTACGCTTGCGTATGCGGAACGGTAGTCTCGGAACTTTGCCTTCGGGTTCGCCACGACAGATCGAGTCTTCTTACGAACGGAGTAAGGCTACTAATCCACAATCTAAATCTCTATTTTAGATTAAGAACTTGGAAAGAGGAAGAGAAAGGATTTCTGCAGAGCTTCGCTAGGATGAAGATGCATGCATGAATTTCATGCAAAAATGGTGTAAGAAATGGCTTACCCTTGGGTCTTATTTATAGCCCCCAAGGTTGTTATTTTAGGGTAAGTTGTTCCTTTGGAACAACTTAATTAAGGTGTACCATGATACATGGCACATTATAAGCTTAAGTTGTACCATATGCATGGTACAACATAAGCTTAAGATATTCCCCCTTTATTAGCCATATGTCGCATGCACTTATGCATATATAATGCGACTTTCCAACTCATCCAGAGATCCTCTCCGCAAGGGAACAGATTCCCTTTGTACACGACTTCGTGTACGCGACGTTCGAGGTCCGTATTCCCTCGTACATCCCCCACAAGGGTGTACAAACGTCTTCCATATCCAACATCTCCCACTCACACTTGAGGGGATTGTAAGAGAACGTCTTTCCCTTAGTTCTTTCATCTATCATACCGAGAAATAGACCGTGCGACCGTCATGCGCGTAGAGTCTGTTGTTGTGCACTTGTTAGAGATACACAACGACCTCGAAGGTGCAAAGTTGAGTAGTTCAACGCATGCTTTACCCTAGATTATTTCTTCACATTTCTTGTACTTTATATTCAACAATTGAATCCCATCTGGATTACAATTGGCTGGCCATCTTTGAATCACTAAAGTCCAAATGCGAATATGAAATCAATCTTCCTCTTCTTGCGAACCTTCTGATCTTGACTTGATTCGCTTTTCTAACGTGCCCCGCCGAGCCGAATTACCATAGCCCATTAGTAACACGCTAAGATAGCGATCATCTCGTCAAATCTAAAGGAACCAATTGGAGTCCTTGAGGGTAAGAGTTAAGACCCGTATGGCCTTTGAGTCTCACATAATAGCAAACACTATTGCTACTAACTCAGTGGTCGAAATGCATACGTGGTATGAACACGTATTACAACATCACTCCTTTCCCAGGGAGAGTATGTCTTAATGATGTTGTACGGATGAAAAGATCAGACACCACTGTGCCTATCTTTTTTTTTGAGTCCCCTTACTACTCGTGAAATATTCACGGACTCTCATCCTACATAAGACAGATAGGATTTAAAATCCTACGAGATCTCTTTCAAATATCCTTGTGATACAGATCTCAGATCTTTTGTAAGCATCCATATGATGCAGATCTTTCATTCGACTATCTTGTTTAAGTCATGACTCTAAATCATTTAATGATTTTGACTTTAAACTAGTCTCATCTCTATCTTATCCATCTGATAAGATAAGGCGGTTGCTCATGTGAGAGAGCCAACCTTAATCTGTCCGACATACACACAATAAAATAGCTGAGACTTAAACACAAATGAACATAAAATTATTTGTAAGAAACTTGTATGCAATATATAAAAGAACTTCTTTCTTTTATTAAACTTTGATCTTCTATAGACATGGGAAATATTACAAGATACAGCTCAGCACCTACGCATTCCCATAGATGATAAGTGTTTGTAGAACACATCTCTGGGGATCGCCTTCGTAAGGGGATCCGCTATCATCTCATGCGTGGATATGTATCCAATGTCTACTTCCTTCCGTTTGTCATAGTCTTTTGCAAACTTGAATCGAATGTCAATGTGTTTGGTCTTACAATGAAATTTAGGATCTTTGACGTAGGCAATCGAAGCTTGACTTATCACTGTATATAGGAACAGTGCTTGAGTCAGTGGCATTCGTCAGCCTGTCTAAGAATTTCCTAAGCCAAACAGCTTCTTGGACCGCCATGCTGAATGCTACGAATTCTGCTTCCATTGTTGATAGGGCAATGCAGGTTTGCTTCTTGCTGCTCCAGGATATTGCACCATTCCCGAGCAAGTAAACAAAGCCTGAGGTAGATCTTCGCTCGTCGAGATCACCCGCCCAATCAGCATCGGTATAGCCTTCGAGTCTCAAGGTATTGCCTTGATAGCATAACGCATAGTCCGCAGTCCCTTTGAGGTACCTTAATATCCTCTTCACCGCTTTCCAGTGTGCCTGTCCTGGGTTGGATTGGTAACGGCTTACCATACCAACACCATAGCAAATGTCTGGTCTGGTACACATCATAGCGTACATCAGACTCCCGACAGCACTGGAGTATGGAACTTTTTCCATAGCTTTCCTTTCTTTTGGATCTTTGGGACACATTTCCAAACATAGACCCTCGCCTTTGCTTATTGGAGTATCAATTGGCTTGCAGTCCTGCATATTAAACCGTTCCAAAACTTTCTTTATATATGTCTCTTGAGAGAGAGAAAGAAGTTTCTTGGAACGATTCCTTGAGATCTTAACCCCAAGGATATATGCAGCTTCACCCATGTCTTTCATCTCAAAGACGGATGAAAGCCAAGCTTTGATATCCACGACAAGACGCTTATCATTTCCGGCTATAAGTATGTCATCTACATAAAGAGACATAATTACATACTTGTTTTTAATCCTCTTAATATATACGCAGTTGTCTTCGTCGAGCATGGAGAATCCATACGACAAAACAACTTCTTGAAAGCGCATATACCACTGCCTTGAGGATTGTTTAAGACCATATATGGATTTACGAAGTTTACAAACCTTATGTTTGTTTTCTTCTTGTACGAACCCGTTTGGTTGTTCCATGTAGATCTCCTCATCTAGTTCTCCGTTAAGAAAGGCAGTCTTTACATCCATCTGATGTAATTCGAGGTCCAAACAAGCCACCATTGCCAGAATTAAGCGAATCGAGGTAAAACGCACGACAGGAGAGAAAGTCTCTTCGTAGTCTATTCCTTCCTGTTGCGTGAAACCTTTCGCAACAAGGCGAGCTTTATATTTCTCGATGGAGCCATCAGCCTTATGCTTGATTTTGAGAACCCACTTGTTCCCAATGGCTCTACGTCCCTTAGGTAAATCAACCAAGTCCCAGACTTGGTTTGTTTTCATGGATTGAAGTTCTTCTTCCATTGCCGCTATCCATTTATGTTTAGCAGGGCATGTGACGGCCTGTTTGAAATTTGCAGGTTCGTCATCATCTTGTAGTAATGTCATGAATGTTTGAGGAAATTCATCCTCAAATCTCAGAGGTGTTAGCCTCGTTCGATTACTACGTCTTGTTTGAGTTTGATCACTCCCACTTGAAATGACATCACTCCCACTTGGAATAATATCACTCCCACTCGGAATAGGATTGGTATCGTTCGTATCATCCATTGGTGAAGTTTGAAACGTATTTTCTTCTTCACCAAGAATTCTCCCACTCGAACGTTCCGATCTTTCTTGATCCCAAGTCTCAAACAAGGATAAGTCTTGACTTATCTTACCCTGTCTTGGAAACTCATTTTCCAAGAAGACAACATCCCTTGATTCGAATTCTATAAGACCCCCATTGTCCTCTTGACCGACGAAAACATATCCTTTGGAGTTTTCAGCGTATCGGATGAAGATACACTTCCTCCCACGTGGACCAAGTTTGCCATATTTGTGAGAGGATAAATGTGCGTAAGAGGCACAACCCCAAGGTTTTAGAATGTTTAAGTCTGGAGTTCTATTGTTCCACAACTCATAAGGAGTAGAACTTACCGACTTCGAGGGTACACGGTTTAAGATGAATGCTGCCGTCAATAATGCGTCACCCCAAAAGGTGATAGGCAAATTTGCCTGAGACATCATTGATCGGACCATTTCCATCAATGTCATATTCCTTCTTTCCGCAACACCGTTTTGTTACGGAGTGTAAGGCATAGTTACCTGATGTACTATGCCTTTTTCATCACAAAGTTCCTTAAAACTTATTGATTGATATTCACCGCCCCTATCGGTTCGCAAAATCTTAATCTTGCGATCTAATTGATTCTCCACTAAACTCATATAGTTTTTAAAGCAAGCCAAAGCTTCACTTTTGTGGGATATCAAATAGATATGTCCGAAACGGGTGAAGTCATCAATGAATGTGATGAAATAGGACTTCCCGCGTCTTGTCTTAACATTCATTGGACCGCAAATGTCCGAATGGATAAGCTGTAATGGAACTTCGGCCCTTGTGCCAGTTCCAAACGGCTTGCGACAAGTTTTCCCTACAAGACAATGTTCGCAAGTTGACATTTCAACTTTTGAAACATTGGATAGCAAGCCACTTTTGGCAAGTCTATCCATTCTAGTTGGTCCAATATGACCAAGTCTTGCATGCCAACAAATGATCTCAGACTTAGAGTTAGAAGCATTTGTCAAATGGAAACTTTCATTAATGGAAGAAGAATCATCATACATTGTATTTAAAACAATTAATCCATTACAAACATTACCAGAACCAATCAAAGAATTATTACAAACAAGGTCAACATATTGTTTATAGAACCTCCACTCATAATCTAAAGACATTAACATGACCACGGAAACGATATTCCTTCTAATATCTGGAGCAAAGAGGACGTCGTGCAATAATAAAGTCCGGCCGTTGTCGAGAACTAGCTTGCATGTTCCGACGCCTTTGACTTCAACACGAGTGTTGTTGCCGACGTATATCCACTTTGTTCCTTGAGTTATCTTTCGATACTCTACGAAGAACCTTCTGTCCTTCGCTATGTGGTCTGTGGCCCCTGAATCAATCAACCAAAAATAGTTAGATTCAGCAAGAAACATGGAACTAGAAACACATATGTAACTAGCCCTACAAGTTACCTTATCACTTCCATCCGTACATGTACGGGCGAAGTGACCGTACTTGTTGCACTTAAAGCACTTGATCTTCTTCAAGTTTTTCTTCTTTGAGTGCACATTCTTTTGCCACTTTTTGTTCTTTGTCTTCTTTGAGGTTTCCGGTTCTTGCTTTCGTTCGTTCACAAACCTTAAGCGTTTATTCTTCCGCTTATTTCCTCCATGTGAGGAACTAGCGGCCACGTGCACTTCTGCACTTGGTTTTGCGGCTTGAATCCGCTCTTCCTCGAGTTCGAGGTGTTTCGAAACATCGCTTAAAGTTTTAATGCACTCATTATGAGTGAGGTGCATTTTCATGTTATCCCAGCTATCTGGGAGTGAACGAATGACTGCTTGGATCTGCTGTTCGTCAGACAGCGTAACACCCGCATCCTTTAATTCAGATATTAGATTCGCCATGTGGCGGAGATGCTTTTTCATAGAATGATCTCGCCGCATTTTGTACGAATCAAATTGAATATTCAAGGAGCGGAGTTTGGTAACCGAAGTTCCACCAAACTTTACTTCTAGCTCAGACCATATGTCTTTGGCTAGATCGAATTCCCGAAATAGACACATTATGTCATTGTCCATCGCAGACAGTAACGTAATGCGTGCTATTTTGTTCTTTCGAGTCCAAGTGTCATAAGCTTCCCGGTCCCTCTTGTGTTGGGCCGTATTGCCCAACTCAGGTTCTACCATTATGTTTTGGAGTGTTTCGAGCACATCTTGCTCCTCCAAGACATATTGGATTTTAATTGACCAAAGTTTATAATTGTCGCCGTTGAGCTTTTCACCTTTGTTAAGCTCTGCGACAATATTCTTAGAAGCGGTAGACATATTCGATTCAAAAAACTGCAAAGAAAATGAAAAAACACGATCAAAATTCAATGCATAAAGTTTCGATTCTTTAAACACTTGATAAGTTCCTTGGATGCGTTGAAATGTTACTCTAGAATCGAGAAGTTCACTACGTTCCCAACTACCATCTAGAAGTAACTTTCAAAGTATCCCTCTTACTTATCTTAAGTAAAAAGAAATCAGAAATAATACCCGTATGGTATTAGCAGCGGAAAATTACTTTGAAAAACATATCTTTCAAAATAGAATAGGTGAGAATTAGCGCAAAGAATTTTAACGCAACAATTGCCAAGCCACGAGACCTGTTCTACACACCCATGGGTTAGATAACCATGGCCGGATCGTGGTAGGACTTGGAATTCTAAATTGCGCTATCCCGATTTAAGGACGGGACATAACCTATTTGAAAAACATCTTTTTCCAAAAATTTGAAAGCACGTTGGCTAGTCTCCGTAGAGTAGAGCACAACGTCACAAGTACATTGGCTAATCTCCGTAGAGTAGAGCACAATGACATGGCTAATCTCGCATGAAGTAGAGCACTATGGCTAATCTTCAAGGAGTAGAGCCCAATAAAAAAAACTTCATTAAAAATGTTAGTTCCGTATGAACTAGTCAGCACTGTGGTTAGCCCCGTATGGGCTAATCGGCACATTCCAGTTTGGCCAATGCCTTTTGTCACCCCGTATGGGTCAGTAGGCAAGTTTGCAGTCGACTCAGACCTTCTGCCAGATTGGTCGACCAAAAACACAAAATTGGTCGACCAATTTTCGAAAGCAACTTCTTCCCGGCCAGGGCCTCTGCCCTGGCCGGGGCTTGGCCAAGGGCCGGCCAGGGCCTCTGCCCTGGTCGGCCAGAGGGCCCTGGCCCCCTCGGCCAGGGCCGGCCAGGCCCTGGCCTCTGCCAGGGCCGGCCGGCCAGGCCACTGGCCGGGGCCAGGGCTCCTGCCCTGGCCTCGGCCAGGCCCTGGCCTGAGGCCAGGGCGCTGCCCTGGCCTCTGCCAGGGCGGCCAGGCCCCTGGCCTGAGGGCAGGGCGCTGCCCTGGCCTCTGCCAGGGCGGCCTGGCCGCTGGCCGGGGCCAGGGCTCCTGCCCTGGCCTCGGCCAGGCCCTGGCCTGAGGCCAGGGCGCCGGCCCTGGCCACTGCCTGCCAGGGCCGGCCCTGGCCACTGCCAGGGCCGGCCTGGCCGGCAGGCCTTGGCCAAGGCTGGCCACTGCCGGCCTGGCCATGGCCGGCCATGGCTTGGCCATGGCCGGTCATGGCCAAGGCCATTCGGCGTTGGCCGGCCATGGCCCCTTTGGCCGGCCATGGCCGGCCACCCCCTTTGAATGGGGTTGCCGCACTTATTCCTCCCCCTTGATGGGGTGGTCGCCGGTGGTTATTGGCCGTAGCCAACCCCCTCCGCTTGAGGAGGGGGGGTGCATGGCCTTCATAGCCCATTTGGCCATGGTGCACATGCACCAAATTTCCTCTTACCTGATGGAAGTAACTACCATCATCTTCCTCGATGAAGCACCCGTTCGTCGATGAAGCACCCGTTCGTCGAGAAATTAGTTATTTCCTAATGGCCGTGTGCCAAAAATGAAAAATAACTTACTATGTGAACGGTCGGTTCTTCCCGTCACGGAGAGTTCCTACCATATCCGTAATGATAGGAGACCCTAACGTGAAAAAAACAACCGCTGCATTCTCTCCGTCACGAAGCGTTCCTACAATATCCGTAATAGTAGGAGACCCATTCGTGAAAAAGACAACGACTCGTTCATAGTTTCGACGGGGTGGTGGTTTGACCGGGGCGAACCCATATGGCTCTGATACCAATGTAGGATCCTGCCAAAACAGAGTTAGGATCGATAATTAAAGTGGAGACTTACGCTTGCGTATGCGGAACGGTAGTCTCGGAACTTTGCCTTCGGGTTCGCCACGACGGATCGAGTTTTCTCACGAACGGAGTAAGGCTACTAATCCACAATCTAAATCTCTATTTTAGATTAAGAACTTGGAAAGAGGAAGAGAAAGGATTTCTGCAGAGCTTCGCTAGGATGAAGATGCATGCATGAATTTCATGCAAAAATGGTGTAAGAAATGGCTTACCCTTGGGTCTTATTTATAGCCCCCAAGGTAGTTATTTTAGGGTAAGTTGTTCCTTTGGAACAACTTAATTAAAGTGTACCATGATACATGGCACATTATAAGCTTAAGTTGTACCATATGCATGGTACAACATAAGCTTAAGATATTCCCCCTTTATTAGCCATATGTCGCATGCACTTATGCATATATAATGCGACTTTCCAACTCATCCAGAGATCCTCTCCGCAAGGGAACAGATTCCCTTTGTACACGACTTCGTGTACGCGACGTTCGAGGTCCGTATTCCCTCGTACATCCCCCACAAGGGTGTACAAACGTCTTCCATATCCAACACGAGCGCCCACCGAAACGATGATGCGGTCCAAAAACCAGCTCACGATATCAATCACGACGGCGGGGACCAACTCGTCACTGTCCCTAGCTAGAACTCTGAGACGCGTCATCACATAGAGCATATAAAGCTCTGGCGTGGACATCGTCCCAGGCTCATACCTCGCCAAAAAGGTAGTCGCCATAAGGCGCTGAGCTATGCGGAGGCAGGGATGGACGATGGCCGAGGCCTTGGCCCTACTAGGGTCAAAGGCGGCAGGTAGACCCGTGAGCCGGGCCCAGAAGGCGCCGGAATCGAACGAAGGTGGGGGAATGTGAGTGGGGGCGTAACCACGGTCGGCCCCGGGGACATCGGGCCACGAGAAGAATGCTCTCATCATACCGAGAGTGACCTGGCACTCCCGGTCCATGACCCTAAACGAGCATCCCTCGTCGGTCCGGGTGATAGAACTAAGGACCTCAAGTGTCGGACGGAGAAATGTGTACGCCGACACCTGAAAGAAATCTCGCCAGCCCACGTTGTCATACAACGTGAGCATCCCCTCGAGTACCCCCAGGCGTCCTAGGTCTGCAAGGTGTGCGAACCTGGAGGGTACGATCGAGCGCTGGGAAATGCGCTCGAAGACGGCGTGGTGTGCGTCGTCTCGGAACGTAATCCCGAGCGGCCCGACAAGTGGAGCCGATGGCGGTGGTACGGGCTGTGGGATGGCAGGGAGTGGCTGTGCGGGGTGTGCGGGGTGTGCGGGCTCTGCAGGTTGTGTGGGCTGTACGGGGCCTGCAGGCTGTGCTGGGTGAACGGGGTGTGGTGGAGTAGGCGGAGGAGAGTCCTCCACCTCGTGGGAGGGGCCGGCATCATCCGACCGCTTCCGCTTGGCGGAAGCTCTCCTCGACCTCGGCCGTGTCCGGGGCGGCATATGGCCCCCGGGTGCTCACCAAATATGTGAAAAACGCGGCGTGCGTAAAATAAAGGAAAGAGTATACCGCGACACGCCGCGAGAGCGAAGTAATGGAAGTGTGCGAAGACGACGCCTCCACGTAGCCCAAAACAGTCCCCGGGAGCTCCCCTGGGCTCCCCTAAGCTCCCTAAATTTACCTGCGCATAAAACGAAGAGATTAGCGTGTAATATTCAAAACGTATAGGGGGTTAGGGGTATAATAGATAGAAATTGAAATTAATTTGGGTTTGGGGTTCGTTTAACACATGGATCGTCAAGAAATACGAGAGAGAGGAGAAAATAGGACGAAATAGGCGTTACCGGAGTTGGCCGGAGGAGTGGCCGCCGGCGTCGACTTGGGCGAGGCGCGGCGGAGGCTCGGCCAGCGGTGGGTGGCCGAGCGCCGGCGCGGGGTCGGTGATCGGGCGAGTGGGGGAGAAGCTGCGGGCGAGGGAAGTCGAGCGGGCGCGAATTTGGGATTTTTGATCGTTTCAAAAAACGCGCCCCCCGTGCCCCCTTTTATAGAAAAAGTTACGACTCGGCCGAGTGACTAAGTCGCTCGGTCGGGTGAACTCAACGGAAAATATTGGAAAATTTCCCCCCGCTAATGACTCGGCCGAGTGGCCTTGCCACCCTCGGCCGAGTGGAGTAAGTCCATTCGGCCGAGTGGCTCAAGCTACTCGGCAAGACTCGCCCTAGGAGCGTATCAGTTCTACTCGGTCGAGTGAATATATATACTCGGCCGAGTGACAATTATACTGAAATCAAGAAAAGAAACAGAGAGTTGGGTACAGCAGACTTCCCTCGTTCGTGGGCCGCTCGGGCAGACGAACTTGTGTGCTCGGCCGAGTGACTAGTATACTCGGCCGAGTGAACTTTGCTTTCTGCTGTTTGGCTTCGTTTAGGCTCTAAACTCTGTTTTTCTTCCTCCAGTCGATTTCATCTTCCTCCTAAGCATCGAGCGCATTCCTGGAGCGCTCCACGTCTCCTCGTTCATCCTCCTCATGATGGATTTCCCTATCTCCTCTCCTGTCAAGAAAAATAGGACCCGTTATCACAAAATTTTTGGGCGAACGACTCAAAACACTAATAATTTCTAAAACAAAAATAAAGAAAAAGTAAAAATAAAGCGATAACCATCGGGTTGCCTCCCGACAAGCGCTCGTTTAAGGTCGTGAGCTCGACCCCCTTTGATTTTCAATTAATGCGGGATATTTGGTGCATAGGAGATGCACCCGTCAAATTTTCCGGGGAGAACGCTTGGATTCAGAAGTTGCTGCGGGGCGTCCTTCCTCGGTGCTCCTTTGACTCTGGTAGTGTTGGGGGGTGGCTCCCCTAAGCTAGGGCTTTCTCCGGGCCGCGGCTTTACCGGTGACACCGATTTCCGTATCGGCGGGGCTTTCTTCGGAGACTTCAACTTTGAGAGCTTGCAGAGCTCTCGAATCCTTGCGACATCAGCGTCGCCTTCATCAATTTCAGTGGAGAAGTCGTGGGATTCGTTCATCAACTCTTCTTGGCCCAAATCCGGGCCTTCTTCGAAATCTTCATTGAATAGAGCGCCGATCGAATGGGGGATTGCTTCCTCAATAACCTCGTCAAGGAGGTCCATATAGTCCAGCTCCTCGTGATAAGGCATGTGTTTCATTGCCTTGGGAATATGAAGCTCCACCTCGATGTTGCCGACATTCAATGTTAGGGTTCCTTCTCGTACGTCGACGATGACACCGGCGGTGGCGAGGAACGGGCGTCCAAGTATTAATGATGTATCTCCCTCATCCTTCACATCCATAATCACGAAGTCGCATGGCAAGCATATGCCCCCCGGGACTTGTAGCGGGATGTCCTCTGCGATCCCTACCGGCCTTGTGATCCACCCATCGGCTAGTTGTATCCGCATGTCGGTAGGCTTCAATTTTGTCCCGGTGTTTAGTCTTTGGAACATAAAGAGAGGCATGAGGCTAACACTAGCCCCCAAGTCCACTAATGCCTTTTGAAGGGGGACGCCGCCCAAGGTGCAAGGAATTCGAAAACTCCCCGGGTCTTTGAACTTAGCGGGCTCCTTCTCTCTCTTGGTGAACCAAGTCCCCTCCTCGGCTAGCATTATTTTCTCATTCCTCTTTCTCACCGTAATTAAGTCTTTTAGGAACTTGGCGTATGTCGGGATTTCAACGATGGCGTCGAGGAAAGGAATGTTGAGGCTTATCCCTCTTAAATACTCGAGAAACTTTGCTAGCCGTTTCTCTATTTTTGCTCTAGCAAGCCTCTGGGGGAATGGGACCGGTGGCATAAAACGCCTCTCTTCAAGCAATTGCTCCGCTCTAGACTTCTCTTTTTCTTGCGGCACTTTCTCCTCCTCAACTTCAACGGCCGGCTCAATTGGCTCTACTCTCTCCACCACGGGCTCCTCGGTAGGAATCATGACGGGAGCGGTGTCCTTCCCGCCTCTAGTTGTAACGGCAACCACGGCATTGATGTGGCCGGTGGCGCCCCGTGGGTTTTGCTCGGGTTGAGCCGGCAATTGTTGAGTATTCCGATTGAGCAACGCCAATTGCTCCGAAATTTGGCCTACAATGGTTGTAAGAGAGTCTTGGCCCGCCTTCAAGGAAGCATTTATCTTCTTTTGCTCGACCATAAACTCCTCCACTCTGGCTTCAAATTCGGATCGTTGTTGAGCTTGTGGAGGGTTTTGGTTTCTCCACCCTTGATTGTATCCGGGCGGCCTATAGGGTCCAACTTGTTGCTTTGGTGCGAAATTTTATTGTGGAGGCCCCCTCGGTGGATAATGTTGTTGTTGTTGCGGTGGCAGTCGAGCTTGTTGGGGTTGTTGTTGCGGTGGGTTCAACGCTCCATCATTGTTTGCATATGAGAAACCGGGATGGTTTCTAGTGGCCGGATTGGCCCAATATCCTTGATTCCCCGCGACAAATTGTACTTGCTCCAAGGATCCCTCTCCTTGTTCTCCTCCCAAATACATAGCCTGAGATTGGTCTTGCCAATCACACATTTGATTCGTTGGTACGGAGGTGGAAGGGGTTCCTTGGGGCTCTGTGATATACTTCTCCAGTCTCTCCACTACCTTGTGGAGAGAATCGAACTTGTTTGTCAGCTCCGCTACGGCCTTTGCCTCATAAATGCTAGATGGCTTCAAGGAGGACGAAGAGTGTCCTCGCTCGTCGCCCCATTGTTGATTGTTTGAGGCCATCTCCTCAATTAGGGCCGTAGCTTCGTCGGGAGTCTTCGATAGGATGGCACCATTTGCCGCCGCATCAATAATTTGCTTGGTCCACGGTTGGAGACCATTGTAGAAGCTATGGACTAGCTCCCAATCTTCGATGATATGGTGGGGGCATTGATGCTTCAGATCTTTGAAACGCTCCCAAGCCTCATAGAGTGTCTCTTGAGGTCCTTGCTTGAAGGACATAAGAGCACTCCTAATCTTTACCGTCTTGGAGGGCGGGTAGAACTTGTCAATGAACGCACTCGCCAACTCGTCCCATGAGGTAAAGACTCCGTCAGCTTGCGTCCTCAACCAGTAAAGAGCTTTGTCCTTTAATGTGAATGGGAAGAGGCGCAGTCTGATGGCATCTAGGGTGACGCCCGGCATCTGAAATGTGGCGCACTTCGACAAAAATAGCTGGATATGGTAGTGAGGATTTTCATGAGCGTTCCCATGAAATGGATCCTGCTGCATCAGAACCACTAGTCCGGTCTTCAGCTCAAAATTCTTGTCGGCCGCCAACTCCGGCACGGCAATGGATGAGGTCGTAGAAGAGGTCTGAGGCCGAAGCCTATCGCGAATGGAGATGATCCTCGCCATCCTTGCCGCCAATTGTTCCGCAGTTTCCGGGTTGGTCATAAACCTCCCTTCCTGATCTTGTCTCCTCTCCGCTCTAATTCTCCGCACGGTACGTTCGATCTCGGGATCAAATAATATAGCCTCAGGGTCTGCCGTGGATCTCGTGTACATGCAATGAGAAAACAGAGTTTCAAAGAAATGATTAGCACAGTGGAAGGGTTAGATAAAAATAAAGAAATAAAACAAAAAGAAGAAATATCTAGGGTGATAAGATCAAACACTATCGCCTCCCCAGCAACGGCGCCAAAAACTTGATCGCTTCCGGGCATACACCCAAAAAGAGCGACCGTGTAGTTTTACCGCAAGCGCACGGTGTAGTGGCGAGCGGGTTATCGAACACAGGGAGGACGAATGACGGTGTCTTCTCTGAACAACCTGGCTATAAGAACAGAAAAGATGGAATTTGCCTTTTGGCGATCCTGTCACAATCGTCAGACAAATTATGGAATATAGAATCAAATAAAAGACGCCTAGGGAATGGGGAATCCCCGCTACTCACCGTATCTCGTCAACGTGATTCATTGGTATCACAATTGCTAGGGTAGAATTTCGGATGAACTAGTTACAACTGAATGTAGAACCTAGCTCACGCTCTCGCGCTGTTGCCGGTCTATAGCTAACCTAGGGTTGGGTCCAATCTCTTGCAAACCCTAGCCTAGGCAAGCTAGCATTAGGATCAACATCATCGTTCAATCGCGCCCCGAGCCCACTCTCGTGCAAACTCGGTCCGCGACCTAGGTTGGGATAGTTCCTACCCGTCCAATCTCTTGCAAACGGGTATCGGCATGGAATTGCAACGGAGAACCTTAGTATCGGTCCAATCTCTTGCAAACCGATACTACGGAAACACAGTTTCAACCCAATTCAGATTTCTGGGGTTTCCTATCGAATTGGGATCCAATCTCTTGCAAATCCCAATTGATATGAACACCTAGCTATCCGTGTTAAATCGATCCCAAACTAACCCTAATAGCAATTCTAGCAATATTTCTACCAAATCATCACAAATCAGAAATTGGGCTCGTAGGGTTCATCCCCACGCCCCAAGACGTAAGGACTACTCATAATTCATAGCACAAATACAAAAATAATCAATGGAATTAACAAGAGAATTCATCACAATATTCAAATAAGCAATAAAAATAGTATTTTTAAAGGAGAGAGAGACAAACCAATAGAGTTCTCCAAGAATCCAACAAAAATAATCTTTTCTCTCCTCTCCAATCACAATAATCTAAAGCTAAAAAGTTTAATCTAAAAAGCTGCAAAAAGTAATGGGAAAAGCTCTCTAACCTAGGTCAAAAACTGGGGTTAAATACCCCCCAAAATCGTCCAAAAAACTGTGACCAAAATGCCCCTGCGCAGCCTGAAAATCGCAATTTTCGCTACAGGCAGCGCGTCGCACTCGGCCGAGTGACAAAAGTCGCTCGGCCGAGTAAGAAACCCTGAAAATTTCCAGTAAGTCTTGGTCTTCGGGGGTCTTCACTTCGGGGGTCGCTCGGCCGAGTGAGTTGTCATCACTCGGCCGATGGCTTCTATTCACTCGGGCAGTCGGCATTTTCCACTCGGCCGAGTGGGTCTTCTAAAGCTCAGGCAGACGAAAAACAGTAAGTCGGCTCTTTTGGATGGGCGTCGTCTGAATGCCACTCGGGCGGACGGGGTCTCGTCACTCGGCCGATGTGGCTTCCGATGCTCGGCCGAGTGCACATATGATGCGTGTCCGATCTGGCCGGCCGAGCGGGGTCTCACTGGTCGGCCGAGTGACTCCTTCACTCGGCTGAGTGAGACACCAAAAATGCCATTTCAGCTTGTTTTTGCCTCCTCGTCGCTCCTGTGACGTTCTTTCTTCTTCCGCTCCTCTCCAATGGCGAAATACCCCTCGGGGAGGTTGTCGGTGACACTCTGGAGTAGGCGTATCTCGGGATCACTCCAAATTGCTCCAAATCACCTGAAATACGACAAAAACAACAAATCGTGAAAAGTATCACAACATCGTCGATATATCGTGAAAAACATGATTTGAGCGATCTAAATGGCATGCAAACATGCAGGAAAAAAGTGTAAAATATAGAGTGATCACGCACCACCACAAAATGGTATTGTAGAGAGAAAGACTAGGACCATAATAGAGTGTGCACGTACCATGCTCAATGATAGTTATTTTGGACTACAATTTTGGGTGGAGGCGGTGCACACGGTATGCTATGTGCTTAATCGGATCCTAGTGAGACCCCGAACGAACAAAACTTGTTTTGAGTTATTTTATGATAAAAAGTCTCATGTTGAATATTTTCGTGTTTTTGGTTCAAAATGTTTTATAAAGAACACTTTTGGTAACTTAGATAAATTTGAGCCAAGATCCGATGAAGGAATTTTTGTAGGATATTCCATACGTAGCAAAGCCTACCGGATATACAACAAAACCTCTTCAACGATCGAGGAATCATTACACGTATCATTTTATGAAGATATTAATATTCCTCATGTTGTTGTTGATAGTGTAGATGTTTTATGTGATTCCATTAGTAATGTTAAAATTAATGATTCTATTATTGAGACTGACAATACTAATGAAATTGTTGAAGATGTTCCAAGTAATGCAGGAATTCCCAAAGCTTATCCAACCATTCGTAATCAACCCCATGACCAAATTATTAGAGATATTGGTGTGGGTGTATGAACGAGGTCTAGATTGTATGAATTCTCTCACTGTGCATTTATATCTACCATTGAGCCAAAGAACATCCAAGAAGCGTGTGAAGATAGCTCTTGGATAGTTGTAATGGAAGAAGAGCTCATGCAATTTGATAGAAATGAAGTTTGGGAGCTCGTTCCTCTTCCAAGTGGTCACCAAGTGATTGAGACCCAGTGGATTTTTAAGAACAAGACCGATGAGAACGAGGTCATCACAAGGAATAAAGAAAGTTTAGTATCTCAAGGATATCGGCAAGAGGAATGTATTGATTTTGAAGAATCATTTGCCCCCGTAGCTAGATTAGAAGCTATTAGGTTGCGTTTATCTTTTGCATCCCATAAATATTTTAAGTTATTTCAAATGGATGTTAAAAGTGCATTTTAAATGGTATTGTTAATGAAGAAGTTTATGTTTCTCAACCACCCGGTTTCATTCATGAAAAATTTCCAAACCATGTTTTCAAACTCAAGAAAGCATTATATGGGTTGAGACAAGCTCCTAGAGCTTGGTATGATCCATTCAAAACAATTCTTTTGGATTTAGGTTTTATGGGGGAATTTGATTCAACTCTTTTCATTAAAGATTATGAAAATGACATCATGTTAATTTAAGTTTATATAGACGATATAATATTTGGTTCTATTAACTTTAATCTTTGCCAAGAATTTTCTAAGTCTATAAAGGATGAATTCGAAATGAGCCATATGGGTGAGCTTAACTACTCCTTGGACTACAAATTCGACAAATGAAGGATGAAACTTTCATACATCAAACAAAATACATCGAAGAGCTTATCAATTGATTCAGGATGGAATCGTCTTCTTGTAAACAGACTCCGATGAGTACGACAACCCGTCTACACAGGGATGAGAACAGAAAATATGTAGACGTTCGTCTATATCGAGGTATGATCGGTAGCTTACTTTACTTAACCGCTAGTAGGCCCGATATTATGTTCTCTGTATGTTTTTTTGCTAGATATCAAGCTAGAACTAAAGAGTCACACTTGATTGCGGTTAAACAAATTTTTTGTTACCTCAATCATTCACTAGATTATGGGTTACTTTATCCGTAGTCTAGCACATATGAGCTAATCTCATATAGTGATGCCGACTTTACCAGATGCAAATCCGATAGGAAGAGTACTAGTGGCACTTGCCATTTTCTATGAAATTCCCTAGTTTCTTGGTTTTCCAAGAAACAGAACTCGGTATCATTGTCCACGACTAAAGCGGAATATATTGCCGCGGGTCTTGTATGTATACAAGTTCTTTGGATCAGACACACACTTAAAGACTATGGTGTCAATTGTGATACTTGTCCTATCATGGTTGATAACCAAAGTGCAATTTGTCTTTCCAAGAATCCGGTACATCACTCCCATACCAAACACATAGATGTGAGACACCACTTTATTAATGATCATATAACTAAGAAGGGCATCATCTTGAGTACATTGAAACCCAAAAACAAATCGACGACATCTTCACTAAACCTCTTAAAGAGGATTCATTTGTGAGGTTGTGTAAAGAATTAGGGATTATGGGTGATTCTGAATTTTAGGAGTTCATAATTTCATGGTATATCATGCTTGAACTCATATCATCATTTTACTTCTCTTTTTATAAGCTATATGTTTCTCATATATTTTTGAAAAGATATATTTGAGATTTTGATGATTTCGATTGTTTGGATTAATTTACGTGATTTGTACGTTAATCTATAATATTTTGATATTTATTTCTTGATTAGAGTTTTGTTAGAGTATATGCCATAGGGTGAGTTGTCTCAATCCTCTAGATTTTAGCCTCTTTGTGCATTTTTGGACCAGGACAGACGATTGTCATTCCATCGACAGTCGCCTGCCCAACTCAGTTTTTCTTACTGCAAACTGAATTTTTCGCACAGGCGACTGATGAACAATTTCCAGTCGACTGTCTCTGTGACAGGAGACTGCAAGTTGGTCATCAGGCGCATGTCCTAATCTTGAGACGTCTCTGTTTTATCAACATATTTCTTGATTCTCTATCAGACAACTGTTGTGTAAGTTACATTCGATTGTCTCTCCACAGGCGACTGTGAGTTACTCAACAGGCGACTGTGAGTTACTCAACAGGCGACTGTATGTCAACCCAAGCTGATCTCTATCCTATCGACTAGTCTTCTGACGATTGTACATTGGTCGACTGTCAACTTTAGTGGCGGTTCGTTAACTCGATCTGAGCCATCGATCTGACGATCCAACGGTCCAGATTCATTTGACCCCAACTTATATTCACGAGGCCGTGGATTATTTCTCTTTCATCCGATTCGACTTCCCTCGTCTTCTTCCTTCGAAATCCAACCGTTTTCTTCGATTTCCTCATCGATTCGAAGATCCACCCATCGATCTCTCTCCCCAATCATCCGATTGAGAGTTTGGTTCTCTCCTTCCCCATCGATCGTCACGGATTAGGTATATTTCTCCGTTGTCGTTCGTTCGTGCTCTATTTTTAATCATCGTTTCTTTTGATTCGTGTGATGGCTCCTCCCAAGACCAAAGGGAATGCCGATTGTTCCTAGGCGACCTAAGAACCCTAAGCACAGTGCTGCCAAATCCAAGAGACCCTATAAAGCCTGCACAAAGTATCCTGAACCTCCCTCCAACATTTTGGCTTCTTCTGCCTCCGCTTCCAACTCCACTTCTTCCTCCATCGAAGAAGAAGCCTTTGTTGAGCCTCTTCAGAAGCGTCTGCATAGACCCATTGGTGTTTGCATCAATGAGCCTATCGCTGAGGCTAAGTCTACTCGTGTGGCTGCTGACACCCACCCGAGACTATTCCCGCTTCAACCCAAGGCAAAAATCCATCCAGGCCTCCTCTTGCAGATCCTCTTATTTCCATTTGCCGAGACGATGCTTGTCTGGAAAATTTCATGTTATGCTTGGGATCAAGCTCCTTCGTAAGCGATTCATTGTGTTTCAGGCCTTCACCACTAAGAGACTATCCGAGATTCTCACGTCGACCCATTTGGGTGATCTATTTCGTTTCTTTCATGTCGACTCCCCTCGTACATATCCATTCCTTGTCAATCTATTTTTATGCCAACCGTATTCGCGATGAGTATGCTGACACGGGTGAGATTGACACAGTTATTCAAGGGACCCGTATCAAGCTTGACCCTACTCTCATAGGAACCATTCTTAGGATTCTTTCTACTAGCTCCTAACCTGCTGATATCTCACTCTCAGACGTTGTGGATCTTGATCAGACTGTCCTTCAGGACATGTTCTCTGTGATCCCTTCATATCTCTCTTCTGATGTTAGGGTGTCCATGTTTTTTGCTAGAGGTTGGGCTATTCACCTAGAGGTGAAGTCCAACATCTTACTGAAATATTGTTTCTCTGATCAACCTTCTCAGGAGATTCTCCGTTGTATGTATGCCATTTTCTCTGGTATGTCTGTGAACTGGGCCAGAGTCCTCCTTGATCAGAAGGACAAGGTCGAGTTCACTATTGCCTCCTCCCACATTCCTTATGGAGGACTCCTCACTTTAGTCTTTCGTCATTTCGGGATCGATCTGACTCCATATAGGCCTATGACCCTTGGCCTTCTTCTCGATGCTTCTGCTAAGTTGAAGGCCTCTTCGGCTCTGCAGACGGCATTAAAGAAGAGGCAGTCTTCTTCAGCTCTGTCTTCATCCACCGTTCCACCCTCTGATCAGCCCTCTTCCTCTGCTGCACCTTCGCGTGATCTGTTGGACAAGAAGGTGTCTGGTATCTATGAGTTGTTTCATCTGTTGTTCCAGCATCAGGGCATTCCTTTCCCTAATCATCTCAGATCTTTTGTACCACCTCCTCAGCCTTCTCAGCCTCCTCCTCCAGTTGCCACTGAGCTTTTGGAGCATCCTGGTGTCACTGCTCCTGAGCCGATTACTTCTCCAGCTCCTCAGGATGTCTCCTCTACTGTTGCTGCTGCTCCTCTTCCCGAGGATACTACGGTTGATCCAGAGGCCCAGGAGTTCCAAGTTGAGTTGGCTACTCGTGTACACTCCTCGGCTGCTGATTTGGATTGACACTTTGCAGAGACTACTCGCCCTTAGGCCTAGATCTATTTTGTTAGGGTTGAGAGTTTGAGTGTCTGTTTGTATCGTGATTTGTTTTGTGTTCTGATGGATGATGTTGTATGTATGAGGATCACATTTTTGATGTACATGGAGTTGTTATGGTATTTTGTACTCCTTGTATCTTTTGATTATATATATATGACAATGCTTCTACCTTATCATATGATGCTTCACAATGTGTCTCAATTTTTTTGTTAATTGTGTGAACATTGTGAAATTGTCTCTCTTTGAATGTTATTATATACATGATGTGATGTGAGACGTTTTTCTCATTTGGTTTGAAATATTGATATTAGATTCACGTTCCTTTAGACAACTAAGATTTCTTGTGTTTATGAGTTTTTGAGTTTTTGATATATATATATATATATATATATATATATATATATATATATATATATATATATATATATATATGGAGAATATGCTTTGTATCTTTATTGATATCGGGAAAAGAATACAGGACTCATGGGCGGAAGAAGGATGTATGTAAAGCGGGGCAAGGCACAGGCGTCGTTGCCCCCGCAGTTACACTACACCTTCCGCTAACCCAGGAGCCAACTAGAATATAAAAGAATACAAGGCAAACAACCTAGCCTAGTAACCCCCAATTTGTTGGGGGATAAGTATCCTCATCATGATCCCATTCCACATGCCTCAAGATAGTTCTGACATCATCAGCAATACCTTCAAAGAGAAGAGTCTGCATCAGCCCATTACCTTCAAATATCCTCATGTTCCTCTCCCTCCATATGTGTCAAATCATCACAGCAAGAATAGTCTTGGGCAATCGTCCTATATTGCCCTTCCTATGAAAGCAAGAGAGAATAAGATCCCCCATCCCTGTAAGTGTTGGTGGCAAAGAAGAACTGACCCCCATCTTAAGAAAGCTCCTGCAAAGGAGGTAATTAGAATAACTACACTCAAAAAAGATATGATCCATATTTTCATGAACATTATCAGAGCATAGAATACAAAGGAGAGGTAGGCACTCTCCATTGGACGAGCTTATCACGGGTCAATAATTTCTCATGGAAAGCTCGCAATAATGTCATTGCCATCTTGGGGATGTGACCCTGAAGCCAGACCACCTTGTGATAGGGAAAAAGTGACTTAATAACTCTAGACCCTTCCCAGGCATTCCGAAGATTAGGGGCCTTGGATACCCAGGACCAAGAATCATTTCCAGAAGTCAAAGAGACCGCGTCTATAATGTGTCGAACAAGAATAAGGCTGCTGCTATCCACCCATCCCTCACCAGACCAGTAATCTCTAACCATATATCCCTCCACCCCCGCAGGGACATCATAAGAATCATTAAGATGGCCGCAAGGAAGACAATTATCATACCAGAAAAAAGTAGATGAACCATCTCTGACATTGCGTTTAGTAAGCTTTTTAGTGAACTCGCGACAGTGCAGGATAAATTTCCAAGTCCCGGAATGCATAGGATGATCCTTAGCTTGAAACAACCCCGTACTACTCATATAGTGGGTTCTCATATAGAAAACCCAGACCCCCTTGTGTGTAAGCATACGCCATGTCATCTTGATGCCATAGGCGTTATTCAACTCTGAAAAACACCTGATCCCCACCCCCCTTCATGTTTGGGGGCACAAATTTCCTCCCAAGCCCAGAGGTGGGTTTTCCCCCAAATGAAATTCCTGCATATGGATGTAAGAGTGTGTAAGAGTGCGTAAGACTGATTTAGGAATACGAAAAGCTTGCATCCAAAACCCAACCATGCCATATATAACTGATTTAACCAGTTCAATACGCCGAGCAATGGATAATAAGGACGAAGACCACCCCTGTAACGGACAATAAGGACAAAGACCACCCCTGCAACCTGCTCTTGCATCTATCAATAAGACGACCATACATAGAAGTATTAGGATACTTTGTAGATAGTGGGAGCCCCAAATACGTGGAAAGGGATTGTACCCTTTTAATACCCAGGATGTCAGCCAAACTGCCAGGACCCCTGACTCCTTTACTAAAGATGCCAGCAATTTTACCCCAGTTGACCTCAAGCCCCGTATAGGATTTGAAAGTAGTGAGGAGCTCTCTCAATCCATTAAAGGATATAGCAACAGCACGACAAAAGACCAACAAGTCATCCGCAAAGAGAAGATGAGAGATAGCCCCAACTCTTTTCATAGGCATAATACTGTGCATGGCGTTAGCCTTGGCCATTATCAAGGAAAAAGCCTCCATCACAATAACAAAGAGATAAGGGGAAAGGAGTTCTCCCTGCCTCAGCCCCATGTTAGAATGAAACATGCCATAAGGCGAGCCATTAATCATTACCGAGAAGGAAGGAGTGGAAATACATTCACATATCCAACTGATAAACCTGTGCTTGAAACCCATCTGGTGAAGTACGAAATAAACAAATTCTCTATTCACACTATCAAAAGCTTTCCTCAAATCTAACTTGAGACAGGCCTGAGCCCCCATAGAAATGTTAAAATCCCTAATATGTTCATGAGCAAGCAAAGCACAGTCCGTAAGCAAACGGTCCTGTAGGAAGGCGGCTTGGTTAGGTGATATAAGCCCAATAACAGCTTTTTTCAATTGATTGCAAAGAATCTTGCTGATAATTTTGTACAAAACATTACAACAGGAGATGGGTCTATAGTCACCAAGCCCAGAAGCATTGCCATTCTTAGGGATGAGAGTTAGAAAGGTATGATTGACCTACCGAAAAATCTTCCCAGACTTGAAAAAGTTAAGGACGGCGGTAGTGACATCCCTACCAACAATATCCCAAGCATTCTTATAAAAGAAAATATTGAAACCGTCAGTACCAAGGGCTTTATCAGGCCACATTTGGAAGACCGCATCTTTAACCTCATCAGCCAATACAGGTCTTTCCACCCAAGCAGCAGCCTCATTAGTAAGAATTCTTTTAGTGGTAAGACGAGGAAAGACCCTCCAATAATCATTTTGATTATAGAGCCTAGAGTAAAAATCAGGGGCATCAATTTTGAGCAGGTCTATGGAATTGTTGCGAGAGCCATCAATTGAGATCATGTGACTGAGATTATTATGGCTTTGTCTAGCTCTCATAGCAGTGTAAAAGAAACGGAATTACGATCCCCAAGACTCAACCAATCTTGTCTACTTTTCTGCTTAAGATTGGATTCAGCAATCTCAATAGCTTCAGCTAGCCGATTTATCAATATGCGCTCTTCTTTTTGAAGGTCAACACATGTACTCAGAGAGGGGTTATCTTGTAAAGCAGCAAGATCAAACCGGATTTTGGAAATGTCATTCGCATCTCTAAAGGCAGCCCCAAACACCTTAAGCCCTTGTTTCAACCCCTTAAGCTTGGTAACAATCCGTATCATAGGACAACCATCAACTCTGATTTACCAATGTTCCTTCAACACATTAATATATTCAGGACTGCGATGCCAGGCATTAAAAAATTTGAATGGTTTAGGGTCAGATCCCACATTCCGATGGGTATGAATAATAAGAGAGGAGTGGTCACTAGAACCCCCAGCGATGTATTCACAATAACAGGTCAAGAGAGTGCCTATCCAAGCACTATTGCCAAAAGCCCGATCAAGTGTGGCAATGATATGTCGCTGCCTAATGTTACGATTATTCCAACTCATAGTATTGCCAACAGTCTTGAGTTCAATGAGTGCACTAGAATTGATACAATCATTGAACTCCTCCACCATACGCCCATTAATCCCCTGACCCCCAACTTTATCCGAAGTATATCTAACACAATTGAAGTCCCCCCCCGATAATCAAAGGGAGATTATTATAGTTGCTGGCATTGGAGACAATATTATCCCAAAGTCTTCTACGTTCTTGATAAGAGTTGGACGCGTAAACAACCGTAGCGACCATGGCAAACCCCGAGACATTTCTACACTTCAAAGAAATATGTTGGGCGGACATATTATCAGCAACACACTGCCATATCTCCGGATCATAAACGATAATGATGCGCCCCTTACGGTGGGCATTCCAATTATTGATAGTAAGCCACTTTTTCGGAAAACACTTGGCAATCCTTTGGGCATTATTCTCAATAACTTTGGTTTCAATTAAACCAACCAACGAGGGAGCAAACTTCCTGACCCTCTCTTTAATTTCCCTACGTCCGGTAACGTTATTTAGACCCCGGGTATTCCAAATGAAGAGAGTCATTGGGCAGATTTAGCGGGAGAGTGATGCACAACATCCCTATTAATACGAGAACTCTTGCGAATACCCTTGATCGACACCTTATGTTGGTTAGTTTTTTTCCAGCTCTTATTACTCTGCCTTATCTCCTCTTACTCGACCAACCAATCTTCATTAATTATAGTCATATCAGGAGGCTCACTATCAGATTCGCTATTAAGCATTGAACCTCCCTTGCAATCCTTACTCCCTAACCTTAGCACGTTGAAGGGATTAGTGTCGCTAGCAATGACCTCAGTGCATGGGATCGCCGTGTTAGAGCTGGAGCTAGATGAGGCGGTTCTACTCCCCACCCCCACCCCCAATCCAACCCCCGACCCATCCCCCCCTTTTGAATTAATATTAAGTACATGAGTTTCCTTGTTACACGGGCCTTTGTCCCCCCCCCCGGCTGCTATACTCAGCTAGCATGCCTCTCTTACTGTACAAACCTTTGCTTTGGGCCGTCACCACATTTACAAGCCCCCTAGCATTACTACATCCAGTACTAAAGGATATGCTGCTTCCCTCCTTTGTGATGTCCTCCAAGCGCCTGTTTGGGCTTAAGCTTACAGCATCTTCAGCCCGCAACACAGAGGAACCTGGCCTCGCAAATTGCCCCTTCCCAATACACCCCTCATCCCCCTCCCCATTACAAGCCTCGCCAGGCCCCACGTCCGCAACATCGGACCTACAAACTCTAGCAGCGACACCCACAGCAAGAGAAACACAGCCTTCTCCTATGCTACATGCCTTCCCAGGCTCCACCGCTACAACAGCAGCTTTACATACCGCATCACCAGCGCCCCCCCCCCCCCCTGACCGAAGCATCGGCCTTACATGCCCTCACCCCAGCCTCAACATTTGCCGCAGGATTACAATATTTGCCGCTATTACATGCCTCAATAGCTGCAACAGCAGGAGATACACATCCTTCTCCTATGTTACATGTCTCCCCAGGCTCCTCAATTACAACAGCAGCGTTACAAATCCCATCTACATCAACATTACCGACCCCCTCCTTATTAGAGATACAAGCAGCTTCATCCTTCCCCCCAACACCCATATTTACAAGATTCACAACAGGATAAGCAGTACAATTTGAACCAACCTGACCCCCCCAACTCCCTGCATTTATCAGCAACACTCGAAGAAGAAGGGAGACTCGAGGGAGTTGGAATAGTGCTTACTTTTCCACCTCCTGTAGAGCACATAGTATCCTGCACCCCATTCGAGCCCCAAGCAGCCGCATCCTTACTGGAGCTAAGATCATCACCCTTCCTCGCAGCTCCAATTTTAGTTGTACACTGCTTAACAAGGTGTCCAAAGCACTTGCAGTTAACACATCTTGGGGGAATGCCTTCGTATCTGACATCAACTTCGAAGAACTCTCCATCTTCAACCTGCATGGTCACGGCCAGGGGAAGCTCTTACTCTGTTGAAATCTCCACAAGGCATCGTGCATATGTCATTCGCTCCATAGTGGCTGTAGCTCTATCCAAGCAGATAGGCGAACCCAACACGCTGGTTATTATGTTCAAGATCTTCAGCGACCAGAACTTCAACAGGAGATTTGGGAGCTGAACCCACAAAGGAGCAGAGGACACCATATCCCTATCAAATCCCATGTCCGGTGCCCAACGCTGAATCACCACAAGGCACCCGTCGAACATCCAAGGCTCCCCGTGCAGCACGGCGTCGCTGTCGACCTTATCCCTGAAGCGAAAGAAGAAGAAACCGTTTTCTCTAGAGAAGACCGTCATACCTTACTTCTTCCAGGACCTGATAGCCCAAGCTTTCATCTGACTATAGAATGGGACATCACCAAGAACATAAGCTACTAGCGTGTTCTCCCAATTGCTGGCAGCTTCGTCAATAATCTCTTGCTGTAGAACAGCTATAGAAGCTCCTGTTTCATCAAGAACTGGCAGGACGTAGCTCATCTCCGAAGCATCGGCTATCTTCTGCTTGTTAGTACAAACATCCAGCCATGACTGCTTCGTCGCAAGTGAATTGATCTTGATCTTAACAGAGGGCCTCATAGACCTTCTCTCATATATCTTCCTGCTCCATGAGACGCACGTACCTTCCTTCATAGATCCACCGTCTTTCCCCTGCACAGTTTGAAACCAGGTTCTGTAATCGCTTCTAATACTCTTCCCCTTGTTCACGCCATTCTGTGACTTCTTCTTGTTAACCGTACGCCAATCTCCATTATCGTCAGTGAGTGCTCCATCAAGAAGAGAAGCAGTATCCATACCAGCGATCAATCACACAGCAGATCAGATCTTGAAATCAAGATTAGAAAACAGGAATATGAGCAAATGTATCACTCACCGCCGGATCGAGAACTCCACCTGAGTTGTCGATCCGTCCGATAGGGATCCACGCAACCTACTCCACCGCTATAGGATCAACAAGATCTCCAATGAACTCGAATCAAGTACGAACTCGAATTCTAGCAATCGACTCCGTTCCGGTGTAGCGGCAAGAAGGAAACAAACAAGATCGATCAAGAAAACAAGCGATAAAGAAATCACGAAGCAAAACTCAGCTGCATCGTTAATGAGACTCACCGTCGGATCAGGATCTCCGACGAGATCCCGATCCGAACAGCCGAAACAGCAGTCGATCCGATGCCTCCTGGATGGATCAAGGATGGATCCTCTACAAATCTACCGAATCGAATCGAAATGAGGCGTTTCGAATCGAAGACAAATCGACTCGAGAAGAAGATCAGCAGTGACTCGAACTGGCGCTCATCCACCAGGTCACCGCTCCGATCAGCAACAATACGAACGAAGCCACAGCCAAGAATCCGGCCGATCCACCGGGCCCAGCCGCAGGAGCGGCCGACGGTAGAGACCGCGGCCTAAATCGCCTCCGGAGCTTCTCTCTCTAAAAAGGATAAGAGAGAGAAATGAAAAAACGATTATATATATATATATATATAATTGAGATGCACCTTCATGATTATTTTTTTTTTCTCCGATTATATGTTGGCATCACATTTGATATACATCATATCTTAAGACTCTCATGATTGTTTTAGTACTTATTTAGCACTATTGTTGTTATTCTACTCCCACTTTTTGGATAATGCCATAGGGGAGAGAAATAAACATATCATAATTATGTGCTAAGTAAATTCTAAGTCTAAACTTGAATCTAAGATTGAAGTTGCCTTAGATTCAGGGGGGAGTAAGATATAATGAACTTGGATTATAAAATCCTAGATTTCAAGAAAATCATTTCATTCATACATATCTTACATACTCGCTTCAATTGATCTAGATGCCATTATATACATTGACTAACTTGATTGGCATCTATGTATGGGGAGTAAGTTTTCATTAAGCACAATTATTTATCTTTTTGTTTATGTTTGTTTGTCATCATCAAAAAGGAGGAGAATGTTGAGTATTGGACTTCTCCCTACTTGGTGTTAATGATGAGCAAACATAAATAATTGTGACTAATCCCCTACTTGCAGTTAATCCATTGCCTAAGCATGTCATGAAAATCAATTAGTAATGGATGTCACTCAAAGATCAATGAAAGCATGAAAAGTGGATTGGATGATTAAAGATGGTGATTGAAGCTCCTAGAAGTCTTCAAGCTCATACTTTGGATGGAAGAGAGACTTCTTCATAATGTACTGTTTTTATTCTCTTCTAGTATGTAGCTTAGAAGTAGAACTATGTTGGAGCGCGCACACACTTCTTCATTTCTGTCCTAGAAAATCATTAGATTACATTTCCTTAGACTCCAATTCACATTTCTCAAGCAAATGCATTTTGGGATTTCAACAGGCGACTACTGAACGATTTATAGGCGCTTGTCTCAAAACAGTCGACTGTGATTTGTTCTACAATCGTCTGTTATGCACATACTTAATCAATTGATTTTTGGGCATTTTTTTAGCTTTAACTCCTTCAGGCGACTGCTGTACAAAATACAGGCGCCTGTCCAAGCTACAGTCGACTGTGATTTGTTAAACAGTCGCACGTCTCTCTTCAGCCCAAAGGTCACTTTCTTTTTCATCTGGCCAGTCGACTAATGTTGAATTGACAGTCGCATGTCCAAGGCACCGTCGACTGTCAATGCTTCAACAGTCGTTTGTCTATGATTTCTCTGCAGACTCTGCTCTCTGGAAAGTTTCAAGTTTTAGTGACAGTAGACTGATGTTGGTTTCACAGTCGCCTGCCCATGGCACAGGCCCCTGTGTGTTCCACATCAGTCGCATGTCGTGTCTTCCCAAAACTTTCTGAGGTTTCTTAGCGTACCCATATTGCGGCCAGTCGCCTGTAAAAGGATTTACAGTCGCCTGTTAGTTTTACAGGTGCATGTCTTCTCTTCATCAGTCGACTGTCCTACGTGGTACGTTACCGTTTGAATTCTCACCTATCATCTGACACAGTGCAGCAGTCGACTGTGTTTTCTTCAACAATCGACTGTCGACTGTGTAAATTGTATCCGTTGGCTTTTTCTCCACGATTTCAAAGGGGTTTCTAGAGATTCAGTTTGGGCGTTTTGGGGAACCTATAAAGAGAGCTTCTACTGTTCCATTAAGGGGTTACTCATCTTCTTGATCTACTCTTGAAACCCCCTACCTTTTACCTTCAAGTTGTTTAAAGCTCTCAAATCCAAAAGCCGAAGAATGCTAATCTTATTCTCTTTTGCTTTCCAACCTAGAATTAAAGTGATATCCTCTAGGCAATTGGTGGTGACAAGAGAAACACTACTAAAAATGGCTTTTACCAACGTTTTATGCCAGCGTTTTAAAGAAACATTGGCAAATGTTTATTGGTATTTCGGCATTTGCCAGCATTTATAAGAACGTCGGCAAATGCTAGACTTTTACCAGCATTTATAAGAACGTTGGTAACTGCTGGGCGTTTTCTGGCGATTTTCGAAAAATGCAGGCAAATGATGGACTTTTCCCAATGCTTTTTTAAAACGTTGGCAAATGCTGGACTTTTCCCGACGCTTTTTAAAAACGTTGAAAAATGCTGGAATTTTGCCAACGCTTTACGAAAAACGTTGGCAAATGCTGGACTTTTTCCAACGCTTTTTTAAAATGTTGGGAAATGATGGACTTTTGTCGGCGCTTTTCGAAAAACGCCAGCAAATGCAGGACTTTTCCCGATGCTTTTTTAAAATGTCGACAAATACTAGGCGTTTCCCGACGCTTTCTAAAAAACGTCGGTAAATGCTGGACATATCCCAACGTCTTAGTGTAAACATTGGTAGGAGAAAAAGGTTTTAGTTGCAGTCTTGTAAATTTTTAATGGCCAACTTGTAAATAAATGAATTTCAACAAGCCTTAGTGGTAGGCTAGTAAATATTTTTTAATGGCAAACTTGTGAATAAGTAATATTCAAGAATTTTTATTTTATGTACTTGATATGAAAATGATTTGATAAAATAGAGTCTATGGGCATGATTTGGTTCCTTTTGTAGTTAAATCATTTAGAGTAATATGCAACATGTTGGTTGTTTCAAGTTGTCTTGTATATAAATTCTTATAATAATTCTCACACCTCTATTTATCTATATATCTATTATACATTTGACAGCGATTTTTGAATCCTAGGGCTAACTAGGACAAGCTGACTAGGACAAAGGGGTTGATAGAAAGAGGGCTAGGATTAATTGTTGGGGAATGAACGGTTGGGGTTAAATTTTTAACATACTTTTGATATTTGTGGGTCCAACTTTTTTTGGATAAAGATATCAACGCGCTTTGGAAAAAATAAACAAACGTTTTTTAAAGAAAGCTGTCTGGGGAAGTGCAAGCGGCGTCTCTTGCTCTTCCCCAAAATAGAGGAACGGGGAAGAGCAAGATGCTTGAATTCATCTCGTAGGCAAGAGGGTACGTAGTGAAGAGCTTCACGCCAGTTCATCTCGCAGGCAAGAGGCGTCAATTCATCTCGCAGGCAAGAGGCGTCAATTCATCTCGCAGGCAAGAGGCGCATCTCGCAGGTAAGGCTCCGAGCTCTTTTCATTTCAACCTTCATTTCACCATTTTTGAATATCTTCAAACTTTCATTTCACCATCTCGCAGGCAAGGGTCAATTCATCTCGCAGGGAAGAGCTTCACGCCATTGTCTTCTCGCCATTGTCTTCTCGCCTGAGCTAACTCTTTCATCTTGCAAGCAAGAGGGTACGCAACAATATCTTTCTGAAGGTACGCAGCAATATCTTTTGCAACGTAGCATTCTTCTTTAATCGCCTGAGCTCTTTCTTCTTTTTATCTTCCCAACGCAGCAAGATCTGGAGTCTTCTCGCCTGAGCCCTTGGAGTCTTCCCGCGAGATCAACCCTCAGAAATCTCGCCAAGGCTGGCAAGAAGCACCTCGCAGCAAGAGGCAAGAGGCATCTCAATTATTCGCTAAAACAGCCTTCTTCTCGCAAGAACCCAGGTTAACGACGATTTTCTGGAATTCTTCTTACTTGAAATTGGTTGGTTTTTGTAATTTTTTTGTGGGTTTTGACTACTTTATCCCTTTTCAGCATGGATATCGTTCTGAAATTATCCTTACTTGCTTGAAACTAATGCAAGCTGAAAATTATCCCTTTTTTGTGGATTTTCTGGAATTCTTCTTACTTGAAACTGATGCAAGCTGAAAATTATCCTTTTTTTGATACCAACCCATTCCATTTTGATAACCATGCTGAAAATTATCCCTCTTTTGATATCTGGAGTAATGGATATCATTCCATTTTGGTTGGTTGCTACCATCAAGCAGAGAGCTGAAGGCATGTTAGTTATTGTCTCAAAGGATGACTAGAACCCGAGCTCCTAAGCTAATACCAATTGATCCCTTGAGAGTGATCAACTACTAAGCACATACGAGGATGAATAGAACTTAAAGATCATGTTTTAAGAACAATAGTGTCCCACATCAGTCCATAGGGGGCAACTAACTCTCTGAGATTTTGGAAGTGATTCAGAAGATACCATGTTACAAAATTAGTATTAACATAAAATACATTCCTTGAGCTTCACAATAAATCCAAGTTCATCTCAAAACAGACACCATGTAAGGGGTACGACCAGTATATCACATTTGTGTTAGTTTGTTTGTTTTTGTAGAATAGGTCACAATACTAATCCTTTATCCTATTTTTATAATTTATTTTGTGAGAAAGGCTCGGAGGCTTACAATATAGGAAAGAAATCCTCATAAAGTAGGGAATAGAAGCTTTCAATAAAAATAGGATTACCTCATATAGCCTCAAGCATCATTTCTTGATAAATTTAGGTTCTTATATATTTAATTCCAGAAACCATCTTGGCAATACTTCAACATGAGAGTAAGCTCAAAAGTAATATAGCCGTTAATCATGTTGCCAGCTTGGCTAATACCATCAATCCAGCCTGAACAAATGCCAATCATGTAACACATCTCCCTTCAAAACAGCTTTCAATTATGTGGGAATCTCGGCTGTTGGCTTTTTCTAACATGGCAGCTAAGATAAGAATCTCAAGAGAAACAAGGCATTGAAATTGAGTGGAAGCATAAACAATTGCAACAATCATCAGCAGTAGTAGATGAAACTTGAGAGTTGAGGGGAGGGCTGAGTGGGTCCTTTGAGGGACCGAGAAAGAACTAAACTGTAAAGAATGTTTTTGTGATGGGGGGTCACATCTTGGTGTCGTGCTTGAGTGGATGATACCTTAAGCCTTTGCTTTGGCTTCTGGCTATTGCCAATCACCATCTCAATTCACATTACCATCTCAATCAAATCCCCCCTCTCTCTCACAGCGTTGGGGGTGTTGGAGTCCAGTTTATATCCAAATCATGACAACTAGGTTCCATATTATGAAAACATACATTGCTATTCCTTAAATATCAAACGCTATTCCATTTCTTTATTTCTGATGCAATAACATCCTTCAGGATTTACAGTTGCATAAGTTTATTTAATTTGTTGAGGAGTAGGATTCCATTTCTTTATAGATGACAGTTGCATACAAAGCTCATATTTGGGTTATTCCATTTCTTTATTTCTGATGCAGTAACATCCTTAAGTAATCTCTTTTTCCATATTGATTTAATTTCTGATAATTGCTGAAGCTATATCAGGTTAATTTACATGTATTTTTGGTATTCTATTCCACTATCAGACATTAAGGCTTGAAATCAGATATCATCTAAATTTCAGGTTAATTTATGGATTTTTTTGCTATAAAACTGACTTTCATGCTAATGCAATAACATCCTTTTGTGATTTAGATTGTTTTTTTACTGCGGATATGACAGTTGCTAATTGGTTTATTTAACATCCATTAAAACTAAAATTCAACATAATTGGTTTATTTAATTTGTTGAGGATTTAGAAACTAACTGGGAGTCTTTGTTTAAAACGCCTATCTGTTAAAAATGCCTCAAAATTACTAAGCCATTTGAGAATAGGCTTTTTAACCAATGCCTTAACATTTATTAAGGCATTTAAAAATATTAGCATATATGTTCTTAAGTGCAGGTTATTGTTGTGAAAAGGATTGTGTACAGTTAGAGTACATAATTGTTTTTGCTTCGGTGCGGGCGCCTTCAATTTTGGCATGTAGCTTTTTGATGTAGGGCACTTCATGTAAAATCTGCATGTCATTGGCCTCCCGCCTGCCACCAAAAAACATTGACATTAGAACCTGCCACAAAAAAACAGTTGTCCTTTTTGGACTCTTCGAGCCTTCCTCTCAATAGGATTCATATGTAGTTCAAAAACTACACTTTTAAATAAAGAAATGCAAAACATAATCATTAACCTCTTGATTTTAGCCACGAACAACCACAACCGCAACATATTATATAGCTCCGCAGAATTTTACACTTTTACCCAAATCTTAATCGATCCATATACCTTTAGAGATACCCAACCTTTGACTTGAACCCCTTTTGATCAAAGCTTGACGGTGACGTCATCTACCACCTGGCGGTGGCGACGTCATCTACCACTTGGCGTTGACTACAACTGTAACGCCATGCAAGCCGAACTGGATTGAGATCTCGATCCAAATATTTTCCTCCTTACACACACACACATCTCTCTCCTTTGGCACTGCAAGCGGTCCTTGCATCATGTGTGTGGAGTGTTTTGGTTTCCCGTTCAATATATGCACAAATTTCTTCTGATTTTTTCCAACTTTGTCTGGTACATGGTTGTTGAAATGGCTATCTTCCAACATATTTGTTTAATATTATTGGGATTAATATTTTTAACATTTATTTTAAATGATTTAGTTGTAGGTCGAGCTTACATCTTTTAGCACTCTCATTTGCTTCACATCAACATGCAACCGGTATGGAATTTGTTACTAGAACCAAATTTATAATAGATACTTGATTTACCATCATCAATCAAACTTATACTACTCACTCAATTTAGGATTCTGTTGATAGTGACTTATCATGAAGAATATCAGCATCACGGAAGAGACAAGCCCAACATAGAACTCTTACTGAACCTACGTTTGGCTCTTCACCACCGAATCATTGTCGCCTTGCAGCATTGCAATGATGGCAAAATGAAAGGACTCACACTGATATGATTTCTGAATATGAAGCTAAACCATCTACCAGGTTATTATCTATATGACTGTACACAATATCTAATCTAAGTAATGTAATTTAATTCTATTTAGTTTTGGATTTAATTTTGTATAGGTCCTTAGCTCAACGTAGAAGAAGAGAACGAGAAAAAGAACAAAGAAACATATCTCAACAACATATGACTCCTAATAGTATACTTGATATACCTCAAGTAACAACCTCTCCAACTGAATAAGAAGCTGGGGGCTCGGGCTCACGCAATGATGCAATTTGTGAACAAGATATTGAATCAGTTGACAGGTTATTATCCACTTAATTATCCACGCCATGATGCCTAAATGTATTTAATTGTATTTAGTTTTGGTTTAAATTTGTATAGGTCTTTATCTCAACGTAGAAGGAGAGAACGAGAACATGAGCAACGAAACATATCTCGATATATGACTCCTACCACCATACTTAATATGCCTCCAATACAGCCTATATCAACAGCTTCTCCAGAGTTGGTCCGCCAACGCATGCCAACTCAACATAGAGTTGGTCCACCAACGCAGGTGGATTTTGTTCGACATTATCTTGGATCAATGAACATTCCATGCCCTCATTGCTCAGCCTTACATTGGTTGGATGAACAGTTGTCGACTTCAACTTTGACAACACATCATTTTGGAACCTGCTGTTTACAAGGAAAAATAAAATTAGATACACTTATTGAACCCCCTCCAACACTTCGAGATTTATATGATGGTGACAATAACCAATCAAAATAATTTCGACAATATACTCGGGAGTATAATGCGGCTAATGTATTTACCAGCCTTGGCACTTCATTGGATCGAAGATTGATTGCTGGCAGAGGTCCACCAACATTTACAATTCATGGAGAATTGCGTCATCGAACAGGCTCACTTTTGCCACAACAGGATCAAACAGCAAGTTATTGCCAACTATATATATATGATCTGGCTGCTGCTACAGAGTTACGAAGTAATAGAAATCCTCATTTGAGACGGGATGTATTAAAAATTTCTTCAAGATTGTTTATCAGTCATAAATCCATTCATCGCTCTGTATCGTCAGGCTTATACTGTTTTAACACACGAGGATTCATATGGTCATGATCTCCCCGTATATCTGCATTATAATTCAAACAAGGATCGACGACGATATAACCTGCCAACCGTAGATGAAATTGCAATTATTTTACCTGGAGATGGCCATCGACCTTCTAAGATGCGAGATATTGTTTTACATCTACGAGGAAATAATCAACTAATGCAAATCAACGAGGCTCATCCTGCATACTTGCCATTGCATTATGTGTTATTATTCACGCATGGTCAGCTTGGATGGGAACCAGATTTGAAGCAATGGGATCCTTCGCAAAATCAAGTCTCACATAGGCGCCTTACATTGTGTGAGTATTATAGCTACCATCTGTTTGAAAGACCTACTGAGTTTTCTTCAATTTTGAGAGCCGGAAAATTGTTCCAAGAGTTCATAGTTGATGCTTGGGCAACAACTGAGCAGAATCGTTTGACGTTCATCAAACTTAATCAGCAAAAACTCCGTTCAGAACTATATCAGGGCCTTGCAGATATTGATGCATATGGAAGTGGTGACCACATTGGACAACGCATGAGACTTCCATCATTTTTCACTGGTAGTGCACGTCACATGTTCGAAATCTTTCAAGACTCGATGGCTATCACACGGTATAACCAGCACCCCGATATATTTCTTACCATGACTGCAAATCCAAAGTGGCCTGAAATAATTTCAGCTCTTCTGCCCAATCAAAAGGCTATCGATCGACCTGATTTAGTTGCACGTGTTTTTGAGTTAAAACGAAAGGCTTTGATGAAGGAGATTGATGTTAAAAATGTATTTGGTAGGAAAGTAGCACATGTCTTTACAATTGAGTTTCAGAAACGTGGGCTTCCACATATGCATGCTCTTTTCTTTCTTTGTGGTCCAGTTAAGATCCATACATGTGATCAAGTGGATAAGATTGTTTGTGCTGAATTTCCTGATCCAACTCAAGATCAAGAATTATTCGATACCGTTATGAAATGTATGGTGCACGGACCATGCGGTGCTCGAAATCCAAATGCTTCATGTATGGAAAATGGTAAATGTACTAAGAAGTACCCAAGAACTTATGTAGATTCGACAACAATGGATCGTGACGGCTATCCTATATATCATCGTCGTAATGAAGGACATATCTATACTGTAAGGGGGCATCAGGTTGATAATCGAGATGTTGTTCCACGTAATAAGTATCTCTCCATACGCTTTAACTGTCATATTAATGTTGAAGTTTGTGCCGGAATAAGATGTGTCAAGTACATTCATAAGTAAATTTATAAAAGTCATGATCGAACCACCATGGTGCTGGGCGCAGTAGATGAGATCCAACAATACCTTGATGCAAGATATATTGGACCACCAGAGGCGGCTTGGCAGATATTTGAGCATCCTTTACATCAGGAGATTCCGTCAGTACAAAGATTGGTCCTTCATTTACCAGGGCAACACCGTGTTATTTTTGATCCAGATGAAGATTCTGCTACAATATGGTCTAGAGCTGAAAATGAGAAGACAACTTTGACTGAATTTTTTACATGTTGTGAATTACATGAATTAGCACGTGATCTTACTTACCAGGAGTTCCCTCAAAAGTTCGTGTGGAATTTATCCACAAAGGTATGGACTCCAAGAAAATCGGAATATGCAATTGGCAGAATGTATGTTGCATCTCCCAACTCTGGTGAGCGCTTCTATCTATGGTTGTTGCTAACAGTTGTTAAAGGACCAACATCATGGGAAAATTTACGCACATTCAATAATATAGAGTACTCTACATTCAAAGCAACGTGTGTTGCAAGAGGTTTGCTTGAAGATGATTCGGAATGGAAACAAAGCCTTTACGAGGCTTCAATCATGAAAATGGGATATTAATTAAGAAGATTGTTTTGTATTATTCTTATCGAATGTTCACCAATCGACCCACTTGCATTATGGAATCAATTCTCAATGCATATTTGTGACGATCTTCAACATAAAATTTCTGCTTTATTTGCAATTTCTACTCCAACTCAATGTCAACTTGAAGATTACAGCTTATTCCTTATCAATGAATTACTCAAGGAGTCTGGCAAGTGTCTAGCTGACTTTCCACCGATGCCATTTCATACGAGAGAGTGGAACACAACTGTTGGCAATAGACTATTGCATGAACATCAGGAACTCATAAATACAGCGCAACAGTTGGATGCACTAAAAGATGTTGATTGCCTAAATGATGTATAACATGCAGCTTATTCAGCAATTTCTTCTTCTGTTTTGAAAATAGAGGTACTACATTTTTTTAAGCTGTGGTGCTGGAACTGGAAAGACTTTTTTGTATAATGCAATATCGACCATGTTGCGTAGTCTTGGAAATATAGTTATCACCATCGCATCTTCTGGTTTTGCATCGTTGCTACTTATCGGAGGTCGCATTGCACACTCAACATTTCGTATCCCGTTAGATGTGCATGATAATTAAATTTGTAATTTTAGTAAGCAATCTATACATGCGCAATTATTCAGAAAAACAAAGTTGATAATATGGGATGAAGTTCCTATGCAACATCGCCATTGTGTTGAGTCAGTGGATCGATCGTTAAGAGATATTTGTGATAACCATAGAGCATTTGGTGGTATTACCGTTGTTCTTGGTGGGGACTTCCGGCAAATCTTGCCAGTCATACCAAAGGGGGTTCGAGAAGAAATTGTTGGAGCCTCATTGAGACGATCTGCATTGTGGTGTTCTATAAAAGTTTTGATCTTGGACCAAAATATGTGGTTGACTAATTCATCTGTTGAAAATACAGATTTTGCAAAATTTATTTTGGAGGTATTTATTTAGATTCTTAATGATTTTAATAACAATTGTACTATAATTTACCCTTACATAAAAAAATTTCTATTTATGTAATAGGTCGGCACAAAGCCTAATGAAGTGGTGGAGCTACCCTCCCACATATTCCGATACAAGGATTTAAAAGAATTATTACTAAGAATTTATCCGCAGCTAGATGTTGAGGGTGTGGTGACTCCGACGTATCTAACTGAACGAATAATTCTTTCCGCGCGTAATGATGATGTTAATTTAATAAATATTGCTGCTTTACAAATTTATCCTGGACAACAGATTACGTATCTAGCTGTAGACAAACTGGCTGAATCTGAAGAAACTGATCCTGCCATTATAAATTGTTATCCGACCGAGTACATAAGCTCTTTGGATCCTCCTGGTTTGCCACCATTTAAACTTGACCTTAAGGTTGGTTGTCCAATTATTTTACTGCGTAATATTGCACCTAAAGATGGGCTCTGTAATGGCACGCGACTGATGGTTCTTAGATGCGCATCCCGTGTGATTGAAGCTCAAATTTTGAATGGGGGTAAAGCCGGCAGTTTTGTGTTTATTCCAAGAATATCTTTTCCCCATCAGCTTCAGAGTTACCTTTTTATATGACAAGACGACAGTTTCCAGTTCATGTAACGTACGCCATGACAATTAATAAATCTCAAGGACAATCCGTAAAGTTCGTTGGGGTTGACTTGCGTAACCCAGTTTTTAGCCATGGGCATCTGTATGTGGCACTTTCTAGTTGCACATCTTTTGATCGTGGCATGCCCTATTTTGTATTATACGGGTATTCTACTGAACACACGTGGTATTTCTACCTACGATGCATACGTGGGCATGAAATAAGCATAGATATCGATGTACGTGACGTAGTGAACGGTGGATTGGGGCGTAATATGTGGCTAAGGAAAGAGAATGAGAATGTCAAAGCGGGAAAAGTGCAAATGGCGTCGTGGAAGTAAAACGACAGGAATGTGTTAGATGTGTGTGTGTGAATCGTGTATACATGCATGGATGTGTGTGGATGTGTGTGGATGTGTGTAGGAAGAGCCATGCACATGTGAAAGGAGTTAGGGGCCAATGACAACTCCCGTAAATTTTTAGAAAGGCGATGGGCGAAATGGTCATTTGGACTAAAGCTGATGTGCGTACATACTTAAGTGGTCAGTACATAAAGTAATGGCAAACTTGTAAATACCTAGAAGTTGGGGGCATTTTTGGAAGGGTATTTTAGTCATTTTAATTTAAACATGGCTTATGGGAGAAGCTAAAGAGGGTGTAGAAATTTCTTTAGAAATCTCTTCTTTTTCTTTCTAAAATCTTCTATTATCTTCTCTCTCTTTCCCCCTCTTCCTCCCATAGTTTAGGCCAGCCATACCCTCCCTTATTTCTCCATTTTATTCCACTCAAACCCTAATTTATCTCCCCAAAAATCAAGAAGCACAAGTAGCTTGCAAGTGGGAAGAAGATGGAGAAGAAAGAAAGAGGAAGAGAAGAGGAATTTGAGATTTGAGGTAGGGATCTTCTTGGATTTGGAATTCCTTCAAATTGATTTGTGCTATTATGTTACTATAGCATGTTTTACTTAATATGTAATAGGGATAGTCAAAAATCTATGTATCATGTTTCAATTTCACAAATTTCCCTTGACATTCTTAGTAAAAACATCTCATTTAGAATCCTGACTTTCTGTTTTGTGTTGTTACTGCAATTACTGTTACTGTAGCTCGAATCATGTTTCGAAAAAAATATGAGCATGTAGATCTTGAAGTTCTACCCCAAAAGCAAATATATTTTGATATAGTTTCAATTCAGAAATTAGGAGAAATAAATCCATCTTCACAACATGTCTGTTTGATTTTCAGTGTTACCACAGTTTAGTAAAATTGGCCTAGACACTTACACACATCATGGAATTTTGTGTTCTTGGTCTTGTTGAAAATGTTAACAAGTTTTTCTAAAAATTCATTAGAGTTCGCATATGTCGAAATTCTGCTTCCAACATGCTTAAAATTGGCTTTGAACACAGGCTCTGAAATCTGTCTGAAAAACAGATTTGACACACTTCACCAAATAATTCACCATGAATCACATACTTAGTATTTTTATCTAAACTTTTGTCTGTAAGTCCAAGACATCCATATCTACAAATTTGTATTTTTCAGTTTTTCCAAATTCCAACTGCAATTGCCTCAAAAACCACCCTCAATCTGAGTGTTCTGCAATTTCAGCAAGCTAAATTCATTAAGTAGTGTTCTTATTCATTAATTGTGGATAATTGGCCATTATTATTCTTGCTTATTATAATTGTGTGATGGAATGAATATTCATATCCTTGGCACATGTAAATTATAGAGTGTTGTTTTGATATGAATGACGCCCGCCATGTGTTCGATGAAATGCCTCAACGAAGGCAATATCTCAAAATTTGAGTAACGTGCATATGTTAGTGTTGACCTTGAGCCACGGTGATGATTGGTGAAGTTAGTGGCTTGAATGGCATGGATACATTGAAATTGTGAGTGGATGATGTGTTGTGATAGAGGGCATGTCACGTGAGTGCATGACCCTATGTCTGATGATGGGCAGATGAGGCGATATGTGCATACTCATGCCATCAAGACCCCTAACGTGTCACGTATGATGTTAACTAATAAAAATTGAATAAAACTCAGTCCTCTCTAATGAGGGTGAATTAGTAAAGCCCGGGTTTTAGGTGGGATTTGAGTAAATTGTGGATATGAGGCCTGGACTGTGATGTTGGGAGATGCTTATATGATGTGTGGAGTTTACACCCACTCGCCTTTACTGGGAGTGGATGGGATTTTCATACACACTCGTCTTTACCGGGAGTGGAGGTGTAAGGGGGTTGTAGAGCCTCACTCCTTCCAGGGACGGGGGAGCTGAGAGGCCCGGCGTACAGTGTGTAATGCCCTACCAGCTACTGCACAAGTACTAGAGGGGGGGTGAATAGTACTTTAAAATAATAAGGAGTATAATTCCAAATTAAATTGCAAACAACTACCAAATCAATTTGCGGAAGCTTAAATTGAATGACAACACAAAATTAACAATGCTAACAAACGATGTTAATGGGTTCGGATCCACCCAAGTCTCCCCGACTTGTTCCCGGTGATCCTACGTCCCAACCACCCGGATCCCCTCCGGATACTTGAGTTAGAAACCCTAACTCAAGATTTCCACTATGAATATCTTGTGAAAAACCTTCACAAGATCAAATCATACATGCAATAGCAAACGTGAATCCCACAACCCGGGATCACAACCTTCTCTCACAACCGAGAGAATCACAAAGCAATATAAATGAGTTATATTGAAATAAGCAAACTTACCACAAAATCCTATACCTTGAGTTTTTCTTACCCAAATGGTGAAATGGAGGATTTGAGGAAGATGAAGTCACCAAGACATAGCACCAAGGAAATGACCAGCAATCGGTGCCTAGGAATGATTTGGAGACTTGGATCAAGTAATAGCTTGAAGAGCTCACCAAGAACAAGCTTCTCTCTAGATGGATTCTAGATCTAGAAATGAGAGAGAATGGGTTTCTTGTGAGGAAGAGAGCTTTAGATTTGAGTGAGAATAGCTACTCTTTTGATCTCAATGAATCTCTGAATGGAAGCTCTAACCTAGATAGAAATGACCTAGGTTCGTATTTATAGGGTCCCATAAAAACAAGTTAGGTCATTCTCCAACGGATAGAAATCTGTGAGAATTAGTCGGTCAAAGAACAATCACTGACCGACTAGTTCATCAACTAGTCGGTCAGTCAAACAGCATGGACCGACTAAGTGAAGATCTGAGAAGAGATATAGTTTCAGACCTAGAAATCTAGTCGGTCCAAGAAGACTTTCTGACCGACTAGTTTCACAACTAGTCGGTCAGTCAGTGAACGTAGACCGACTAAGAGGCAAAATGAAATAGTCTGAACACAAGTTGACTTAGTCGGTCCAAGAACAAAAGTTGACCGACTAGATTGTCAACTAGTCGGTCACCAAACGTTCTTAGACCGACTAACGATAAACAGTAGCTTAGGAGAATTTTAGCATGAACAGTAAGTCACAACTAGTCGGTCAAAGAAGCATCACTGACCGACTAGTTCACAAACTAGTCGGTCGGTGAGTCAACGTAGACCGACTAACTGTAAACAGTAAAGTCCAAGAAATTAAGGAATCAAACTAGTCGGTCCAAGAAGAGTTGCCGACCGACTAGATCACCATCTAGTCGGTCAGTACTTGTTCTTGTACCAACTAACATGCACAATAAAGTCCGAATCGAAGCGCGATGCTTCGAGGAAGTTAGAATGAACTTGTGCAAGGATCCTAGAGCTACGAAATGAGCGTAATGAAGATAGAAACGTAAGATATACTCAAGGCTTAACATTCTATATATCGAAGCTAAAAGACTATAAATAAAACCTTAATAAACGGTCTTCGAGAGCTTCGATTGAATCTTCATAACTTCCAAAACGGCGCATGAGCTTCAACGAAGCTTTAGGCATGAATACGAGCTTTGGGAAGTGTTGAGATGTCGCTTTGAATGTTCTCGTGAAATTGGCGACGATCTCCAATACTGCGCTCACAAATTGTTAGTTCATGGATTATTTATGTTTGCTCATCATCAAAACCAAATCCAGGGAGTCCAATATTCAACACAGTGCCTGTATCCAATGCGTCGTGTGCTATATTCACCCCACATTTGGGGTGAAGTCCAGGTCCTGGTATCACACAGTTTACCCAAATTCAAATTAAATCAATTATGAAATAATAAAATAAGATTTGTGTGTTACTTCTACTGCTGGCAGCACTTCCCCTTCCCCTTTGCCCGTACTTTGTGGCTCTGTGTCATGCCTCAGGCACTTTCACTTATCTTATTTGATATTGGTTGCGTGAACCCTCGTGTTATTATTGTTATTATTATTATTATTATTCGTGATAACCCCTTTCTTGCAGCAGCTCTACATTGGATCGCAGGTATGATCCCCTTATCTAGCTATTTACTTTTCATCGCGTTATTTAGTTTGCATGCATTAGTTTCCTTGCCTTGTTTATGGATTAATAACTTTAGAACGGTGTTCCAAGTCCAAGTTGGTTCCTACTGGGGCACGCATTGACATGCTCCTCCTTATTTTTCAGGTAGCTGGGTCAGCTTGGTTGGAGGGGACTTGGAGTTGGGTTTCAGGGGTAATACCCGGTGTGAGATGTAATTGTTGTGTGACATGGTTGTGTTGGGAGGTGGAGAGTGATGTGTACGTATATGTAGTGGTGTACTTGGAGTATGTATATTAATGGAAGTTGTTATATATATTTGATGTGTGGTTGTTGATCTATGTTATTTATGAGATTGTTCTGATGTTTCTGTGAATCTTCACTTGTATTATCCCAGCATGTGCACAGTGGCCTGCTCGTTCAGTTTCTCCTTTTCCTTTATTTTTCTCTTTCATCACCCTCACTCTTCAGAATACATGGAAAAAAAATTTTATTAAACGCCGGGTATTCTGGGGAATGGAGCGTGACAGTTTTTGGTGGCCCATGCAGGTCTCGAACCTGCGATGTGCGTAAGGATAGTACATGTAATGCTTCAATAGGTGATTGAGATAGATTATCCCTAAGGTGGGTAGTGACCTTAGAGCCTTAAGTGATCCACCCTTAAACCCCTAGCTTAGGAAGTCAGGGGATGAACTTCCTACAGTGGAATATATTACAGAAGTATATTTGTTGGTATCAGAGTATATATATATAATGATAATGAGAATTCGTGTATATAAATGCAGTTGATGTACTTGGATTTTTGAATTATATACGCTGCATGTATACTTGTATTCAGTAAATATGTATAATTGTACTTGAATGGCATGAAAGTTGCATGTATGGATAGGTGTATGCGTACAATTAGGTGTGCGAGTGCTTGAGTATATGTATATGCTATGCCTCTATATAGATACATTATACGGATATGTGTGTAGGTATGTGGTATACTTGTGTAACTCTGAGATATAGGTGATATGTATATGTTTATTGGTGGATGTATTCGGGTGTATACTTATTAGCTAGTATGGATATATGTATCTTGTAAAGGTGTGAGTGAGGGTGTGTACATATGTGGAATGAGTGCATGTATGTTCCATAGGGAAATGTACCGATGTGTGTATGACTACCCTTGTATGGTTAAAGTAGTGGAGTGTCCACAGTGTCTTTGGACATGTGGGAGAAAGTGCGGGTGTGTGAATACATGTGTGCTTGTATGGGTAGGTGGTGTAGATATAGGTTGGGATATTGGTGTGTGTGTGTGTGTGTGTGTGTGTGTGTGTGTGTGTGTGTGTGTGTGTGTGTGTGTGTGTCGCTATTATTGCATTAATAGAGTATGAATTCCTAGTATGTTAAAAAGTCTAAATAACTGTGAGTATGTGTATATGCTGCTTACGTGCCTATATGAACCGATGTATTGTCTTAATTTGGTATTTGGTTGTGGGTTGTACTATTGCATGAAGATAGGTGTTGTGTATGGCCATATATGGTGTGTATGTAGCGAAATAGATAAGTAATAAACGAACGGGTAGTATGAGTAATGTCCCAGGGTGTTTGGAGTACATGTATCCTAAGGTGGGTAGCGGTGCTTTAAACCCGTCCACCCTAAGTTTAGACTATTAGCCCTATGACGTGCCTAGTATGGGATAAGGACATAAGTGTGACGTGTAACGCATGTAAGATGTGATGGATATAAGGATTTGAGATTATACAGTGCGTGTATAAGTGGGATGGCTAAGGGTTTGCACGGTTAAGTGGAGTATGGTATATATGTGTGTGTGTGTGTGTGTGTGTGTATATGTTTACCCCGTAGAATGGTGTTTATAAGACCATTTGGATGTATATGTAGAGTATGTATTTTTCTTTATATGGTGGCATGAGGGAGGATTGTGTATTGGTATATGAGATACTTGCATGTATGTAGGCTTGCTGTAGCTAGCGTGGTGTGATTGTGTATATGTGTTGTTATTAGTGAATATGTATTGGTGTATGTTTTGTGAGTGGTTGTATGTATATGTATGTGAATGATCCTATTCTGGTATACATGTGTCAGTGTATGAAGATGTACATATATGGAATGTGACTATCTACTGAATGTGTATGAATATTGAAATACACTTATTTGTGCATGTACTAGTGTATTAGTAAAGTGAGGATACATTGGATGTTATGTATATAGTGGTACGGGTAGCTCCAGACTACTTGCTAGTATAGTTTGAGTAGCTTAACTGTATATGTGTAAAAGTAGGATGTGTATGCTACGTGTGTATGGGTGTGTGCCCATACATGGGAATGTATGTGCATGGTGCATGGGACCTAGTACGTATATATATGCATGTCTGTGTGCATATCTACTATTAGAATAATAATCTAGTGTGTATGAGCGAGCGTGTATATGGCTATTGTAGGCCTAGAGATATATATATGGTGTTGATATGAATATATCTGTGGGTATATAATGAGTGTGTATATAATTGATGTGGAGTATTTATGTGAAGTATTGTTTGTTACCTATATGTATCATACTTGTATGAATGTGAAGTGTAGGGGTGTGTTCATGTAGGTGTAATGTGCAGTAGGAGTATATGTGATGGTGTGTATATTAGATGAATGAATATATATATATATATATACTTATACATATCTTGTTTGTTTACTTGCTGATTTATCTTATAAGGTTGTCCATCCATGTATATCTCGGTATGCCTTGGATAAATGTATTTCTACTTGTATGCGTATATATAAGTCAGTACCAAAGCATGTGTGTATGTATATACATATGTAATGTGGATGTAAATGTGATAGATATGGAATATAGATGTATATATGTGTGTGTGTGTGTGTGTGTGTGTTTGATAAATGTAAGTGAATGAGACTGTTGATATGTGTGTAATTGGTTGCACGTTTATATGTATACGTGTGTGTGTGTGTGTATGGAATGTGGATGGACATTATATTTATTGGACCATTATAGCAGTATGTACGTAGGATGTGTAAAAGTTGTAATGCCCTAATAGCTACTGCACAAGTACTAGAGGGGGGATGAATAGTACTTTAAAATAATTAAGAAGATAATTCCTAATTATCTTACAAACTCAACCAACAATGCGGAAATGAAAATATTGACAACAAGGAAATACAATCGCAAACAAACGATATAACGGGTTCGGATCCACCCAAGTCTCCCCGACTTGTTCCCGATGATCCTACGTCCCAAACACCCGGATCCCCTCCGGATACTTGAGTTAGAAACCTCTAACTCAAATTTGCACTATGAAATACTTGTAGAAAACCTCTACAAGATCAAATCATACACAAATGAAAATGTGACTCCCACAAACCGGGATCACACACAACTCTCACAACCGAGAGTAAAACTTGCAATATTCATAGTAAATGAAATATAAACTTACCAACAAAATCCTATGCCTTGAGTAAAACTTACAATATTAGGGCAAGGAGGATTTTGGAGGAGAAGAAGGCACCAAACCCTAGCTCCAAGGAGTTGAACAGCAATAGAAGCCTAGGGTAGAGTTGGTGACCTAGAATCAAGCTGTTGGCTTGAATAGCTCACAATCAATGAATCTCTCTTGAGGAATAAGAATGAGGGAGAGATTCTTGTGAGAAATAAAAGCTTGGAAATGAGAAATAAATGCTTCTCTTTGATTCTCTAAAATGCAATTAATATCAGCCTTGAATGCTTAGCAAGAAGCCCTTCAAGTATATATAGGATAGAGGAAAGAGAGAGCAAAAATCGTGGCATTTAATGCTCCAACGGCTCTATTCTGAAGCAGTCTAGTCGGTCAAAGAAGGATCACTGACCGACTAGTTTCTCAACTAGTCGGTCGGTGATTCAACTTGAACCGACTAACTGGAGAATAGCCAAAAAGAAAAGTTCAGACAATAAGAACTAGTCGGTCTAAGAAGACTTGCCAACCGACTAGTTTCACAACTAGTCGGTCGGTGAGTGTTCTTTGACCGACTAAAAGTTGAAACATGATAGGCTGAAATCAAAGAGCACTAGTCGGTCTGAGAAAAAATTCCAACCGACTAGTTTCTCAACTAGTCGGTCGACAGTTGTACTTAGACCGACTAACGATAAACAGTAGCTCAGGCTGAGAAACTGAGTACACAACTAGTCGGTCTAAGAAGGATTCCAAACCGACTAGTTTGACAACTAGTCGATCGGTGAACCTTCTTGGACCGACTAACTGTAAACAATGAATGAGCTGAATTTGAACAAGGCATTCTAGTCGGTTCAAGAAGGATTACCGACCGACTAGATTGCCATCTAGTCGGTTGGTTCTTCTTCTTGAACCAACTAAGATGCACAAGAAGCCGCGTAATGAAGCGTGAAGCTTCGGGAAAGTTTGTATGGGCTTCTAATAAGATCCTAGCTCTAAGATATGAGCGTTAAGAAGATTAAAACGTAAGACCTACTCAAGGCTTAACATTCTACGAAAAGAAGCTAGAAGACAATAAATAAAACTTGACGAACCGTCTTCAAAGCTTCAATCAAATCTTCTTGACTTCAATAATGATCCTTGAGCTTCAACGAAGCTTCAAGCACACGATCACACGCTTTGAGAAGTCTCGAGACGTCGCTTTTGATATACGTTGAATATTGGCGACGATCTCCATAACTGCGCTCACAAAGAGTTAGTTCACGATATTTATGTTTGTTCATCATCAAAATCAAATCTGGGGAATCAATACTCAACATTCTCCCCCTTTTTGGTGATGACAAACCAACATAAATAATAATCAATAATAATGATTCAAATGAAATTTACTTACTCCCCCTGCATTGATGACACGTTAATTCCATATAAAATAATAATCATATGCATCAAGCAGACGAGTAAAGTATAAAATGTGAATCCAATTATTGAAATTTAGGATCTAAATCCATTGTTATATCTTAACTCCCTCTGAATCTAACATATCAAATTAGATTCATGGAAAACTGCTTTAAATTATCATTTAGCACATCGTCATTATTAATTCTCTCCCCCTTTGGCATTAGCAAAAAGAGCGGGAGGAGATCAACGACAACAACAATGGCTACAAATAAAAACACGGGAGTCATAGATTACGACCACGGTCCAAATGACACCAAAGTAAAATACGAGGTAAATCAAAGCGTGCCAATAAGACCATAGTCGATAATCGAAAAATAAAATCATCAAAACTCAAATCAATTTCATGTATTGAGTTATGGAACATACTCTCCAATAGCAACATTCTTGATGAATTTAGTGCATGGTAAACAATTCTATATTTTCATAGAAATAATTTCTATTAAATCCAATTTAATCGTCGAGTGACGAAGTCAACATCAGAGACAAAAAGATATATAATGTGCACTCAGAAGTAAATGGCAACACGATGTATATATAAATATAAGAACATGGATACATCAAAAGTATACATCTGCCAACAATAATATAAACGATCCTCAGATCGGGGCACATCATACAACATATCTCACAGCATACATCGAAGTATCACAAAACATGTATACATCAAAATACATCATGAAAACATCCAAAAATATGAAAAATCCATAACCACCAAATATCCGACCCCACTCTCTCACGACTAAATATATCATCAAAAGTACACATGGGAGAGTCCTCCAACGCAAGCTCAGGAGGTGGAGGCAGAGTCAGCAGCAGCAGCAGGCTCTGCAGAAGGGGTGGTGGTCACTGGAGCGACTGGAGTGTCCACAGACGGGAGAGTCGCAATTGGAGTGGTCTCGGGAGCACCGGAAGAAGTATTCACCGAAGGAATGGTGGCAGCAGGTGTGCTCTCGGGAGCACCAGCAGAAGTAGCAGCAGCAGACGTACCCTCTGGGGCACGAAGAGGAGATCCAACAAGCTCCTGGAGCTCAGCCTCATCCATCTCTTCCTCGTCAGAAACAGACAGAGGAATCTCAATGCCCAAGTGAGAGCAGATGCGAGCTAGCATCTCCTCAGAACGAGAAACACGAGACTCCACACATCTCAAGGAAACGGCAAACTCAGTGAGAGTAGGAGCGGGAGGAGGAGTAGCAGCTGAAGAGGTACCCTCGGTGGCGAAAGGGGTAGTCCTCTGAACGTGACGAAGCGCCGCAAGAGACTTCTTGACGGCCGTCGCATTCAGAGGACCCAACGGACGCTGGTCATCAGGAGGGAGAGGGACCCCGAAGTGACGAAAAACGAGGGTCAAAAGACAAGGATAGGGGATGTGAGCTGATTTTGTGGACTTTCGGATACATTCAAAAGAGTCCATCTTATCGAGGATGATACGAGCCCAATTGATCTTGCTCCCCATGAAGAGAGCGTAGATCAGCTTGAGGAACGGCTGAGAGGGCAAGCTAGATGAGCCGTACTTCGGAAGGAGGCACGACTTCAAGATAAGATTTAAGACCCAAGCATTCGGCTAAAAAGATTTTGAAGGAACGCCAATCATGGCGGGAGGGATAACATAAAACATCTCTGAAAGCATCGTCTGGTCAAGATCGTGGATATTATCCACGGAGATATCGGCAGGAAGAAGGCCAGAGGATGAGACACCTATCAACTCCCCTAAGATTTCTGTCGTGAGGATAATAGATGTCCCCAAGACAGTCATCTCAATGGAGTGAGTGTCGTCATACTGACCCCGAACACGATTCGCATAGAATAATTTGACGATACGGGGGTACGGGTGAGGGTTCGTCTTGGGGTCATGGCGAAGATAGTCAAGTAGGCCGCTGTAGGAAAGAAGATCGGCGAGATGTGGGAAATCGGAGAACTGAATGAAGTGCTCCAATATCAATGGACAGTGCTCAATACGGTTGTAAGCCGCGAGACACAACGGGTCATCGCGACACAACGATATATCGACACCACCCAAAGTCATGAGAGCCTTCCCCTTAGACGGACGAGTGCTAGATCGAGGAGGAGGAGTAGGAGCCCTATCGGAATGCTCGGACTCAGGAATATACTCGGCGTCAGAGTCATCGGGAGGAGTGGGAGCACGAAATGAGGCTGGAGACACAGTCTGCTTCTTAGGCTTGGGCTTGGGCTGAGATGTGGCTCTAGGCTTGGCAACGATAGTTCTCTTCTTCTTAAGAGGAGGCGAAGAAGAAGAGGGACGAGTGGTCTTGGCTCGGTGTTTGGGTTGAGGAGGGTCCGTAGGTGGAGACTCGACAGTCATTGGAGACGGACACGAGGAATCGATGGGGATACGTGTCTTCACCATGATCGAGACGAGACAACGCTCAATCGAAATAGAACTCGAAATCTTGGTCGAAAAACAACCCTAGAACAAACCCTAGAAACGATCGGAAATCGACGAAATCTAACCCTAAAATGAGAGAGGGGGTGAGAGTGATACCCTAGGAGGAAGATGGAGGGAGATCGACGGCAAACTTGGTCGGAGATGGCCGAAAATCGACGGCAAATGGCGGAGGAGAGTGAGGGAGACGAAGTGTTTTTGGGCTGAAAGAGTTTTTCGCACAGATTAGAAATGAATCTAATCGGTGCGGGAGTGAATAAATCGACTGGGAAGAGGAAAAGACACAACAGCCCCTGTGCATTTAGTCGGTCACAGTTCAAGCGCTGACCGACTAGATTGCAATCTAGTCGGTCGGCCAATGAACATGAACCGACTAAGTGCAAACAGTAACTGAAGCCAAAATTAGGGCATGAGTTAGTCGGTCTGAGTTCATTCACTGACCGACTAGAACTGAATCTAGTCGGTCGGCCAATGAACTTGGACCGACTAAGAGAGTCCAAAAATTTGAAATTTAGAAATTTTGAGTTCACTCCGAATCGCACTTGGACGAAACATCAAAATACTCTCACACATCATTATACTACACCATAAAACATCGAAAATCTTAAATACGACGTTCATGAATAATTCGAGCAAAAATTCCGAAAATTCAACAAAAATCCTGAAAATCTCAACTAATCTAGCATGAGCATATATAAAGAAAAATTATTATCATGCAAGATTATTGAAAATATGAATCCTAAATCTCGGATTCACCCATAATCCCCAATTCTCGACGTAACCGCACAAAGGAGTCTTCCTTGAGTGGTTTCGTGAAAATATCGGCGATTTGCTTCTGGGTTTCAACGTACACTAAAATGATGTCCTTTTAGCAACATGATCATCAAGGAAATGGTGACGGACATCTATGTGTTTAAAACGGTAATGGTGTACCGGATTCTTAGAGAGACATATTGCACTTTGGTTGTCCACCATGATAGGGCAAGTATCACAGTTTATACCAAAGTGTTTAATAGTGTGTCTCATCCAAAGAACCTGAGCACACGCAGCACCGACGGCAATATATTCCGCCTCGGTGGTTGAAAGTGATACGGAATTCTGCTTCTTGGAAAACCAAGAGACAAGAGAATTTCCTATAAAATGGCAAGTGCCACTAGTACTTTTCCTGTCGAATTTATATCCCGCATAATCTGTAGGGGATTGTGCGGTCCCTTAGGGCACAAAAACTCTAGTCCCGTCCTAAGTCGGACGGAACATAGACAGAAAAACAAAAGCAGCGGAAGAAAAACTTAGTTAATCTAAATTAACATGCAGTTAAAACCTTTTTAACTTAGCCCTAAGGTCCAAGACCCTATGCCAAGATCTATGCCGACTTGGGATGGAACTGACCATCCCAAGAAGGATCTAGCCTACTGCGATTAAACTAAACTAATGCTAATAAAATACTTTAAACACATAACCGGAATCTCAGCCCTGGAGCAGGCGAGATGTTCTGCGCCGTCTTCCGAGCTGCTCCCGTCCCACGCCGAGCCGCTCCTTTGAACCGCTCCCCGAACCGCTCCCCGAACCGCTCCTCGAACCGCTCCGCACCCCGAGGCGATCAATCCCCGTGCCGCCGAGCCAACCACGCGCCGAAGAAAGTTTCACGCGAGTGAAACCTCCGCCAAGATTTCAGATCCAGAATCCGAACTCCTTTGTGGCTTTGCTAGAGCCCGCAGGAGTAAGGCAGAAATTTAGGGAGAAGAGAAATATTAATTTAAGCCTAGATCCGAGCGTGCTCCAACATTTACGAGAGCCGCTCAGATCTAGAGCTTGGGACGAGTTTTGAGAAAGGGGGGAGACCCCTATTTATATAGGCGGCGGACTCTCCCCATTTCTCAAAATCCGATGTGGGACTAAATATTTGGGTTAGTTAAAATCAAGTTAGTTTGCACTTCACAAAGTGCAAACTTCCGTGAATTTTAACTCACTCACCGTTGAGCTTCAGGATTGATACAACCTATCAATACGACAAGCGTTCAACGGTGAACGTATAGGAAAAAACCGTTCGTCAATCGGAGTTCGTTTGACCCTCCAATTGAGTGTCCAAAGATCAGCCTACGGGATGTTTTTCGCAGAAAACAGAGCCGCCGCCCAAAACAATCATAGGGTTCGAAACCCTAGGCACCTGGGGCCCGCAGTGGGCCCCACATGAACCGGCCGCCAGCTGGGCGCGTGCGGGGCACGCGCCCAGCGTCAGACGCTGGGCGCGTGCCCTGCACGCGCCCAAGGCGCCTTCAATCAGGCGCCCGCTTGCGCGGGCGTCTGGGGCCGAAAAAAAAGACCCGGCCCTTGGGCCGGGTTTGTGGGCAATTGAGGCGGGCGGGGCCCGCGCCCGCAGGAGGCGGGCGGGCCCCGCATGAACAGTGCGGGCGCTATAAAGCGCCCGCGGGCTCCGTGCCAGATAAATGGCAGGCCCAATGGGCCTGCCAAATTGTCCCCTTTTGATTTAATCTGCCTCTTAGGCTGATGTCAACATGGGCTTTTATTGTTTTGGCTATAAATTTTGCGTTTGGCGTCCGATTTGGATGCCGTTTGAACCTGGGTCTAGACCGGGACATTCCCTTCTTACCCGTGAACTTTTCCTTGCATTTATTTTATTAAATATTGTATTAAACAATTTAATACACATTTAATCGCTTTTGCATCAAATGCAAAATAGTCCCTATCTAAGCTTAAATTACCATATTGCATCAAATGCAATTATCTCTTCTTTTGCATCAAATGCAAATATTCTCCCTAACTATTTTCTACCTATTACTAGACGAAGCGTTGCACTCTGTGTGAGACCCTACAGCCTGACCCTTACAACAGGTTGGGCTCGAAGCCCTATACGGCAGTGACCACGAGCAGTGGTTGCCGTCCCTGCTTCAGGAATCATCATTATGTGGTTAACTCATTGACATGAGTATTGTCGGGACCACCTGACTGTTTCCGTGATGAATTCCGCAGTTATAGTCTCTTCGTCTTAAATATGTCGTGTAGATCAAGTCTGGGGTACGGTCAAACTGTCAACCCCAATAACTTGATTCCGGTTAGTTTCTATCGATCTTTAGTCAACTAATGTTGGACTTCTTCCAACATACTCTGCGCAGAGTTTTTACTAAAGACCGAACTAACTCTACGACACTAACTCCCATTGACCGGGAGAGACGAATCCTCTCTTGGTCATTACTCGCCTCGTACGTTTCAAGTGACACCCAATCAAAAGACCTTTCGACAGGCATTGCCTCGAAGCTAGGTCAGTTGATATAAGTGGCACCGTTCACGCACAGGTTTGTCAAAATGACCTCAAGTCAAAAGACCAACTATCCTATCATCACTCAGAGTTATCATTGACAGATTGGTCAATATAACAATATGATAACTCTAGTGGATCGTTCAGTGAACTCATTCTAATGAGCACCTGTGTCTCGTCTTCGATTTCGCCAAGTCAAGCGATCATGAGATCATCGCCACCGCTAAACGGTGAAGACTAAGACACAATGGTCTATCCGATGTTTCGATATCCTTGTCTCGAAACATCTACGACCACGAACCATTTTAGACTTATGCTACAGACGGTCAAACGTTTCTCCATGATCGAGATACTCATCTCGATACCCGTTTGACCTTGCATAAAGTCTCAGGACTTTGCCTAAGTTGATATCTAATGTAGACTACATTACAATATGACTTAGATAAATTATTACCAAACAGCTTACTGTTATTTCGAACAAGATGTTTGTGCTATTCACACAGGAATAAATGGCCTCGAGGGCATAATATTCCTACATCTCCCACTTGCACTCAGGCCCATTTATCTCGGTATCTTATACCGTTTTTACACATAAGTTTTCCCGACTTCATGTGGTAGAGCCTTCGTGAGTGGATCTGCTAAAACCGTCTACACTATAGACTTAAGGGGTTTCTATGTTTATATTAGACCAACCTTTTGAATCTTATTCAAATAATTCATTTGGTCTATCGGAATCTATAATATTTTATTTCCCTGGATCTTATCCAGTTCATCGTACCTTACGATAATGATTTTAAATTAGTTAATGGTCATTTTAAATGGCTCATAACTATTCTTGATAAAGTATCAAACCTTTTGATTACTTTGTCAAAATGTATGTTCCATCTCTTTGATGTCTCGCATGTAATTTACACGCTCCCACTGACCTTGAAAACTATCTGGCTAATTCATATAAGTTGGTTCGTCTAAATCATATTTAGAAAAACGAACTTATAAATGAATGCGCAAATTTTCATGGTCAACTTAAGCGTTTTACATCGGCTTTGGTCCGAGTAGATCTGTACACATCTGTTGGCGAAACTGGTTTCATCATAATCCGTTTTAAAGAAATTAGGATGAAAACCGTTCCCGTCCAACATTATTGTACTTCACTATTTTCTTTTCTACACCAATCTTTCAACTTAAAGATTTACTTACAGAAAGTGAGGAAACATTTTCCTTGGGCACGTAAACTAAATTCTCAAATTTATTTACGCACATGGACCTTCATCAAGTTTTAAATCGGAGTTACTACTCCGAATTTCATCCTAGAAGTTGACTAAGTCATCATCAGTTATGATGTCTAACTCGACAATTCGTCTCACGAGATTCGAGTATTTTTACAACTTCCTTACGATTGATTTATTGAATATATTATTGATAATGTCCTCATAGAACATTATCAAAACCTAGGCATTACTATCTGGGACTTAACCCAGAGGGAGGAGTTAACTCAGAATCACTTATTTATGGATCGCACCAAGTCTAACTAAGTGTGATTCATACCTTTTAACACACCGATGTGTTAACAGACTTGATCTGAGAGAAAATCACATTTTCTTTTAATTACACAAGATTTTATTTAGCTAAGTATTTGACCATTCGATCTAATCGAATCAGTTTAAATACTTTAGTCATTTCGTTCTTTATTTTATCAGACTTGTGTTTCATCAAGAACACGTGTCTTAATAAAACATACGAATAACTTATTTTGGTTAATCTAGACTCGGGTACATCAGTATGTACTAGACTGAGTTCGACAACTCATTCTCCCACTGTCTCACAGATGGGTTTCGACCATTGTATCTAAGAGGCTAAGACTCACAAGTGTCCGTAGACTTCATAATACGAGAGGTCAGACCCCTCTTTATGTGACTTGTGAAGCTTAATCTCTTGATACGGCCTAGTCTAATTTTACCATATAAGTTTGCTACTATCTTGTGTATTTATATATTAACATTTAATATATATTTAGTTATTTACAAATTACTTAACACAAAACATTACTTCAGAAGCAATGTGACGACATTCGTCAAAATGTGTTAAACGTCTTTTGTATAACAATTTATTCTGAAATCGTGACATCAAAATATGTCACATTTTCATTTCCTCCTACTTATGCCTTTACTAATGATAAATTAAACTATTTAACTCGATTGACTTTCCGGAGTGCCTTCTTCCTTTTCTAAATCACATTTAGATATCAACATAAATAAATAGCTATGCAAGCAACTTATGTATCCAAACGCTTGAGCTTTGCAATCTTGAGTGTAGCTCAAGAAGTTGCTTGTCTCAAGATCCGGTTGGGATACATAGTCTTGCATCGCTCATGCACTCGTATTCGACTCAAACGGTTTAATCGAATTCTCGAACTTTGCGGATCAAAATTGTTTGTCCATACAACCTTGAGGGTAGCTCGACAAGTTATAGGGAGAAACATACTTTGAATGTCCTATATGTTCAAGCTGCCTCATATAGAGACGAGTGACATGTAGTTTTAATTTATTTATTGGACCCAGAACTTAATGAAATCATATTTCTTAAGTCTGTTCTTTAGATGGTCATTTAATGTCAATGAGAATATAGTTTAATTACATCAATTAGAATTTAACTTGATATTCAATTAATCAACTTTTGACCAATTAACTTATTAAAATATTATATTTTAATTCCTACGGTAAACATAGTCTTGCCCTAGTTTTAGCATATGTTCAATATTAAATATAGGTAGATTGGCTTTTATCTATTTATATCCTCCCACTAATTTTACTAACGTTTTAAAGCTTAATAACGAACGATTTAATCGATTTAAAAGTAATGGGTAAGAGTTCCAATCACCTTGAGTCTAAACAACCTTGAGTGTAGCTCAACAAGTTGATTGACTCTGTGATCGGAAGATGACTCTTCATCGATCATATCGGATATGACTCTCTTAATCGGTTTTTGCCCCTAGCCATTTGTGATCATGAGTGTGCTCATCCAAATCACAATGTCTAGTCTAGTCAGACCCTTGTTTTCATGTCTAGCCTGACTTGCCCCTCAGCTCGGTGTATGCACGACACGTCGGTTTGGGTCAGGTCTTAGACTTACATCAAGTCAGACTACATCGTTGACTTAACTTACGCCGACGCTCGGGGTACGAGACGACGGTTAGGGTTAGTCAAGAGTTCATCTTATGTATTTAAGAAGTTGGTTTCTACAAGGTTGCAATGTCACAGCTTGAGTGTATCTCAACAACTGTAACACGGGCCCTATAGTTACTAACCCCTAAAACAAGGAGGGCTACGGCTAATCTTGAAAAAGACCATTAACGTATTTGACTTAGATATAGTCCAGGGTGTCATACAATCATGATTCGCGATATTGCGGTCCAGCGGAACTCAGCCAGGGAATTGACTAAGCCAGGATCACTACCCCTTGGACTAGCAAGGGTTGACCCAGAACTCTTAGCCAAGCACATTGACTGGATCATGGTCCATTGAATGAAGCTTGTCATTTTTGTATGTATGCCATAGACTAAACAGCTTTTATTAACAACTAATTAATCCTATCAACTAGTTGAATCCTTAAATTCAAAATTTTAGGATTTGTTTAATAACTTTTATTAAGTCCTTATCAACTATAAGGTTCACGTGCTACCCTAATCGTTATTAGGATTTTAATAAATTTTATTAACAACGCTAGAAGCGAAGTCCTTTAATGAAAATTAATAATAACAATTAGAATTGAAAAATCATTTAAAGGACTACCCTAATCAGGAATTAGGTCTTAATATTGTTGTTAATGATTTATTAAAACATAGCATGTCATTAAAATTCAAGTAATAAATTTTAATCAATTTTAATGGCTAACCTAAAGGGTTGTCTTGTGTTATCAAATAAGGGACAAGATTAACAAGCCATTAAAATAAAGCTACACTAATTTTATCAACATAAAATGAAAGTGTATATCTATTTAACAATTAAATAAACTAAGTTTATCGCATAAACTATTTTTGGACTTTTAAAATCAGTTTTAAAAAATATCTTATAAATTTAAAACAGTACTTTAAAAATTTTCCATGTTCAAAAATTTATCATATACAATTTTTAAACATCTAAAATATTTTAAACTTATCGCATAAATTTAAAGCCTTAAAATCAATTTTAAAATTTATCACATAAATTTAAAAACACCATTTTAAAATTTCCATGCTTAAAAAATTTATCATATAAAAAATTTTAGGCATCCAAAATAAATTTGAACTTTTAAAGATTTAAAATTAGTTTTAAAATTATCACATAAATTTTAAAACGTCATATTAAAAATTTTCATGTTCAAAAAGGAATTTTTGAACATCTAAAATATTTTTAAAAATATCTTATAACTTTTAAAAATTTAAAAGCATTTAAAAGCATTAACAAGTTTAATGAAATCGCAGTACCTAGATCGACTACGCAAACCTAGGCTTTGATACCACTGTAGGGGATTGTGCGGTCCCTTAGGGCACAAAAACTCTAGTCCCGTCCTAAGTCGGACGGAACATAGACAGAAAAACAAAAGCAGCGGAAGAAATACTTAGTTAATCTAAATTAACATGCAGTTAAAACCTTTTTAACTTAGCCCTAAGGTCCAAGACCCTATGCCAAGATCTATGCCGACTTGGGATGGAACTGACCATCCCAAGAAGGATCTAGCCTACTGCGATTAAACTAAACTAATGCTAATAAAATACTTTAAACACATACCCGGAATCTCAGCCCTGGAGCAGGCGAGATGTTCTGCGCCGTCTTCCGAGCTGCTCCCGTCCCACGCCGAGCCGCTCCTTTGAACCGCTCCCCGAACCGCTCCTCGAACCGCTCCGCACCCCGAGGCGATCAATCCCCGTGCCGCCGAGCCAACCACGCGCCGAAGAAAGTTTCACGCGAGTGAAACCTCCGCCAAGATTTCAGATCCAGAATCCGAACTCCTTTGTGGCTTTGCTAGAGCCCCCAGGAGTAAGGCAGAAATTTAGGGAGAAGAGAAATATTAATTTAAGCCTAGATCCGAGCGTGCTCCAACATTTACGAGAGCCGCTCAGATCTAGAGCTTGGGACGAGTTTTGAGAAAGGGGGGAGACCCCTATTTATATAGGCGGCGGACTCTCCCCATTTCTCAAAATCCGATGTGGGACTAAATATTTGGGTTAGTTAAAATCAAGTTAGTTTGCACTTCACAAAGTGCAAACTTCCGTGAATTTTAACTCATTCACCGTTGAGCTTCAGGATTGATAATACCTATCAATACGACAAGCGTTCAACGGTGAACGCATAGGAAAAAACCGTTCGTCAATCGGAGTTCGTTTGACCCTCCAATTGAGTGTCCAAAGATCAGCCTACGGGATGTTTTTCGCAGAAAACAGAGCCGCCGCCCAAAACAATCATAGGGTTCGAAACCCTAGGAACCTGGGGCCCGTAGTGGGCCCCACATGAACCGGCCGCCAGCTGGGCGCGTGCGGGGCACGCGCCCAGTGTCAGACGCTGGGCGCGTGCCCTGCACGCTCCCAAGGCGCCTTCAATCAGGCGCCCGCTTGCGCGGGCGTCTGGGGCCGAAAAAAAAGACCCGGCCCTTGGGCCGGGTTTGTGGGCAATTGAGGCGGGCGGGGCCCGCGCCCGCAGGAGGCGGGGGGCCCCGCATGAACAGTGCGGGCGCTATAAAGCGCCCGCGGGCTCCGTGCCAGATAAATGGCAGGCCCAATGGGCCTGCCAAATTGTCCCCTTTTGATTTAATCTGCCTCTTAGGCTGATGTCAACATGGGCTTTTATTGTTTTGGCTATAACTTTTGCGTTTGGCGTCCGATTTGGATGCCGTTTGAACCTGGGTCTAGACCGGGACATTCACGTCTTACCCGTGAACTTTTTCTTGCATTTATTTTATTAAATATTGTATTAAACAATTTAATACACATTTAATCGCTTTTGCATCAAATGCAAAATAGTCCCTATCTAAGCTTAAATTACCATATTGCATCAAATGCAATTATCTCTTCTTTTGCATCAAATGCAAATATTCTCCCTAACTATTTTCTACCTATTACTAGACGAAGCGTTGCACTCTGTGTGAGACCCTACAACCTGACCCTTACAACAGGTTGGGCTCGAAGCCCTATACGGCAGTGACCACGAGCAGTGGTTGCCGTCCCTGCTTCAGGAATCATCATTATGTGGTTAACTCATTGACATGAGTATTATCGGGACCACCTGACTGTTTCCGTGATGAATTCCGCAGTTATAGTCTCTTCGTCTTAAATATGTCGTGTAGATCAAGTCTGGGGTACGGTCAAACTGTCAACCCCAATAACTTGATTCCGGTTAGTTTCTATCGATCTTTAGTCAACTAATGTTGGACTTCTTCCAACATACTCTGCGCAGAGTTTTTACTAAAGACCGAACTAACTCTACGACACTAACTCCCATTGACCGGGAGAGACGAATCCTCTCTTGGTCATTACTCGCCTCGTACGTTTCAAGTGACACCCAATCAAAAGACCTTTCGACAGGCATTGCCTCGAAGCTAGGTCAGTTGATATAAGTGGCACCGTTCACGCACAGGTTTGTCAAAATGACCTCAAGTCAAAAGACCAACTATCCTATCATCACTCAGAGTTATCATTGACAGATTGGTCAATATAACCATATGATAACTCTAGTGGATCGTTCAGTGAACTCATTCTAATGAGCACCTGTGTCTCGTCTTCGATTTCGCCAAGTCAAGCGATCATGAGATCATCGCCACCGCTAAACGGTGAAGACTAAGACACAATGGTCTATCCGATGTTTCGATATCCTTGTCTCGAAACATCTACGACCACGAACCATTTTAGACTTATGATACAGACGGTCAAACGTTTCTCCATGATCGAGATACTCATCTCGATACCTGTTTGACCTTGCATAAAGTCTCAGGACTTTACCTAAGTTGATATCTAATGTTGACTACATTACAATATGACTTAGATAAATTATTACCAAACAGCTTACTGTTATTTCGAACAAGATGTTTGTGCTATTCACACAGGAATAAATGGCCTCGAGGGCATAATATTCCTACATAATCTGCGTCACTATATGAGATTAACTCATATGTGCTAGACTTTAGATAAAGTAATCCGAAGTCGAGTGTGTAACTTAAATAACGGAAAATACGTTTTACCGCTACTAAGTGAGATTCCTTAGGTTGAGACTGATAACGAGCACATACACATATGTAAAACATAATATCGGGCCTACTAGCAGTAAGATATAGCAAACTACCTATCATACCTCGATATAGACGAATGTCTACATCTTTGCCGCCAGTATCTTTATCAAGATGTGTAGTAGTGCTCATTGGAGTCTTCTTGCCTGAGGCATTCTCCATTCCAAATCGCTTTAGCAACTCCACTGTGTACTTGGTTTGGTGGATGAAGATTGCATCGTTCATTTGGCGAATTTGGAGACCTAAGAAATATTTGAGCTCACCCATGTGGCTCATCTCAAATTGATCCGTCATGACATTAGAAAACTCTTCGCAAAGAGTGAAGTTAGTAGCACCGAAAATGATATCATCAACATAAATTTGAACTAAACTAATATCATTATTCGAATACTTAACAAATAAAGTAGAATCAACTTCACCCATTTAAAACCCAAATCCAAAAGAAAGTTCTTTAGGCGGTCATACCAAGCTCGAGGAGCTTGTCTCAAACCATAAAGTGCTTTCTTAAGTTTGAAAATATGATTTGGAAATTTTTCATTTATAAAACCCGGAGGTTGAGAAACATAAACTTTCTCAACGACATCTCCGTTTAAAAACGCACTTTTTACATCCATTTGAAAGAGTTTAAAATCTTTATGGCATGCAAAAGATAACAATAACCTAATAGATTCTAATCTAGCTACCGGAGCAAAGGATTCTTCGAAATCTATACCTTCCTCTTACCGGTAACCTTGAGCTACTAACTGATCTTTGTTCCGAACGACGATTTGGTTTTCGTCGGTCTTGTTCTTGAAAATCCACTTCGTTCCTATAACGGTGTGGTTCTTCGAAGGCAATGGAACAAGCTCCCAAACCTCATTCCTCTCAAATTGAATGAGTTCCTCCTCCATGGCTAGGATCCAAGCACTATCTTCGCACGCTTCGTTAATATTCTTTGGCTCTATTGAGGAGGCAAAGGCACAATGAGCGAAGTAGTTGACTTGAGATCTCGTCTTGACACTATCAAGTATGTTGCCAATGACTTGCTCATGGGGATGGTCACGAACTGTATGAAGCCGTTTAGGAATTTCCTGATCACTAAGAACATTCTCAAAAGTATCATCAGTAGGGTTAGTATCAATAGAATCAATAGAATTAGAATTACCAATAGAAACACATAAAACATCCATGGAGCCATCATCATTAGTAATTTTAGTAGGGACAAAATTTTCATTGAATGAAACATGAAGTGATTCCTCGATCGTTGAGGTTCGTTTGCTGTATATCCGGTAGGCTTTGCTACGGGAGGAATATCCAACAAATATCCCCTCATCGGATCTTGGATCAAATTTGTCCAAACTACCATACGTGTTTTTAATAAAACATTTTGCGCCGAAAACTCGAAAATGTTTAACTTGAGGCAATCTACCAAACAACAATTCATAACAAGTTTGTTTGGTGCCGGGCCTCAAAAGTATTCTATTAAACACATAGCAAGTGGTATGTACCGCTTCCGCCCAAAATTGATGCCCAAGTTGGCTATCATCAAGCATAGTGCGAGCACATTCCACTAGCGTCCTATTCTTCCTCTCAACAACACCATTTTGAGGGGGTGCGCGAGGGAAAGAAAAGGTGTGAGTAATACCAACTTCATCACAAAAATTTGAGAAAGACTCATTCTCAAATTCCCCTCCATGATCACTACGAATAGTGACAATGGTGGTTCCAATGAGATTTTGTACTTTCTTAACAAATATTGTGAAGTTTTCAAAAGCATCATTTTTATTACTTAAGGAAAATACCCAAGTAAATCTAGAAAAGTCATCAACGATGACAAGTCCATATCGTGCATTTCCTAATGAAGCAATTCTAGTTGGCCCAAAAAGATCTAGATGTAATAGCTCTAGAGGCCACTTAGATGAAATGCTTTTCTTAGGTTTAAATGACGATTTAGGAAGCTTGCCTCGTTGACACGAGCCATAAAAGCTTTTCTTTTGAAAGACAAGCTTAGGAAATCCTTTAATAGATTTAACTTGGAAAGCTTAAAAGTGTTCCAAAGTTCACATGACCAAAACGTCGATGCCATAAGTGTTGTTCACTTGTGTTGGCAATGAGACATTGTTCATGTGATTTTGGAAGATCTAATATATAAATATCCTTATGGCGTGTGCCAGAGAATAACACATTATTAGTATCTTTATTCAAAATATGACACATTCCTTTCGCAAAGCTAACTTTGTAACCTTTGTCAAAAGTTGGCTTATTGAAATGAGATTGTGGTTTAATCCTTTAACAAGGTAAACATCACTTATTAGTGGTTTAGAAGGATTACTTACTTTACCAACACCAATGATGGTTCCGCTCTCGTTGCCTCCAAAGACGACTCGGTTCCCATTTGCAATGGGCACCACTCCGGAGAGCAATTGAGCATCACCCGTCATGTGTTTTGAACACCCGCTATCGAGTATCCAATTATTCTTGGAGCTAAATTTGGATGTGTTGCTCCGTTTCTTTTTCTTGAGTACATAAAGATAAACATATCATTCCATGGTACCCAAGGTCATTGGGTCATAAAAGATTAGACCTTTGGAAGCCAAGTCCAATTGGACTTAGACTTCCCAATGTAATCATCATTATGCACGACATCCATAAAATAAGAATTCATGTATGCTTGTTTCTCATGCATATTAGTGTTCTTTGGGCCCCAAATAGTGAATACTTTGGGAGCCCTATTCCTATTGGGAGCATGCATACGTTGTTGATTTCTACGTGATGCATGTCGTGGATATGCATATGGCACATGATGAAATGGTGGTGGCGACATATGATATGATGCATGATGGTAATCATTCATATGATAATGTGGATGAACATATGCATGTCGAGGAACACGTGCGTGAGGGTGTCTCACTTGGTGTGCACGTGCACGTGGACGTGTAGCATAAAAATCATCATAATTGTGAACCGGTGGATTAGGATGTGTGTTCCTACGTGGCATGGTATTGGTGTACATAAATGCATGACCCTTCTTTGGAGGTCCACCCAAAGTGGGTTTCTTTCCAAATGGGGATGTGTACGAAGGGGAAGCACCATTGGTAGATGAACTACCAATGGGGTGTTTGCTTCCACTTGTTGAGGCATCGGAAGTTGGCCTAACAAAGGTAGTGGCCGATTTGGATGAATTTCCCATCTTATACCCCAAACCAATGCGATGATGGACCGGAAGTAAGTCATTTAGGATATTATCCAAATGGTCCTTACCTTTATTGAATTTATTAATCCGGCCTAATGTGGACTCATACTTCTCAGTGAGAGAAAGTATAGAAGCATCCAAAGTGTACACTTGAGTTGTGAGTACACAAACATGAGACTTGAGATTCTCATTCTCAATACTCAAAGTTGAGTTTCGAGAAATCAAATCTGCTATCTCATGTTCATCCGATTCCTCAATATGAACATGCTCAAGTTGAGATTTGAGATTTACAATCTCATTTCTCAAGTTTTCAACAACGGTGTCGTTGTTGATGACGATAGGCTTAGGTGAGGTTTGGAGACTAGCTAGCTCATCTTTAGTCTTAGTATATCTATTTACTAGTTTAGGATACTTAGACCAAATTTGCTCGTTAGCTAATCTAAGGTCATCCATAGTTACATCATCGCCTTCATCCTCGCTATCATCGGAGGAGGAGTCTTGATCATGTTCCTCTCTAGCCATGAAGCATATGTGTGCTTGCTCCACTTGTTCATCATCTGACTCTCCACTTGAGGAGTCATCCTCGGAGTCGGTGAATGTGCCGACAAGCCCTTTCTTGTACCATTTCTTGTACTTCTTTGACTTGTCGAACGTTGGCGCCTTCCACTTCTCCTTTTGCTTGTTTTAAGGACAATCCGCTTTCATGTGTCCTGGCTTATTGCATTTAAAGCACAAAGGAGCGGAGGCGTTAGAAGAACTAAATTTAGATTTGTTCTTGAAATTACCTTTCCGGAAGAATCGGTTGAACTTCTTTGCCATGAGGGCAATGGATTCCAAGTCCAACTCGTCTTCCGAGTCTTCATCATCGGTAGATGTAGATGTAGATGGGGCGGCCTTGAACGCAATCGCCTTTTTCTTTGGCTCGTCTTGCTTCAAGTAAGACTTCATCTTGTCCTGCAGCTTTAGTTTACTGTCCTTGTGTACCTCATAAGACATCAAGGTACCCATTAGTTGAATGACAGTATATTTACTCATATCATTACCTTCCTCGATGGCGAAGGTACGTTTTTCCCAACAAGAAGGAAGTCCATCAATGATCTTTGAGACTTTCTCCTTTTGGGTGTAGGTCTTTCCAAGAGCCTCCAACTCATTGGTGATGTCAACGAAGCGAGCATAGTACTCCTTCATCTTCTCACCCTGTTGCATGTGAAATAATTCATAATCTTTATTTACAACAACGAGTTTGGAGTCTCTAACCCTACTTGTTCTTTCATGCAAAATGAGGAGTGAGTTCCAGATTTGATATGCACTCTTACATGTGCATATCTTGTTGAAGTCTCGGGCTCCAACGCACATTGCAAGGCATTCATTGCCTTGGCATTGCTTACCTCCGTGGCGACCTCCGCGGTAGTCCAATTCGCGAAGTCAGGTTCGGTGGGCTCGACATACTCCGTCAACGTGGCTCTCCATAGTGAAGCGCTCCGTAGGAATGTTTCCATCCGGTATTTTCAGTACCCATAATTGGTACCATTGAAGAAAGGAGGCCTAGTTAAGGAGTGTCCTTCCATCACCGAAGAAGCTCCTTCACGGTTCCTGAATGTGCTATAGTCTAAAGGTGGATGAACGGTTTTGTTGTCGTTGGAAGACATAGCTATGAACTTAGCTCTGATACCAAATGTAATGCACTGATAGCTACTGCACAAGTACTAGAGGGGGGTAAATAGTACTTTAAAATAATTAAGAAGATAATTCCTAATTTTCTTGCAAACTCAACCAACAATGCGGAAATGAAAATATTGACAACAAAGAAATACAATCGCAAACAAACGATATAACGGGTTCGGATCCACCCAAGTCTCCCCGACTTGTTCCCGGTGATCCTACGTCCCAAACACCCGGATCCCCTCCGGATACTTGAGTTAGAAACCTCTAACTCAAATTTGCACTATGAAATACTTGTAGAAAACCTCTACAAGATCAAATCATACACAAATGAAAATATGATTCCTACAAACCGGGATCACACACAACTCTCACAACCGAGAGTAAAACTTGTAATATTCAAAGTAAATGAAATATAAACTTACCAACAAAATCCTATGCCTTGAGTAAAACTTACGATATTAGGGCAAGGAGGATTTTGGAGGAGAAGAAGGCACCAAACCCTAGCTCCAAGGAGTTGAACAGCAATAGAAGCCTAGGGTGGAGTTGGTGACCTAGAATCAAGCTCTTGGCTTGAATGGCTCACAATCAATGAATCTCTCTTGAGGAATAAGAGTGAGGGAGAGATTCTTGTGAGAAATGAAAGCTTGGAAATGAGAAATAAATGCTTCTCTTTGATTCTCTAAAATGCAATTAATATCAGCCTTGAATGCTTAGCAAGAAGCCCTTCAAGTATATATAGGATAGAGTAAAGAGAGAGCAAAAAATCGTGGCATTTAATGCTCCAACGGCTCTATTCTGAAGCAGTCTATTCGGTCAAAGAAGGATCACTGACCGACTAGTTTCTCAACTAGTTGGTCGGTGATTCAACTTGAACCGACTAACTGGAGAACAACCAAAAAGAAAGGTTCAGACAATAAGAGCTAGTCGGTCTAAGAAGACTTGCCAACCGACTAGTTTCACAACTAGTCGGTCGGTGAGTGTTCTTTGACCGACTAAAAGGTGAAACATGATAGGCTGAAATCAAAGAGCACTAGTCGGTCTGAGAACAAATTCCAACCGACTAGTTTCTCAACTAGTCGGTCGACAGTTGTACTTAGACCGACTAACGATAAACAGTAGCTCCGGGTGAGAAACTGAGTACACAACTAGTCGGTCTAAGAAGGATTCCAAACCGACTAGTTTGACAACTAGTCGGTCGGTGAACCTTCTTGGACCGACTAACTGTAAATAGTGAATGAGCTGAATTTGAACAAGGCATTCTAGTCGGTTCAAGAAGGATTGCCGACCGACTAGATTGCCATCTAGTCGGTTGGTTCTTCTTCTTGAACCAACTAAGATGCACAAGAAGCCGCGTAATGAAGCGTGAAGCTTCAGGAAAGTTTGTATGGGCTTCTAATAAGATCCTAGCTCTAAGATATGAGCGTTAAGAAGATTAAAACGTAAGACCTACTCAAGGCTTAACATTTTACGAAAAGAAGCTAGAAGACAATAAATAAAACTTGACGAACCGTCTTCAAAGCTTCAATCGAATCTTCTTGACTTCAATAATGATCCTTGAGCTTCAACGAAGCTTCAAGCACACAATCACGCGCTTTGAGAAGTCTCGAGACGTTGCTTTTGATATACGTTGAATATTGGCGACGATCTCCATAACTGCGCTCACAAAGAGTTAGTTCACGATATTTATGTTTGTTCATCATCAAAATCAAATCCGGGGAATCAATACTCAACAAAAGTAGATATATATATATATATATATATATATATATATATATATATATATAACATATGGCAGGGGATATGTTATGTTTATGCACTCTTGTATGCGTTGTGTGTTGTATATGTGCCTATCTGTGTGAGGCAATATGTGCACTGCTATGGATGTGAAGTTACGTGTATATTTATTTATAGCATGATTGTGAACCTTATGTGACACAGTCATGCACATGTTAGTACGTGCACGTGAATGTATGTATGGATGTGACTAAATATTGTGTGTATATAGGTATTTATGTGCCTATGAATGTGAGTAAGCCCATGTGACTAAGTATTGGGAGTATATGGATCTGGGGTATGTACGGTGTGACACCGTGATAGTGACCCTGTTTATCAAGCAATAGTGTGTAGATTAATGTGTATTGTTGGGTATTTGTGCATGAATGTAGACGTATACGTAAATATATAAAGAGATAGAATATTAATCGTTTATACTCGAATGTATTGTGATGTATGTGAAAGCACGCCATGTAGGAAAACCTTATGTATCGTGATATGGATATGGTGTGATGTCCTATACATATAGATATGCGCAGTGATCTAAATACGTGTAATAATACGTATAGATACTTATTTGGGGTGTGTGATGTACATGTTAATGTGTGAATATGTGTACCAAGATGTTTATGTGTAGAACATATACGTATGTGTATGTAATAATGCTTATAGTGCTATGGATGTGCTAATAGATGAATAATAGGATGTATCTGTGACGTATGTGCGATACAGATGTGTATGGATGGTAGTGAAGTATATAGAGAATATAAGTATAGTGTAGATGCGTATTCTTGTTTGAACTTCATAAGTAGTAAGACCATCATACCTAGCTGACCTCGGCAAGGATCACACCCTAGAAAGTCCGAGGACGGACTTTATTTTAAGGTGGGTAGGATGGCATGCCCTATTTTGCATTATACGGGTATTCTATTGAACACACTTGGTATTTCTACTTACGATGCATACGTGGGCATGAAATAAGCGTAGATATCGGTGTACGTGACGTAGTGAACGGTGGGTTGGGACGTAATACGTGGCTTAGGGAAGAGAATACGAATGTGAAATGCAAATGGCGTCGTGGAAGTAAAACGACAGGAATGTGTTAGACGTGTGTGTGTGTGTGAAGCGTGTATACATGCATGGATGTGTGTGGATGTGTGTAGGAAGAGCCATGCAAGTGTGAAAGGAGTTAGGGGCCAATGGCAACTCCCGTAAATTTTTAGAAAGGCGATGGGCAAAATGGTCATTTGGACTAAAGCTGCTGTGCGTACATACTTAAGTGGTCGGTACATAAAGTAATGTCAAACTTGTAAATACCTAGAAGTTGGGTGTATTTTTGGAAGGGTATTTTAGTCATTTTAATTTAAACATGGCTTATGGGAGAAGCTAAGGAGGGTGTAGAAATTTCTTTAGAAATCTCTTCTTTTTCTTTCTAAAGTCTTCTCTTATCTTCTCTCTCTTTCCCCCTCTTCCTCCCATAGTTTAGGCCGGCCATACCCTCCCTTATTTCTCCATTTTCTTCCACTCAAACCCTAATTTATCTCCGCAAAAATCAAGAAGCACAAGTAGCTTGCAAGTGGGAAGAAGATGGAGAAGAAAGAAAGAGGAAGAGAAGAGGAATTTGAGATTTGAGGTAGGGATCTTCTTGGATTTGGAATTCCTTCAAATTGATTTGTGCTATTATGTTACTATAGCATGTTTTACTTAATATGTAATAGGGATAGTCAAAAATCTATGTATCATGTTTCAATTTCACAAATTTCCCTTGACATTCTTAGTAAAAACATCTCCTTTAGAATCCTGACTTTCTGTTTTGTGTTGTTAATGCAATTACTGTTACTGTAGCTCGAATCATGTTTCGAAAAAAATATGAGCATGTAGATCTTAAAGTTCTACCCCAAAAGCAAATATATTTTGATATAGTTTCAATTCAGAAATTAGGAGAAATAAATCCATCTTCACAACATGTCTGTTTGATTTTCAGTGTTAACACAGTTTAGTAAAATTGGCCTAGACACTTGCACACATCATGGAAGTTTGTGTTCTTGGTCTTGTTAGAAAATTAAGAAGTTTTTCTAAAAATTCTATATATGCATATGTCGAAATTCTGCTTCCAACATGCTTAAAATTGGCTTTGAACACAGGCTCTGAAATCTGTCTGAAAAACAGATTTGACACATTTCACCAAATAATTCACCATAAATCGCATAATTAATTTTTTTGTCTGAAATTTTGTCTGTAAGTCCAAGACACCATATCTACAAATTTGTAGTTTTAATTTTTTCCAAATTCAAACTGAAATTGCCTCAAAAACCACCCTCAATCTGACTGTTCTGCAATTTCAACAAGCTGAATTCATTAAGTAGTGTTCTTATTCATTAATTGTGGATAATTGGCCATCATTATTTTTGCTTATTATGATTGTGTGATGGAATGAATATTCATGTCCTTGGCACATGTAAATTATAGAGTGTTGTTTTTATATGAATGACGCCCGCCATGTGTTCGATGAAATGCCTCAACGAATGCAATATCTCAAAATTTGAGTAACGTGCATATGTTAGTGTTGGCCTTGAGCCACGGTGATGATTGGTGAAGTTAGTGGCTTGAATGGCATGGATACATTGAAATTGTGAGTGGATGAGGTGTTGTGATAGAGGGTATGTCACGTGAGTGCATGACCCTATGTCTAATGATGGGCAGATGAGGCGATATGTGCATACCCATGCCATCAAGACCCCTAACGTGTCACTTATGATGTTAACTTATAAAAATTGATTAAATATATGTCCTCTCTAATGAGGGTGAATTAGTAAAGCCCGGGTTTTAGGTGGGATTTGAGTAAATTGTGGATATGAGGCCTGGACTGTGAAGTTGGGAGATGCTTATATGATGTATGGAGTTTACACCCACTCGCCTTTACCGGGAGTGGAGGTGATTTTCATACACACTCGCCTTTACCGGGAGTGGAGGTGTAAGGCAGTTGTAGAGCCTCACTCCTGCCAGGGACAGGGGAGCTGAGAGGCCCGGCGTACAGTGCCCATATCCACTGCGTCATGTGTTATATTCACCCCACATTTGGGGTGAAGTCCAGGCCCTGGTATCACACAGTTTACCCAAATTCCAATTAACTCAATTATGAAATAATAAAATAAGATTTGTGTGTTACTTCTACTACTGGCAGCACTTCCCCTTCCCCTTTGCCCGTACTTTGTGGCTCTGTGTCATGCCTCAGGCACTTGCACTTATCTTATTTGATATTGGTTGCTTGAACCCTCGTGTTATTGTTATTGTTATTATTATTATTATTCGTGCTATCCCCTTTCTTGCTGCAGCTCTACATTGGATCGCAGGTATGATCCCCTTATCTAGCTATTTACTTTTCATCACGTTATTTAGTTTGCATGCATTAGTTTCCTTGCCTTGTTTGGTGGATTAATAACTTTAGAACGGTGTTCCAAGTCCAAGTTGGTTCCTACTGGGGCACGCATTGACGTGCTCCTCCTTATTTTTCAGGTAGCATGGTCAGCTTGGTTGGAGGGGACTTGGAGTTAGGTTTCAGGGTTAATTCCCGGTGTGAGCTGTAGTTGTGGTGTGACATGGTTGTGTTGGGAGGTGGAGAGTGATGTGTACGTATATGTAGTGGTGTACTTGGAGTATGTATATTAATGAAAGTTGTTATATATATTTGACGTGTGGTTGTTGATCTATGTTATTTATGAGATTGTTCTGATGTTTCTGTGAAGCTTCACGTGTACTATCCCAGCATGTGCGCAGTGGCCTACTCGTTCAGTTTCTCCTTTTCATTTCGTTTCCTCTTTCATCACCCTCACTCTTCAGAATACTTGGAAAAAAAATTTATTAAACGCCGGGTATTCTGGGGAATGGAGCGTGACAGATCGTGTTAGTGTCCTTCTGCCGTCTGGTTCAAATAACACAGTTAATATTGTTTATCCAGAAGTCTTGCTTTGAATCTCATTGATGACTATTATAAGTAAGTAAACATCTTTCTATATATTAATTTTAATCATTTGGTAATTCTTTCAGAAAAAACCTTTATCAATTGGTCGTTTGTTGTTATACTTGATGCTTGCTACACACTAATGATTTGTATTATTTTTATTGAAGGGCTACAAGATGTGGACAAGCATTACAATTTATGACAATGTAAGAAATTTTCTGCCTTTAAAACAAATTTAACTAAAATTTTAAATTTAGTTGGCTAAAATATTGCTTTATTTTTTTTTACAGAAGGATGTTAAGCACGATGCTTATTTGTGTGAAACGGTAAGCTGCTAAACATACTTTGTTCTATACTATATTTGGTCCTAGTTGTTTTTAAATCGTTTTTGTAATTATAGGTTAAATTACTTCGAAACGTTAATAGATCTGTCAAGTTACGTCCTTACACGAGAATTTGTGGGGATAAGGTATGCATTCCATTAAAGCTGACATCATTTTCTAACTAAGAATTTTTATACTAGTAACTATTTAATTATTATCGTTTTCAGTTAGTAGAAAAAGGAATAGTACAAGCAAATGTTACAGGGCTCGATCGCCATCACTGGAATATCTTCCTTGCTGAGCGTGATTGGATACTCAAAGCTCGATCGTCCCCGCTCCCACTTAACAGGGTAAATAAAGTTTTAACTTTAAATTTTTAGTATTATCAATTAAATTATTTCTAACAGGTTTATGTTTTTAAATACCTAGGTTATTGCTCATCCAAATGGCACTTCCTTATGGATTTCGATTGAGACTCACTCTCTTTATTATGTGATGCGCAACATGTTTTCTGTTGAAACATGAGAAAGGTCAAAATAATGAGTTTTATAAACCATCGTAACTTTACTTTTTGATTCAACATAAAATTAGTAATTTATTTCTCTACTAAAAGGTGGAATAATATGGTTTGTGTCCAGTTAGGAAATTGGGCTTGGAAAGGAGGATCGTTACTTTTGGATGCAGATGGGGAGAAATGGAATGATCACAACTAAAACTTTTGCAAGCAATTTTGTAAGAATTATTGTGGTAGTGTTATAACAATGAAAAATATGGTAAACATGAAGTCTTTTGTTTTGGCAATATAAATAGATTTTACATACAAAAAAGTCTTTTTCGTCACCTAGCCTATTTTGCAAATCTTTATGGAACTTTTCATCTTTCTTTGCTTTGATCCTTTGTTTGCGTGTTTGTGTGGCTTGACATCACCGATCTTAATATTTCAATCCTGTTATATATTTGGTTTGAACTAAGGTAATTGTTTCAGAAAGAAAATTTGGTTGACAAGGACAAGCGAAGCTTTCACATGTTGAGCATCAAATTGGTAGTCCTATTTATATTGGCGAAGTTCATGTCAGCATTGGCAAGAACAAATTAGATATCAGCATTTAGGTATCTACTACAAGCCACTTTGTTTAGTTTCTTAAAACCATTTTATCAGTGTTATACTTAATTAGATATCAGCACTTCATTTTTCAAATAATCTTTTTGGTTAATTTTCAGTTGGACCTCTCAATTATGTACTTGCTCAAATTCCAATCTGAGATTGTTAAGATCTCAACTTTTTGTTCCAACATATGATCGAGCATATCATCACGTTCTGGTATATGCTTATCGATGGATTCAATGGTAAGATCTTTACATTTTACTACCCTTTTCAAACAAAAAGGAACCAACTTTGGGATTTCTAGCTCCTAAAGTTGGCTAATACAGAACTTTCAGATCTGGAACTGCTAAAAAGTTGAGAAATTTGGCTAAGTATTCGTCCTTAACGGTTTAAGTGAAGTTTGGATGAGAATATGGACATTTCTGTTTAAAACTAACGCAGTTTAATCAATATATTAATATATGACCTGTTAACAATTAACTACTATCTAACTTGCTTGGAGGCATGCTATGGTCAGTAGTCTTGAATTCGAGAAAAATAATGGTTGGAATCCTCACAATGTGCCATCTTATTCATCCAAAAACCTATGGAATTTACAATGTAACTGAAATTAAGCACACTTTCATTCTCTGCTTGGGTCTGTAATTGAAGCTTTTTCTCTTTCAGGAATCGCTTGGGTCTACAACTGAAATTAAACTTCACTATGAATGGATGTGAAACTGATCCTGGGATCATCCACCTTGCATCAGAGAGATTTTTCACTCTACTCAGATGGTATTCAAATATATTTTCTAATAGATATTCTTCATCTATCAGTTGATGATTTTTGACTGTATTGTTAATGGATATATATTCTTCATCTATCAGACTGTGAGTTCTTAATTAGAGTTTCCTACATGGAGATTTACAACGAAGAGATAAACGATCTCCTACTGTGTACAAAACTTTCTTTCATATTTTAGGTTATTGAGAGCGTATCAAGGATCCCAAGTCCTCCAATGGTGTCTCTAATTCAGATGCCATTCGATTTTCTGTTCTGGTATGTGCCATTTCAATTCATTTTCCAAATGTCATTACGTTGAATATTTAGATAATATGTTTATGAGCAGGTTCTGAATTTCTCAATGTAGAATTTGGTAGATTTAGCTGGGTCGGAAATAATAGCAAAGACAGTGGTGGCTGGTGGACTATGTTTGAAAGAAGGGAAGCACATGCCTTTTCAATTTTTTGGAAATGTGATTAATAAGCTGGGTGAAAGTGGAAAGCAAAGCAAAGGTAATTTCAATTACTGTAATTAGTCGACTCACATGCCTTTTCATTTTTTTAAAAAATTACTACTTCGTTGAATACTGCACTAATCAATACTTTTCACCAGGTGATTTTTGTTCATCTTAATTAAAAGAATCTCAATTTGCATTCTTCACCTCATTAGCAGGCAATTAGGTTTGCCTTAAAAGGAGAACCATCATTTCAATGAACTCCATTATTTTGTGTTGAAACCATCATTTCAATGAACTCCAATTTTTTGTGCTGAAACCATCATTCTGACTTTGTTTAGTTCTTCCCTGTAGATCAACCAGTAATTTGTCTTAAAGTACTTCTTATGGTAGACAATAGTTCTATTTATGCATATTTTCCTTTTTTGCTTCTAAATATCTTCTTGCTTCTTAAAGAACTTATTTTGCTTCTAAATGGCTATGTTTTGCTTCTTAAAGAAATATACAAGCAAATTGGTATAGATCCTCTAATAGGGTGTGCTACTCTATGGCTGCGGGTAAACCCATGATCGCCAAAGCTGTGGCAAATCATAACACTGCTGCTTTTATAAGAGTAGTTGGCTCTGAATTTGTCCAAAAGTATTGGGGTGAGGTATGTTTGTGAATCAATCTGTGTGGTATGAATGTATTCACCATTTCCTTCTTTCAAATCCTGCGAATTTTTTCCATCTATTTTCTTTGCCATTTCTTTTTAAATAAGTTATCTGTTTGTTTTCATTGTTACTAATAAGTAAATATGTAATGAATACATATCTCTTTTATATTTTCTATGTTTTACACTGAAACACAAATTGTTGGTCTAATACACTAAAGCTATAATTATAGCATAACCTTGATTTTAATCCTGGATTATTTATTAATAAATTTTTATTCTTAACCATTAATTTCATCCACTATTAGTTAATGTGTTAATTAATATGCTTTGATGTTCCAAGACAGTTATTGCCATTCAGAATTTAATTTTTTACAATCATTCCTATTACCATCACTGCTTTTTTGGAATGTCTCAACTAAAATATCCTAACTTTTTATGGTAGGCAATAGTTCAATTAATTTCATGATAGATTGGAAGTTTTGTTCAATTAATTTGCTCTGGATAATCAATGGATTAAGGTGAACTTGCAGTTACCACTTATTCTTCCCCTCCCTCTATTTTCTCAAGCGGTTTAATTCAATTATGTCTCTTTGATGTATGCTAAAATTATTCTGCATCTGCTATTTCAGAGGATTCATGTGTTGTGGTGATGGTATTCTTGGGCTTGCCCAGTGGCATGGACATTGGAGGATTGGTGACCTCATTTCGGAGATTACAAGACTGTCATCGATCAATCAGGATACTAAAGAAACTGTGCATGAAAACATTGGCACCACTTTGAGTGCAGTCACGACTTATTGGGATGGGTTGCTCTTGCAATGGTTGGGTTCACTGTGGTCTTTGCATTTTATATCAATACATTCAACTTAGAGTGGTCAGCAACAAAATCAATGTCGGATGTATTTATGATCACATAGATTGTTGATCATGTATAGATGTATAAAAGAAGTGTATTTAAGTTTATATTGTGTCTTCCTTTCTTTATATATTTTGTAACTGTTAGTATCAGTTTAGTTGCACTTAATTGTGTTGTTGTTCTCAGGTTGTTTTGTTTTGAGAACATGCAGAAAATATGGTTGGCGGCATTAGCAGCATCAGTAGACTCTTGACGTAACTTTGAATTCCTCTGTGTCGTAGCTTTGAATTCCTCTTTGATGATGCAGAATGCATCCTATCGATTTGACTGCAATTCTTGAAGTAAAGATAATGCACATCTTTGATGATGCAGGATGGATCCTCTCGATTTGATTGCAATTCTTGAAGCAAAGATCCCAGGACAACTCAAGGATTAATTACTCTGATACAAAGAAAACTATCATATTATTATTATTCTTTTTCACGAGTGTTTCTTTTTTTATTATTCTACGCTGGTATTGTATTGAGGCGGCAATATGTAATTTTCAGTAAACACTTTTCCGTGATTTTATATTATTTGGTGGCTTAGCTTAAGCTTAGTAGTTTTCTCTTGTTTTTCTTGCAAGATAGAGGTTAACAATATGAGCATGGATCGTTCCTATGCTTGCATTTTGGATATAGAAGAATATCCTGGAACAAAGTGATGTGTTTTTGAAGCATCTTCTTGAAGGATTGCAGACAAGCTGTTTGTTGAAATGTCTTTTCCAAAAGTTGTGTGCATTGTGTTTGCATCAGACAAGCTGCTTGAGCTGCATGTACTTTTCTTCTCTGAGCATTATTGGAAACATTTATAATACCATTGCATCAGACATCGTCGACCATCTTCCAAAGCTCAAACTCCTGAAATCAATCAACGTTTGGTGTTTTAATTTCTGGAATAACGAGTTAGCGGGCACTCTTAGGAGCTGCGCGGAAGTTTTTGACAGTATTGGTTGGGAGAGGCTTGGAATCGACTTTGATGAGATTCTGAAGAATTTTACAAGCTTGAAGTGTCCTCAATTTGAGATGCTGTGGATTGGAAGACAGACGCTAGATATCAATAAGAACACATGCATTCAGAGTTTCTAATATTGCCAGTTTCAATTTGTGTTTCTAGGTGTAAATATATTAGCATGATGTTCTTTTGTTTTCACTAATATTATTTTGAAAACAATAATTCTCTACTTTTGCATTCCGAAAATTTTATAATTTATTTGTATGGACAAACATTGTTGGAAATTATGCTCACATTTATCCAATTGTTCATGTGGTTCTTGCTGGTTAGTTGTGCAAGCAATCTAACATTAAGTTATTACAAAAGAATTGGATATGTAAACTGTAGGTGTAGGAGGGGCCTTCTACATCAACAATGATAGTTGCTGCACTAAATTTTAGTTGACCTCTGGGTTAATACTCGGACTATGGGCAACCAATCATGCCAAGATAGAATCAAGGAATTTCCAAGTAGTATCCTCTTTCAAACTGAGATTTGAGACAGTAGAACTCACAACCATATGGAATGAGTAACTTACACTTACTCTTCAGTTTCCTCCATGTAAAGTTGTGTGCTCAATGCAATGTGTACATGAAAATTTGTATGTAAATTTGTATGTAAACTAAGATTTGTAACCACCTTTACTAAGGTGTATGTAAAATTGTAAGCATCGAGTACTTGAAAACCTGTTCATTGCATGTTTACATGGAGGAAAGTTGTGGATGGACCTCACACAATGAATGCATGCACGTCAACTCTGAATACTGAAGCTAGAACATTCGTGTCAAAGTTTAGGACTTTTATATCAAGTTTATATCAAGTTTGCATAAAGTCTTGATATGGAAATCATGATATGTCACTCTGATATAAAGTCCAGATATAAAACTTTCTGGGTGATCGACGCCCCAGTATGCACACGCAACCGGGACGAGCGACTCGTAGTCTTACCGCAAGCGCACGGCGTAGTGGCGAGCGGGTATCGAACTAAGGGAGGAATAATGACAGTGTCTTCTTCTAATCACCTAGCTATCAAAATGGTCAAGAATAATATGGGGTAAAATTGTCACAATCGTTCGAATGTCGATGGAAATATTAATAAAATAAAGCGCCTAGGGATAGGGAATCCCCGCTACGAACCGTATCTCATCGTTGTGATTCGTAGGTTACATCATTGCTAGACTTGAATTTTAGGTGAACTAGTCGCAACTAAATGTAGAACCAAGCTCACGCTCTCGCGCTATTGCCGGTCTATAGCAAACCTAGGTTAGGGCCCAATCTCTTGCAAACCCTAGCCTAAGACGCTAGCGTGAAGAACGACATCATCGTTCAACCGTATCTCGAGCCCACTCTCGTGCAAACTCGAGCTACGACCTAGGTTGAGATAGTTCCTACCCGTCCAATCTCTTGCAAACGGATATTGGTATAGAAACACGATTAAAAATCCTAGCTTTGGTCCAATCTCTTGCAAACCAATTCTAGAAAAGTCCAATCGTAAATCTAAATCGAATTTCTAGGGCTTCCTATCAATTGGGACCCAATCTCTTGCAAATCCCACTCAATATGAATCCCTAGCCATCTGTAATAAATCGATCCCAACCTACCCCTAATCAATTCTAGCAAGAATTTCACCAATTCATCACAATTTAGAAATAGGGTTCATAGAGTTCATCCCTATGCCCTAGGACAATGAAACTACTCACTAATCATCATGCAATTCATGAGAAAATCAATAACAAATTCAGCACAAATCATTGCAATAGAGGAATTATCAATAAAAATAGAGTTTTTGACAAGAAAAGAGACAAACCAATGAGAATCCAATAGCATCCAACAAAAGTCCCCTTTCTAATCTCTCAAAAAGCCTAAATCTAATTATCTAAAAATCTCTCTAAAAAGGCTGCCAAAAGTATCAAAAAAGTTCTTCTAAACTAGGGCAAAAACTGGGTTTAAATATCCCTCAAAATTGCCCAAAAAATCGTGACAAAAATGCCCCTGCGCATCCCAGAAATCGCAGTTTGCGCAGCAGGCGGGGCAGCTCACTCGGCCGAGTGACAAATGTCACTCGGCCGAGTGACAAACCCTGTAAAATTCCTGTAAGTCGGAGGATCTTGGGGGTCTGTCTTCGGAAGTGACTCGGCCGAGTGACTTTATTCACTCGGCCGAGGGGCATTTCTTGCTCGGCCGAGTCGGAACCATCAAAAGCCTGTAAATTTACAGTAAGTCGGCCTCTTTTGAAGTGGATTTTCCCATGCCACTCGAGCGAGGGGGTTTCCATGCTCGGCCGATTGGACTATCGTCACTCGGCCGAGTGCACGCCGATTTCACTCTGTTGATGCGTGTCCGGTCTGGTCGGCCGAGTGGTCTTCTTGCTCAGTCGAGTGGGTGGTTCACTCGGCCGAGTGAGATGCTGCAGATGCCCAATCTTCATCTTTTCGCTTCCTCGTCACTCCTACGAAGTTCCTTCTTCTTCCACTCGTCTTCCATCGCCGAATAACCCTCGAAAGAGCTTTGGGTGACACTCCAGAGTGGGTGCAAATCCTCTTGATCTCAAAATCACTCCGAAACGCTCCATATCTCCTGAAATACGACAAAAACAAGAAATCGTGAAAAGCATCGCAATATTGCCGAATAATCGTGAAAACCGCGATATGAGCGATCAAAGTGGCATGCAAACATGCAGAAAAAGGGTGTAAAATACGGAGCGATCAAAATCCCCCAAGCTTACCTCTTACTCGTCCTCGAGGAAGATGAGTAAAAAGCGAGCCCGACGGGCAAAATGATGGAAAAGAGGGAAAAATAAGAAAATAAGAATAAAAATAAAAATAAAAATAGAATAGAAAGCGAAGAAGGGGGGTGCTAGATCATTTTTCTCAGGACGTGGGTTTTGCTTACTCATATAGCATACATCGAATATAAAACACACGTCAAAGACTTTTCACAGTATAATTGATGCATTCGAAATAGAAAACCCCAAAATATCAATATAGCATGAAATATGGAATCGTTCTAGGATTAACATCGTCTGAAGCATCTAAAGCGGTATGCATAACCATAGATCACACACTTTTCAATTGAATGCTTTCTATAAGGAGTATAAGAGATATCACACGATATGGAATAGTAAGAATAGAAAAGCATGGTTTTCAAGAAATGAATGCTAAGTGTGGATTTCTGGATTTCGTGAAACTTTAGCAATCTCACCGAGTATAGAAAATTACTTAGCCTAGGTTGCCATGCACCGTCAAGTAGTCACTCTCTCACACATCATTGGATCCTCTCCCCCAAGCTTATCCATAAGCGTGGTGGCATAAACAAATCAATATGTACATTCCCCATATCTTTTGAAGCTCCAAAATAAAGTAAAAATAAAAACAAAAAGAGGGAAGAAAGAGAGAAAGAGTATGAGATGGGATCGTTATAAACTTCTTTTCTCTTTTCTTTTCTTTTTCTCAATTTTTCTCTTTTTATTATTATTATTATTATTTTGAATAATGATATATACATAAGCGATCCCAAATCAAAAGAGAGAAGGATATACAGGTATATTTTTTTTCTTTTTGATTTTGGGGATTTGGAGCATGAGAATTAATAGCGGGGGAAACGCCGATAATAGACTTGCTAAGGGGAGGATTCACCAATGAATTTTAAGTAGAGAAATAATGCTCAAGATATGTGGAGAAAGAAATAAATGTATCACTCGGTTCACTCTATAGGACATGCACGACAGCTTTCAGCAGAGTAATATAATCTACTCAGTTTAATCTCAAAAAGTAAACTAGTCCAGATATATCGTCCTAGCAAACATTCAATCAACCCGAAAGTGAAGCGTACAATTCATGCAATAAGAAGTGATATGAGAGAGGAAAGCATTACTCCAAATATAAGCAATCAATGCGTGAAGCTTGGTGTGTTTTCTATGAAAAGCATACATATGAATCATCAGACATCAGCTAATAACAGAATTTCATCCATATTCATACAGGAAAAGGGTGGGTTACTATTTCAAAATGCAAAGCAGGACATAGCATATGATATCTGAAACAAAAGCTATGACGTGACAAAATAGCATGCACATAGAGATAAGCTAACACCACGTCATCATCATCACCGAAAAATCATCTCTAGCAAAAGATGAAAGAAATAAAGATAAAAGAAAATAGAACTATATATACAATGCAGCATACTCAAAAAAGGAAAAGAAAACGTGATGCATGATAAAAACGAAAAAGTGGTGAAAATAAGTGCAAAAGTGGAAAGAAAAATGTGAGGAATCAAAAATAAAGGGTGGCAAAAATAAAAGTGTGAGAACTCACTCCCCCAAGCTAAAGTGCACAGTGTCCTCAATGTGCAAAGTGTGGCACACTGAGAGACGTGAAGTGGGTGGGGTGGGTGAGGATGCATGCATGATGAAAAAGAAAGAAAAATAAAAAGAAAATAAGATGCGAATGAATGTGATGCATGCAAAGATCAGGATGATGCATATATAAGTGTCCCCAAAAAGTCTCTCCCTCACTCCCAAAAAGATATAAAAAGATATGATCAGGAAGGCACCAAAGTAATACGTGGAGGAGGAGAGGCAAAAAAAATAATCACCAGGCCCAGGAACAAACGGGCAGCAAAACGACAAAACTATCAGAGGCATCAAGAGTGTGCCTAAGCTGGTGGTGGCGTTGCACCAGCACCGTCCTGTGGCGGGGGTGGTGGTGGAGATGGTGGCTACTGGGAGGGTGTGGGTGGTGGAGGCAGACGTGCCAGAATCTGATTCAGGCAAGCCTGAATATCAGGAAGCATGGCGACGCGGGACTGCACGATACTGACCATGGCGGAGAGAGCCCTAAAGTCTCCTCGAAGTCCACTAACAGCCCCCTCAAGAGCATGAATGCTCTGAACTAGAGTGTCTGGGGGTGGTGGAGCGGAGGGACGTATAGGTCTAACGGGGGATGTGCGGGGCTGTCTCTGGCGGGCAGTGTATAGGATGGGGCCAACAGGGTAGTGTGGAAGGGGTGAATGTGCTCGGTAAGTGATGCCCAGCCTCGGTGTGAGGCTGGGACGCAGGCTGTGTCGAAGCGGAAGCAGCAGCAGCAGAGGTGGAAGTCAAAACGGGCAACGAGGCAGCAGGAGAGGTCAGTGACGCAGTAGTGGGGACAGATGTCACGACGCTCTCAGTATAGACAGGGGCTGTGGAGACCGTAAGGTCGACGACTGGGGAGGCTGTGTAGTGCATAAAAGATGACTCCCCAGGAGCCGTCGACAGCAATCGGGAGAGGGTCTCCACAGTAGTAGAAAAGGAAGACTCGCCGCTCTCTATAATGGTGGTGGGACGCTCAGGGCTCAGAGAGGTGATAGGCTCAATGGACATAGGCTCAGCGGTGGTGGTGGTGGTGGTGGACTCAACTAAGGTGCTCCCGACACGGACAGACGTGTGGACCGAAGTGTCGGGAGGTGCAGACAGTGCAGGCGCGGGCTGAGGGATCATGGGGTCGACAGGTGGTGCAGGGGGTGCAGGGGGTGCCTGCCCAGCATCCTCAGGCTCAAGCACGTAGGCGACGGGGATAAGAAGGTCCATCGCTGGAATCCAGTCCCGTGAGCCGGTCCAATATGTGTCCGAGCGGGGCTCGGAAGAACCATGTAGTCAGCACTAAAGGGACCGTGCAACCACACCCAGTGCCTGCGACCGTGGGGACGAAGCATCTTCATTCGGGCCATAACATCTATCGAAAGTGCGGTTGGGCCCGGAGCTCGACGCAAGTCATCAGGTAGGTCCACGCCGGTCATAAGGGCCAGAAGTGTGATCAGACCGCCGCAGCAAATAGGTGAGCGAGCGCTCACCGAAATGATGATGCGGTCCAGAAACCAACTAGTAATGTCGATCTCGACGGCGGGGACCAGGTCGTCGCTACCCCTATCAAGAACCCTATGGCGAGTCATCACGTACAGCATGTAGAGCTCTGGCGTAGAGAAGGTCTTGGGGTCGTACCTCGCTAGGAAAGTAGTCGCCATGAGGCACTGTGCAATGCAGAGGCAGGGGTGCAGGATAGCTGATGCCTTGGCCCTACTAGGGTTAAAGGCAAGTGGGGATCCCGTGATCCGTGTCCAGAAGGTAGAGGTGTCAAACGACGGAGGTGGGATGTGCGTGGGAGCGTAGGCTCGGTCAGGGACAGGGACAGCGGGCCACTGGAAGAATGCTCTAAGCATATCGAGAGTGATCTCGCACTCTCGATCCATCAAACGGAACGAGCATCCTCCAGGGGTCCGGTCAATGGAGCTCAGGACCTCCAGTGTCGGACGGATGTAAGTATCTGCCGACACCGACAAAAAATCACGCCATCCCACGTTGTCGTACAACGTGAGAAGCCCCTCGAGTACCCCTCGGCAGTCAAGGTCAGCTAGGTGTGCAAACCTAGAGGGTACTATCGAGCGATGGCAGATACGCTCGAATCTGGCGCGGTGTGCGTCGTTTCGAAACGTAATCCCCATCGGCCCGACGGCGGGAGCGGGTGGAGGGACAGGATCAGCAGGGATAGGCTGTGTGGGTGGTGGTGGTGGTGGCAGGCTAGGTGGAGGGGAGTCCTCCCTAGCGTGAGAGGGACCGGGATCATCGGTCCTCTTCCGCTTCGAAGAGGCTCCCCGTGTACGTGGCCTAGTGCGCGGCGGCATGTGCGCCGCGAGACGTGTCCCAACCAAATATATAATGCGGCATGCTAAGTGATGGAACGAGTGTACTTGAACACACCGTGAGAGCAATAAGTAGTGCGTGCGAAGAGACGCCTCCGCCGCGAAGCTCAAAGCGCGTCCAAAAGCTCCCCAAAGCTCCCCCAAGCTAGCCTGCAAATCAAACGATCAAATCAGCGGATAATATTCAATATGTATGGGGTAGATAGGGGATAATAGATAGATATGAAAGTTAATTTGAAAACGGGGTTCACGGGCGTACAAATCAAGAGAAAACTGGGAGAAACGGGGTTTTTGGGGCGAAAATTGGGTGAACGGAGGCGGTAGAGGCCGGCGCCAGCGAGGGGGGTGGCGGCCTATCGTCAGCGAGGGGAGGGGAAGCGATCGCCGATGAAGGGGGGCCGAATCGAGCACGGGATGCGAAGCAGTGACCGAGGGAGCGCAAGCGACTGCGTGCTCGGGCGCGATTTGGGAATTTTTTGGTGTTTAGAAATTCACGCCCGCCGCTTCACTTATATAGAAATTGTTATGACTCGGCCGAGTGGAAATGTCACTCGGCCGAGTGCGTAAACGAAAAAAATTTCGAAAATCTCCTTGCCACTTACGACTCGGCCGAGTGGCTTTGGTTCACTCGGCCGAAGGGAGAAACTCCACTCGGCCGAGTGGCTCTGCCACTCAGTAATTTTTAAGCTAGGAGGGTATCTGTTTCACTCGACCGAGTGACTAGTCACTCGCCCGAGTGGCAATTAAAACTAAAACTTACAGAAACTGACAGAGAGTTGGTCTGTAGAAACTTCCATGATTGGTGCTCCACTCGGCCGAGTGGAGTCTTTGCTCGGCCGAGTGGCATAAGCTACTCGGCCGAGTGACGTGATGTTTTCTGCATCGGCTCTCCGTTTTCGCTCTGGTCTCTGTTTTTCTTCCTCCAGTCTGTTTCTTCCTCCTCCTAAGGCCTGAACGCGTTCCTGGAGCGCTCTTCCTTGCCTCGATCATCCTCCATATGATTGATCTCCCTTTCTCCTTCTCCTGTCATGAAAATTAAGACCCGTTGTCACGATTTTCATGGACATAAAACTCTAAAAACTAATAAAAGGCTAAACCAAAAAATGAAAATCAAATAAAAACAATGCAAAAACTGTCAGGTTGCCTCCCGACAAGCGCTCGTTTAAGGTCGTGAGCTCGACCCCTTAAGATATTCGTTTAGCTCATGATATTGGGTGCATACGAGATGCACCCGTCAAACTTGCCGGGAAGGCCGCTTGGGTTCGGGTCATGATGTTCATCGGTCTTCCTCGATGCCCCCTCATTAGGGGTAATGTTGGGGGATAAGTCCCACAAGCTAGAGCTTCTTCATATCTTCTTCTTGGCCTTTGACACCGATCTTCTATTCGGTGGAGCTTTCTTCGGATTCTTGGCCTTTGAGAGCTTGCAAAGCTCTCGTATTCTTGCAACATCAGCGTCGCCTTCATCACCATCCGTGGAGCTATCTGGAGGGTCCTCTAATTTCTCTTCTTCACCCGAAGCTTGGCCTTCTTCGAAGCCATCGTCATGGAGAGCACCAATAGAGTGGGGGATTGCTTCTTCAATCACTTCATAGAGGAGATCCACATAGTCTAACTCCTCGTGATAGGGCATGTGTTTCATGGCCTTGGGTATGTGAAGCTCGACTTCTATGTTCCTGACATTCAAGGATAGCGTTCCTTCACGCACATCGACGATAACGCCGGCGGTTGCGAGGAACGGGCGTCCAAGTATGAGCGAAGTGTCGCCCTCTTCCTTGATGTCCATTATGACAAAATCACAAGGCAAGCATATACCTCCCGGTATTTGGAGTGGAATATTCTCTGCGATCCCTACCGGCCTAGTAATCCGACCGTCCGCAAGTTGAATCCTCATGTCGGTCGGCTTCAAGTCGGTGCCCGTGTTCAATCTCCAGAACATACTAAGGGGCATAAGGCTCACACTAGCGCCCAAGTCAACTATAGCTTTTTGCAAATGGACGCCTCCTAGTGTCCAAGGGATGCGGAAGCTCCCGGGATCCTTCAATTTCACCGGCTCCTTCTCCTTCCGGGTAAACCAAGTTCCTTGCTCCGCAAGCATGATTTTTTCCTTCCTTTTCTTTTCCGAAATCAAGTCCTTCGAGAACTTTGCGTAAGATGGGATCTCAACAATTGCATCTAGGAAAGGAATATTGAGGCTTACTCCCCTCAAGTATTCTAGGAACTTGGCGAGCTTTTTCTCCATCTTGGCTCTAGCTAACCGTTACGGAAATGGCACCGGGGGCATGTAGCAGCGCTCATCAAGTGGCTACACCACTTTAGAATTTCCTTCTCCAATCGGCTCCTTTTGGCTCTCTTCTTCAATTGCCAGTTCTTTTTCTTCCAAAATTTTCACCACGGGTTGCTTGCTTTGGGTCATAGCGGGAGTGGTATCCTTCACGTCCCTTGTTGTAACCGCAACCACCGCATTGATGTGTCTGGTGTTGCTCCGTGGATTGGGCTCGGGTTGAGCCGGCAATTGTTGGGGTTCTTGTTGAGCAACGCAAGTTGCTCCGCAAGTTGAGCGACGACGGTACTTAGTGACTCTTGCCCCGCCATCAACTTAGCATTTATCTTTCTCTGCTCCACCATGAATTCCTCCACCCTAGCTTCATGGTCCGATCGTGGTTGAGCTTGAGGTGGGTTGGGAGCTCTCCAACCTTGGTTGTACCCGGGGGGTCTATATGGTCCCGTTTTGCCTTGGCGGGTAGTTTTGTTGCGGTGGACCCCTCGGTTGATATTAAGGTTGTGGTGGTGGAGGTCGGGCTTGAGGAAGTTGTTGTGGCGGGGGGTTCAAAGCACCATCATTGTTTGCATATGAAAAGCCCGGATGGTTTCTAGCGGCCGGGTTGGCCCAATATCCGGAGTTCCCGCGACATATTGTACTTGCTCCAAGGCTCCCTCTCCATTGTCCCCTCCTACATACATGGCTTGAGATTGGTCTTGCCAATCGCTCATATTGTTTATCGGCATAGACGTAGAGGGTGCTCCATGTGGCTCGGTGATATATTTCTCCAATCTCTCCACCACCTTGTGGAGAGAGTCAAATTTGGTTGAAAGCTCCGCCACGGCCTTGGCCTCATAAATACTAGTGGGCTTCAAAGAGGACGAAGAATTTCCTCGCTCGTCTCCCCATTGTTGGTTATTAGAGGCTATCTCCTCTAACAAGGCCGTAGCTTCATCCGGGGTCTTTGATAGTATGGCTCCATTGGCGGTTGCGTCAATAATTTACTTCGTGCCCGGTTGGAGTCCATTGTAGAAACTGTGGACAAGTTACCAATCTTCTATACTATAATGGGGGCATTGATGTTGTAAGTCCTTGAAGTGCTCCCATGTTTCATAGAGGGTCTCTTGTGGTCCTTGCTTAAAGGACATGAGAGCACTCCGTATCTTCACCGTCTTGGAAGGAGGGTAAAATTTGTCAACAAAGGCGCTCGCCAACTCATCCCAAGTGGTGAATGTCCCTTTCGCATGCGTCCTCAACCAATATAAAGCGTTATCCTAGAGTGTGAAGGGGAAGAGTCGCAGTCGGATTGCATCAACGTAACGCCCGGCATTTGGAAGGTGGCGCACTTGGACAAGAAAAGCTGGATGTGATAATGCGGATTCTCATGGGCATTCCCATGAAACGGGTCTTGTTGCATCAATACTACCAATCCCATCTTTAGCTCAAAATTCTTGTCCGCCGCTAGTTCCGGCATGGCGATGGATGATGTGGTGGAAGAAGTCTTAGGCCGAAGCCTATCTCTAATGGATATGATCCTCGCCATACGTGTGGCTAGCTCCTCCGGTGTCTCCGTACGGTTCATACAATTGTCCTCCTAGCGTGCCTTCTCTCGGCTCTGATCCTCCTCACGGTACGCTCGATGTCCGGCTCAAATAATATTTCTTCGGGGTTCGTCGTAGAACTCGTGTACATGCAAGGGAAAATAGAGTTTCAAAGGAATTGTTAGCACGAATAAGGAGTAAAAAGATAAAAGTAATAAAAGAAAAAGAAAACACTAAGCAAAGAGAATAAAACACTATCGCCTCCCTGGCAACGGCGCCAAAAACTTGATAGACGCCCCAGTATGCACACACAACCGGGATGAGCGACTCGTAGTTTTACCGCATGTGCACGGCGTAGTGGCGAGCGGGTATCGAACTCAGGGAGGAACAATGACAGTGTCTTCTTCTAATCACCTAGCTATCAAAATGGTCAAGAATAATATGGGGTAAAATTGTCACAATCGTTCGAATGTCGATGGAAATATTAATAAAATAAAGCGCCTAGAGATAGGGAATCCCCGATACGAACCGTATCTCATCGTTGTGATTCGTAGGTTACATCATTGCTAGACTTGAATTTTAGGTGAACTAGTCGCAACTAAATGTAGAACCAAGCTCTCGCTCTCGCGCTATTGCCGGTCTATAGCAAACCTAGGTTAGGGCCCAATCTCTTGCAAACCCTAGCCTAAGCCGCTAGCGTGAAGAACGACATCATCGTTCAACCGTATCTCGAGCCCACTCTCGTGCAAACTCGAGCTACGACCTAGGTTGAGATAGTTTCTACCCGTCCAATCTCTTGCAAATGGATATTGGTATAGAAACACGATTAAAAATCCTAGCTTTGGTCCAATCTCTTGCAAACCAATTCTAGAAAAGTCCAATCGTAAATCTAAATCGAATTTCTAGGGCTTCCTATCAATTGGGACCCAATCTCTTGCAAATCCCACTCAATATGAATCCCTAGCCATCCGTAATAAATCGATCCCAACCTACCCCTAATCAATTCTAGCAAGAATTTCACCAATTCATCATAATTTAGAAATAGGGTTCATAGGGTTCATCCCTATGCCCTATGACAATGAAACTACTCACTAATCATCATGCAATTCATGAGAAAATCAATAACAAATTCAGCACAAATCATTGCAATAGAGGAATTATCAATAAAAATAGAGATTTTGACAAGAAAAGAGACAACCCAATGAGAATCCAATAGCATCCAACAAAAGTCCCCTTTCTAATCTCTCAAAAAGCCTAAATCTAATTATCTAAAAAGCTCTCTAAAAAGGCTGCCAAAAGTATCAAAAAAGTTCTTCTAAACTAGGTCAAAAACTGGGTTTAAATACCCCTCAAAATCGCCCAAAAAATCGTGACAAAAATGCCCCTGTGCAGCCCAGAAATCGCAGTTTACGCAGCAGGCGGGGCGGCTCACTCGGCCGAGTGACAAATGTCACTCGGCCGAGTGACAAACCCTGTAAAATTCCAGTAAGTCGGGGGATCTTGGGGGTCTGTCTTCGGAAGTGACTCGGCCGAGTGACTTTATTCACTCGGCCGAGGGGCATTTCTTGCTCGGCCGAGTCGGAACCGTCAAAAGCCTGTAAATTTACAGTAAGTCAGCCGCTTTTGAAGTGGATTTTCCCATGCCACTCGGGCGAGGGGATTTCCATGCTCGGCCGAGTGGACTATCATCACTCGGTCGAGTGCACGCCGATTTCACTCTGTTGATGCGTGTCCGGTCTGGTCGGCCGAGTGGTCTTCTTGCTCGGCCGAGTGGGTGGTTCACTCGGCCGAGTGAGATGCTGCAGATGCCCAATCTTCATCTTTTCACTTCCTCGTCGCTCCTACGACGTTCCTTCTTCTTCCACTCTTCTTCCATCGCCGAATAACCCTCGAAAGAGCTTTGGGTGACACTCCGGAGTGGGTGCAAATCCTCTTGATCTCAAAATCACTCCGAATCGCTCCATATCTCCTGAAATATGACAAAAACAAGAAATCGTGAAAAGCATCGCAATATTGCCGAATAATCGTGAAAAACACGATATGAGCGATCAAAGTGGCATGCAAACATGCAGAAAAAGGGTGTAAAATACGGAGCGATCACTGGGGGAATAACAGGCTGTACTCAATTTAACTTGCACTTAATGATGCAGATCGAATGATCTTCCCTCAATACAGGGCTCACCGTCTCTTCGACGCATGGAGCAAAGGTGGGAATAATTGTCCTCGCCGAAGGCATCCGCACGCCGCTAAATTCTTTTAACGCTAATTTGGTGTTCCATGCCGAAGGTGTGGGCGCCTTTTTACGCTACTTTGTTGTTCCGCGCCGAAGGTGCCCGTGCCAAATTTTTTATGCATAATTTGTTGTTCTGTGTCGAAGGTTCTCGCGCCGAATTTGTTATTCCGCATCGAAGGCGCCCGTGCCGCTAAATATTTTTACGCTAATTTGTTGTTCCGCACAATTTTGTCTGTGGAAACAATTTTTTGGGGAACAATGATTATGCGGGGGGGAATCTTAAATGAACCGTGCCCGCGGGCACGGGTTATGACTAGTGTGTGTATATATATGTATTGAAAGGTAAGTGTGTACGTATATAACTATAAACAAGGGGCTACATCAGGGCTATGCCGAAAGACAGAGCAGGTAAGGGAGAGGCTGGGAAGCAGTCACCTTACACCAGAACTACCAGGGACTAACCAAGAAAGGAAAAGAAAACTATACTGGGGAGGCATACAAAAAACAGCCTAAGAAAGCCCCCAGTTTCCAAAAAAATTAATATCAACAGAATCAACATCCGCCATGTCGCAGGGGACCATGGCATCAAAGACGTCCGAAGAGATCCTGGCGAGGAGAACGTCCCTGGGGACGAACGGGAGTGGAAGATCCGGGAGTTCCTCTCCCGACAGATGTGTCAGACAGTCGCAGAGAAGACCACCAGGGATAGCTTGCCCCGCAGGGAGGTATTCCCCCTTGCTCCAAACCTCCGTCTCAGCTTGTGAGCGTCAACAGTGATGGATTTGGAGCAGGAGGGAAGCCCCAGCCCTATGGCCCGAGCCCCTTTTCATTTACAAATCATCACGTACAACGCCCCCATCTGATTTATTAATTTTTGTTGGCATGTGGACTGCTCTGAAACAAAAAATTCCTTATATCCAGCGGCAACTAAAAATCCCCCCCCCCCAATCCCCCTGAAACCATATTTGCCGCCGTCATGTAGAAATTGCAAGGCCCTTCAAAAATCAATTCCACGCATAAGTATCTCCAGCGTGAACATAGCGCCGCCTCTGTCAAGTTGATTAGAGCGTCGTCGTCCTCGGAGAATTTGGTCAAGGGATCGATCGCCAACCTGAAGGTCGATATCGCCGACCTGAAGGCTGCCGTCACCGACGCGACACCGTTCCCGACAAAGCCTAACTCTTTCAACTTCTAACCCTAATTTCACCTCCGACCCCTCAATCAGGATTAAGGAATGTTGAATCTCCCAATTTGTTGATGTCGCAGAATCAAAGGTAATTATGATTGTTTCACAATTTGTTGGCAGCTTCGTGTTAGCTTGGTTTCTTAAATCAACTTGTGTATGCTCCCTTGTTTCTTGAAGTGATAGTGGCCTTGAATCTGTAATTTGTCATACGTTTGTTGACGATGTGGTGGTCATCGTGCTTCATGCTTGCGAGTTGAATGAGCTGCACATTATCGTAGGATATCTTGCTACAAAGGCAACAAATTCACAAGGTCTTATCAAAACATATGCAATTGCCTGCATTTTTCTTTTTCTTCTTTCTTTCGTTAACAGCACGTTGATTCAGTTGTTTTGGTTGTCCTAGAGGCTAGAGTCGTCTGCATTCCATTTTCCAGCACTTGGGCTCTTCACATATATTTTGTCATGGGGGCAATATCCAAATCTTTTCCCTAATAGTCATTTGTACCTAACCCTGACCCAATCGATGCAAAAATGTTAGTGATGTTCCTTTCATGGACAACAGGAGCAGGACATGAAATTTGATATTGATATGTGAAGTTGAACACTGTGCTGCTGGTGGGTAATTGAAATGGGACACTTTCCATGTAATCAATTGAAAGCTTGAAGTGAAACTATAATTGCTTTTTAATAGACTTTTATTGACTGATGATTAAAAGAAGCTTTTGGCAGACAATTTACTTTTTTGCTAATAAGATTATAGCTCATTTACATCCATTCTTGTTTGACATTATGCTAAAATGATAAAATATATTCAGATGTGTTATCTCATGTCAAGTATTAGTCTTAACGCTTTATGTCTTATTGTCATGTTGTTGTGACCTTATTTTCTAGGAGCAGGTCCTTGGGAGAATGAACATCCTGATCTCGGGTTGAACACACCACCCATATCCACATCTAAGCAACTAAAGAAACATTGGTTTGATGCAATCATATTCATTTTAGAGCATGACCTTAGGATTGTGGTTTAATGTCAACTCATTTATTTCGTTAATTAGGATTTCAATAAGATGTCAACCTTCTTCATAGTCTGTTTCACCAACCTAAAGCACTTCAATTATGACATGATATTATTCATCGTACTGGAATGAGAAAAGACGAATATGGATATACGTTATTAAATTTTGATAGGCGAATTCACACTGGATCTCGATGGCATGATGATCCATTTATTCTTGCATCCCAAGTTCAACAAGTGTTCTATGTCCAAGATGCCAAAACCCCAAATTGGCACGTTGTACTGAAAACAAAACCGAGGGACTTATATGATATGGGTGTAGAGGATGATGATAGTGTTTGCATTACATCATTATCATTACCAAATGAAAATGATGCTGATTTGAATGAAGATGATTAACATTATAATGAGATTTAATAAATTACCGTGTATGCATATAATTGACAACATATGGAGTAGTCAACTTTATTTACTTATTGTATAGTTACCTTGTAGGTACTTTGTGGCATTGTGATAGTCTTGGTTTTTTCCGAATCTTTTTGTTATTATGATCCAAGAGGTATATAGTAGTCATTCCAAATCTTCGTGGTGTTGTTTATACTGTTCAGGTATGTTTACATGGTATTCTTTCAATAATGCGTATATAATTTACATTCTTTGAAAAGACCCTTAGGTGTGCATATTAAATTACAAAGCTTGGGTAACTTAACATGTGATTTCCTTAATCATTTTCAGCAGACTATAAGAAAACTAATGAAGATGTGCATCTAATTATACAATCATGACTCCTTATCTTTCTTTTAATCCATGTGATTTTGTGATATTTTCACTCACCTGTACTGTTACAATTTTAAGTGGCCAAAAGTGTTAAAGATGATACTAGATTTGTAAGATTGCTTTGTCTGACTAACTTTTGCATTTTTTTTATATCTTTCTGTATGTGTAGTTTCTGGGGGTTTTCATTGGTTACCTAATTGGATTTTAATGATATGTCACACCATGTTAATATTGAAATTTAAATTGGATAAATATTGGATTTCAATTTTATTCTAAATTTCTACATCATGTTGTTATATGAAAATTATCATCAGTTCAATTTTATCATTTTGTCATCCATCTTTTGCAAGCAGGATGTTATCCCCTGTAATTGAAGAGATGAGAAAGAAATTTCCACATGCCACCACATATAAAATTGACATCGATCATGTTAGAAGGCTTTTCCAAGTTGATTTCTTGTCTTGAAGAAAAACCCAATTCCTTTGAAATCAATTAGATGACAAATATACTTGCCAATGGATTTTCATGTTGCTAATGGCTTATTAGTATCAGTTATGAATGTTGGTATTCTTAATTATATCAGTTCTTTCTTAATTTCTTTTCCTTTTTTGTTTCCAGTGACGACAAAACATGCAATGCATTTACACCAAAAATGATATGATGGAACCCGTGTATATTCATTGAGCAAATGTCCACGACAATGTTAGACATTAAGCTCTATAAATCGACTTTCTTCTTTTTGGATTTTATTGATGGCCAAACGGTCCAAAGCACAAACTTCCATTATTTAGGGTTGATAACCAACCGATTATTAACATATGATGCACGTAGGTCTCATCGTTGATCATGTAACTGATACATTATCATTCTGACAACCAGTGTCCAAACATTTGGCTGAGAGGGTTGCTGATCTGCCATCATCTATACAATCTATTTGATCAAAGTGCCCATTGAAGATACATGGATGTCATTAACAATAGATGTTGGCATAAAAACATTTTAAGACGTAAGATTGCCAACCATCCCTCATATGCTTCTAGAGGTGTCCACAGCTTGCAGTGTGTAAAGATGAAGCCTAGTCCCAGATACAGTGCACCCAATGACAATCCCAAAGTACATGCGTCTGTGTCTCTAGTTGTGAAGAAAAGTGCATGCTATAAAAAAAATCTGGATGCCACACCTTAAAAGAAAGAATGCAGTTGGCAAATGTAACGAATGATCTTCCATCAACAGATCTAGATCTTTGGCAGTGCCCAAGGATATCTGAATTTTTGTTTATCATTGAAGACTTTTTGTACTTATAGCTTGTGTTTCGGTGCATCGTATTTACACAATCTAGAGAAAGCGTCACTTAGATTTTTCTGGATAGCAAGATGTTGAGAGAAAAAATGCAAAAAAATTTAGCTATGCCAAATTCCTTGATATGTTGTCCCGAATGTCATGTTCTTATAACCATATTCAATAAGTTCAAACTTCGCAGTTATTTTACTAACATGCTATTCCGTAGTCTAAAATGCTTATATACTTGAAATACTTGCTTTGGTTCAATGAAATCCACCTTTGTCTCGCTATCATTATGCATGTCTGATTGGCAAGAGTGTTAAATGTGGTGGATATTATCAAGTTTATTACCTTCTCGAGGGTATGATTCAATATCAAGCCTGAATATGATGAAGCATGGTTTGTAATGTTGAAGCGGAGCATGACACAAATCATCATAGTGAGCTTTATGAATTCATTTTTAGCATATGGTCATGGTTTCTTCTTTAATAGAGAAATATATTAGTGACTGAGACCCCCAAACAAAACTAAAGTACATCTTTAGGTATTATGTTTGGGTTACATGTTTCATCATCCCACCTACATTATGACAGATTCCTAACTTTGCCTTCACTCTAAAAGATCTGTGTTCTAGTATTGAACTATATTGTTCTACATACTGCTGTTATAAATAAAGAACATATTGTCTTCAAGCCCAACGTGTCGAATCATTATTTATGTTATATTCTTCTGTATTAGACATTCGTATTCTGAAAGTACTCATTTTTGAACATTTCTATAAATTTTGGTATTCTACCTTTTTTAGTTGAATATTTACCAAAAGTTCATGTCATTGTTGTACTTATTTTTAATGCCCCTGCTTTAACCTGCACTTTGCTACTATAGGATTTTAGCATCTTGTCAATAATTACTTGCAATAAAGATCATGTATAGCTAATTCGAAAACGGATCATTTGATTCCTTGCTGTAACACCATTCATGACAACTCAGCTTTCCTGTCATAATGTCACTTACAACCGAGGTTGCACGGATACAGATACAATTTTTGGCTACTTATTATTTTGCTTTTAAGTTTGGAATTGAACATTTTTTCCCTTTTAGCAGGTGAGGAACTTGAAACTTTATTTTCAGTTTGTTTTGTTCAATTTTGGCTGTAGCGAGACTCATTGGTTGAGCTTTAAATCTAAACCTCTGCTTGCTTACATTGATATCAAAGACTTCTTATAAATCTCTACTTACGTACAGTTGATGTCAATGTGAATTATTTTTTTGGTATTTTTGTTGCTTTCTGGTGATGATTAATGCTGATCAGTTTCATATTCGATTAATTCAGTTTAAGATATTTCAGTTGAAGATTGATTATAATTTTATGTTGTTATAGTTTAATAGTCTCTTCCTATATGATGGTAGCCTTCAATTTTTGTAAAAGAAAATGTATGTAAATTTAAACTCTTCTTAGTAATAAAAAGATAGGATTTATGGGAACAAATGCCTAAAGTATAATACCAAAAGATTACCACATGTCTAAATTATAGGCAAATGGTTTATTGAATCCGCTCACTTTGTCAGAGATTATGTTAACAAACGTGGATTTTATGCGGGTTGGTCGGGTCGATTCAGATTTGACCTGACTTGATTAGGCCTATATCATACCCAAATCAGGAGGCTGGGTTCTGATAGTGTTCATTTTACCACCCCCTAGCACACATCTTTAATATTAGTATCAGAAAGCATCTTTATTTGACGATAATATATGAAAGTTTATTGTGGCTGATTCATGCTCCACAAACAAGCCCAGTTTGATAATAAAATGCAAGAAGATGATGACATTGATAAGATGTCTATGTTCAAAGCTTTAGCTGATCGTAGCTCATCTGTTCATTTGCTAAAGTCCCAATAATTTCTTACACCGAAGATTTTATTGATGGGAAGAATTAACACTTATATATTGTAATTTAATGCAGAATGTGATATATTTATATAATTTACTGCCACTTAACTATAATATTGTCTCCCTTCTACTGGTCTAATTACTTCAATTTAGTTAGTTTACTTTTAAGAATTTTTTCTTATACCATACCCTTTTGTTCTTTGTAGGAAATGCCTTGCTGATAGAAATCTATTTAAGTACCCTTGATCTTGTCAGATAGTTGCTTTAGTTCGTGATATATATATTTACCATGGGTTACCTCTGGTTGGTCATTTTCATGACTAATTATGTCAAGCATGTATTTCTATGGTTTAACATATTTTCTCTGCAACATTTTGCGTTGTTCTAAGGAAAACCTAAAACGAATTCAACAATGATGTATTTTGTTTGCTAAGTTCACTTTGGAGCCGTTTCACATTGTATAGAAGTGTCTTCCAAATTTTATGTTTAACTGGCTGTGTCTTCCAAAATGGTTGACAGAGTTTACTTTCTCAAATGGTGGTTTCATAAGGTTTCAAAGCCAAACCTCAAGAACTAAACCATGTCTTATTTGACAACCATTTTGGAGCCGACCAAACCCCGAATACCGGGCTTTCGAAAAATCCATTTCAACTAGAGTTTTAGATACTCAAAATGAATGAAACTAACCTTCTTATGTTTACAAACCCCAGTTTTGTTTTAACTTAAACGAAACCACAGTTTGGCAAACTTGATTGCCAAAATAGGCATGCTTGTTTAAAACATAGAGAATTCTTTAGATGAGGAGTAAGACTGAGCATAAATAAAGCATAAATCTGCTTTGGAAACGAGAGAATTGGCTTGCAGATTACAAGCTTTGCAACACCCTTATTGCATTTGCATGAAGGCTAGTTCATTGTAAGGAGAATGTACCTATTAAGCTAAAACGTATAGATTTAGCATATTAAAAAGAACTGATCTTCCATAGTTAATGCATCAACATAATGACTTAAAAGCATTGCGTTTGTAGACTTTGAACTAAGCTTTATTTTGAGTTTTAATGTTGTCAAACCCAATCCAGTTGACTTACTAGAGTGCATATTCACACTTAATGACCCTTGTTTGAGTATCTACATGTTACATCTTGATTTAATAGAATTAAAGAAGAGTGCATCTTGTTATTTTCACCATTGCATGAATATACATTTTAATAGAAACTATGACATATCAAAGGATGTAAAGCTTTACCAAAAACACCATAGAAAGTTCAGTTATATTAATTAAAAGTTCAAGAGATATGCCAAAAACTCTGTATATTAGACACACATGTTTATATAAAACTAGACTATTTTGCTTATATGTCAACTAGTATGCATAAGAATCAAGAAATAGTTGAAACTATATCAAAACTGAAACAGAAACTTAGGTCAAAACTCACAAAATGAATCAGACCCAGCCACATATGTGAGAAACTGAAACTGAGTTGTGGGCCTTGATGTAAGCAAGTAAACATCTGTTGACTGTGGGATTTAATTCCAACTTATCAACTTGTGCATAGCTAGAAATTAGGAACAATGACAATAGTCGCCAATATTCACATGATAAGTTGATAACATATTAAGAATGGGCAGGATATGAATTAACAAATGTAAATCCATATATCCACTAAGATTAGGGTAGTAACTCAGTCTTACAGGAACTGGGAGTGAGATGAATGCATAAGTAGTAGGAATCAGTTCTTTCTTTCTTTTATGTGTCTTGAAACTTGAAGTAGATTATTTTACTGACTGGTGCATATCTGAAAGCAAGAACACTTGCCGTACATTACAAGTAGTAGATGGTCTTTTTTTGGAACAATGAATTATTTCGGGCGTAATTATTCTCATAGGCGCTAAAAGTTGGCCATTATCAGGTATCAAACTTTTGGAAGGTGTTTGCTCTAAAATTTCTGGACCTAAAACATAAAATTGCAGTCAGTTGCATTAAAATCTGCTTATAATTATAGACCAATTTTGAAAGGAATATTATGTTTTTCCATATAATATACCATTTGACTATAAGAAGGTTTATAAAGAAATAAATATTTTTCTGTATTCAATATTTTACACATGTTGTGCCTATGCAGGTAGAAGCTGAGAAGAACAAAAAAGATGAAAAAAGGAAACGGGAAAAGAGGATTGTGGTCATTGCCAGCATAAGGACTTTGAGCCAAATACTTGGAGCGTAGACAAATATTGTGATCTTTGCTTTCTTTTCGAAAACTTCGGCTTTGCATTGTAAATGAAGGATTGTGGTCTACTCAACATAGTTGTCCTGTACTTGTTGATGTTTTTAGAAGCATTTAAACTTTTTAACTTTGACATGTTCCTCAACGTGTTGACGAGGAGAATGGGAAATTACATTTATTTTGTTCTATTGTTATTTCATCTATTCATATGGAATTACACGAAGAAACTAAGTTGTTGCATGTGTGAGCACTTTACTCTTTGAATTTTGCGTTTAGGAAACATAATAGTGACATAATATTAAAATACATTTGTATTTAATTTGTATCAAACGCATTTTTCAACGTTTCAAGAAAACGCAGAGAATGTCTTGGGCATTTCCCAATGTTTCAACACAGGGAAATGTCTTGGGCATTTTCCAACGTTTCAAGAAAACGTCGGAGAATGTCTTGGGCATTTTCCAATGTTTCAAGAAACCGCCGGGAATGTCTTGGGCATTTTCCAACGTTTCAAGAAAATATCGGAGAATGTCTTGGGCATTTTCCAACGTTTCAAGCGAATGCCGGGAAATGTCTTGGCATTTCCCAACATTTCAAGAAAACCCCGGGGAATGTCTTGGGCATTTTCCAATGTTTCAAGCAAACGACGGGATATGTCTTGGCATTTCCAAACGTTTCAAGAAAATGCTGGCAAAAGTGGGTATTTTCCCAACGTTTCACCCAAACATTGGGAAAACATTTAGCAACGCCCACTTTTCCCAACGTCTTTGCAGTGTTTCATAAAACGCTGGGAAAACATTTGCCAGCGCTTCAAAAACGTTGGCAAATGTTAAAAAAACGCTGGCAAAAGTCCTTTTTTAGTAGTGAAGGGCTTTTCTCTCTTTCAAAAGAGACCTTAACACACAACACACTTGCTCTTTCAAGTTCTACTTCAAGGCATAAGTGATTGCAAGTGTTGCTATTTCATTATTTCATATTTTTCGATATTAGTTTAACTCTCGGTTTGTGAGAGTGGTTTGCTTGCTCCCAAGTTGTGGTAGTCAAGGACATCAATTGTGTTTCGATTTCACTTGTAGGATTGATACAAGTGGATTTAAAGGAAACCTCAAGTTAGGTTTCTAACTTGAGAATCCAGCGGTATCCGAGTGGAAGGGACGTAGGATTACCGGGAACAAGTTGGGAGTTGACTTGGGTAATCCGAACCCTTGAAACATCTTTGTGTTAGCATTGTTTCAATTTGGGTTTATTTACATTTCGCATTAATTGTTGGTTAGGAATTTAAATTGTTATAACTATCGTTTAAATTTTATAAACACTATTCAACCCCCTTCTAGTGTTTTCCTCATAGTCAGGGTCCTTACAAACCATTCATCATGATAGTGAAATTTAGGTAGGATGTCCAGGATGCAATAAATGTTTGATATGTCAAGTAGAGAAGTTTGCAGGATCTGAGGTATGTTAGTATTCAGAGTTGTGACCTTGGCCACCTCCTTGAGTTATTGAAGAGGCCTGCTAGACTGCAGCTTACTGAGGGCACGGCTCAAATCTCTGACCGGTGGTATAGGCCCATCAGGAGTCGTGGTTGGGCAGAGAAACCTGCTTTTTGTCGTTCGGTATTAGAATTGTTGGCCTAGTTAGTCTACTAACTAGGTCGTACGATATAATTTTGATGATGATAAACAAGTCGTGTGACTAACGTCTTTCATTAAGTGATTTCAGGAAGCAAAATGCAAAATAAATTTCGTTTGCAAGAGAGAACGTGTATGTGGACATTGGTGCAAAAAGGGAAATTCAAATGAAGATTTGATTGGATACCCAAGGGATTTTCTACTTGATTTCGAACTCCATGTTCTTATCCAAAACACTCATTTGGTCTCCTATTCAATCTCCTTTTCAAAAACTTCATCCCAGTATCACGCACCGTATGATCTCAACTGCAAATCTTTTGAATTGCATATCTTGAAGCTTCTTTTATCATTAATGATTTAGTGTGCCTCCTGGAGAAACACAAAAACGCATGGAGATCTTATAGATATTAAGTGGGTTCATTTTCCTGTGAAGTGCTTGGGCTTTTAAAAAATTTTTTGTAGTGCTTTCAATTAAACACAACAACAAGTGGAACACACAGATTTTTTAAAAGTGTCAACATGATCTTAATTACAATTTCCTTATCATGCTTTTTTTGTTTGGCTCTCGTCCAATCATGGAGGTTACGCTCTCTTCCAACAATAAAAGCCAAGCCATGTCTAAAACCTTGGTGCCAATTTTTTCCAAGGAATAATTTTTTGTGCGCCACCTAAAAAGAAACGAAAGCACCAAATTTCATTTGTCTCTCAGCCTGGTGTTTTTTCTTTGGGCGGCTGTATAAGTCACGCATCCTGAGATTGTTTTTGTATGAGTAATATTTTTGCGACGGCCTGCAATCATTTCGGCCACAATTTCCTCTTGGCAAATGTGATTTCAAAGAAGACAGAGGCCTAAAAATCAGAAGAAGCTTTCAGAACATCATCCATAAGAGGTGCTTACGGCAAGGGGTTCTTCAAGCAAGTTCAAGATTTCAACGTCTACAAATCTGTCTTGATCGCGCATCCGACTTCGTACGCTCATATCTCCTGATCCAGACGTCGGATCGACGAGCCGTTTGCGCCCACGCGACCACATCTTCATGACCTTCGCAACGGTGATAGACTCCTTTGCTCAGTTCTCAGAATTATATACAGTTCGGGCGTTTTTCTACAGATCAGCCACTGCAGAATTCAGATTCACGCAACACATCTTTCGAAGACTATATCTTTCAATCCAGACATCGGATCAGCGAACCGTTTGCGCCCATGCGATCACGATCTCACAAATTCATCACTGTGATATCTCTCTGATTTTTCACTGCAGTATTAAAGCTATTTGAATCTGTTTTAGTTGTGAGATTGTATTAAGAATAGCTTTACTCTAAAGCTATCTCTGCGCTTTAACTCTTGAACTATATTTGTGTACGGTGAGATCACTACCCGTAAGTGTGATCGGTTTAATTAAGTGAAATCCTCATAGGTCTTGGGGTCGGAGTTTTGGCGGGGAGCCACTCTGTTAAAAAATATCTGTGTCTGATTATATCTGTGGTTGTGATTATTTTTAAATTTGTGCCACACACACACCCTATTCACCCCCCCCCCCCCCCCCCGCTAGGGTGTTTTCAAGAATCATATCAATACAATCAACAGAAAAGAGCTATAAGTGGAGCAAAGCTATAATCAACAGATAAAAAGGTATCTTTTAAAAAAATGTGCCCCTGGCCTTGGGCCCTAGGCGGCTGCCCTGGGTGCCCTGGGCCAGGGCCGAGCATGGTCGTTGGCCGTAGGCCGAGGGGTCACCCCATCGCCACTGAACGATCTTCTTCATCGGACATAAGCCGAGGGGTCACCCCCTCGCCTCTGAACAACATCTATCGACAGCCATAAGCCGAGGGTCCATCTCCTCGCCATCGAACGACATCTGTCGTCGGCCGTAAGTCGATAGTCCATCTCATCGCCACCGAACGACCCTCGCCGTCGGACATAAGCCGATGGGCCACCCCCTCACCGCCGAACGACCCTCGCCATCGGACGTAAGCCAAGGGACCTCCACCTCGCTACCAAGCAAATGGCTAAGGCCAATTCCTCACGGGCCAAGCAAGCTAAGCGATCGAGACCGACTACACGAATGTGGGTCATACTTCGAAGTCATTACAAGCCGATCCGCTGACGTAGCTCGACATCAACTGTAAGCCAAGGGGCAACATCCCTCGTCTTCCAGCTTAAAGTCGAGCGATTACTTTCGTTGCAAGCCAACCTGCCTGTTTGACCAAAGTTACTTCTTCCTCATGATTATCACATCACCTGACCTTAACCTTTATAGTAGTTGAGCTCGGGCGATGGGGGCCATTGTTGATACATTGGTCCGGCCCACGAAGCGGGTAGATGAATTCTGCTTGAAAAGAATGGCCCAAAAGAATGGTACGCCTCGGCCCAATAGCCCTGAGTTCTGCCAAGGAAGATAGACCTATACCAAGTCAATCTGACAGGACACTGCCCACGGTCCTTTACTATTGGGTTGAATGAGTCAACCCCCACTTCCCTCACAAAAAGCCATCAATAAGGTATGGTTACAACTTCATCATAGCCCACTTCAATAGCCATGAATTAAGCAAATGATGGCTAGATTGATGTGGCAGTTACACTCCATAATGACCACTTCAATGACCACTAATTGAGCAAATAAGGGCTACATTTATGGGGGGGGGGAGTTACAAGCCATCACCAGGGGATAAAAAGCCCAAGAGACCAAGGGAGAAAGAGGGATCAGATCGTAACAAAAGCTAAGTATCAAATTATAATCTAGATGATTCTTTATTTTCCTTTTTTATGTTTCTCCCACAAGGAACTAACTTGGGCTTCGGAGGGGAATTGGTCGGGCCTCATCCCGACCCCCTAACGATTTTCTTATGATGCAGATCGATGGAGACATCGTCCTCAAGCAAATAGCTCAAATCCTTGCTCAACGTGACCCGGGATACCCTCTCCTCGGGTCCCACTTCTTAGCCGACGAAGGGTGCTCTCATCGAAGGCATCTTTGTCGGCCCACTATAATGTTGACCGAAACCAAGTTGTCAACACTTGGTTAGGCATTGGGCATAACAATTCTGGCTACAGTTTTGGTACAAGTGTTTAGACAAGTTAAACCCCGATGGAAGATTTGGGGACCATCACCATGGCCATAACTTCATTAGATCTCTCACACGCAAAAGCCTCTTCGAGCTACTTCCGGATGTTATCATTCTTTCGTATATGTGTGGAGCAACGTTTCTAGTAGGGGAAAATATATAACAAAATTCTCAAGGAGAGGGCTGACCGAATTTGGTCCAAACTTTCATTTGCGTGCCTTTTTCCTTCCCTCAAATTGTATCATGTTGGTACTCAGAAGACACCACGAGCGAACCCGTGGTAAGGGATATTGCCAAGGCCAAGACTGTATATCAATAGGGGTGTATACAATGATTGTGATCTAAAAAGGAAAAAAAACAAGAATGATAGAGTACGAATTAGTGTGGGATGTGATATAATTTCTAGTTTTGACACTCAAATATTACATACACCCCTGTACCTAGGGGTGTATGTAGCAATTCTCTATTGCCAAACCTAGCAGCTCAGCATATTTTACAAGTTTTGTTCCGTATGATTCAAAAATTACATGCAGTCATATGCATACATAGGATGACAAATTGCCATGACAACCCGAGGATCTTTGTTCGGACCTAACAAGTTAATCTCAGATCCAATCAATTTTCATGTATGGCCAGACATATTCAGACACAACTAGCTTGCTTTCTAGTTGAATACTCTGGTTTGATTCAGACACAACTGCTTATGAGATACAGTAATTGTTATTGATACAAACAAGGAGAAAGAACTAGGAACCCATCAACTTCCTGCCTATTTGTCCACACCAGATGAAACCACGTGAGGTCTGACGTCATGGGCACGAGCATCAGTCCCTTGCTTGATGCAATGGGTCCCACAACAATACATGCATCACGTGAATCGGGCGTGCGGGCCGCGTCAGGCCCATGCTGTGACCCCCATTGATGACTTGGTCTCCGGCAGACTTTGATAATGACGGAGGCGCTCGATGACATCGTGCGAAGCCAGCAAAGCGGAAAATAGAACAAAATACCGAATAAGGTTTTAAATTTGAAAGACGCATAATATTCAAGACTGAAAATCAAATACTGTTGAGGGGGTCGATGGCGAAATGGTGATTTTAATGAGAACAGGAATCGAGCGGAGGAGCGTGGGGCCCACATATGTCCGCTTCGAGGTAAACAAACGTCGCAGGTGCAATCATTAGTACGGAGAAGGAGACGAGACGACCCCTCACGACGTTCCCTCCTCCCCCCCCCCCCCCCCCCCCCCCCCCCCCCCCCCCCCCCGTGGGCCCCACCGCCTATTATCTCCGACTGATTGATTTGGTCGCCGCGGTGTTCCCTCTTATCCTCACTGCGGTGACCTTAACCCGTAGCTGTTGCAGTGTCGCTGTTGTTGTCGCTCCTAATTAATTAATTTTGGCGTTTGAGAGACTAAAACTTACGCGAATCATTACTTTCATGTGACAGCACAGGAGATTCAATTGTACTTTTCTTAATATGAGAATTACTATATACACCGGGTTAACCGGTGTATTTAGGTTATTTTTGGCCCTAAAATGATTACCATGTCACATCAACTCTCAATTCTTCTCTTCTTACCTCTGTTTGATGCTATTTTTAGCAAATAATTATTGCATACACCCGTAGGGGGGGTGTATTTAGTCCTGGCCTTTAATATTACTTGTACGCGTGGTAAAGTTGGGAGAAGAAGCAGCGCATAACCATATTAATATATATTCATATAGGAGTTACAATATAATAGGACACAATGGACATCCATTACTAAGTGGGTGTAATAGAGGATGGTTTAGCCGGTGGAGACCAAAGGTCTCCTCTCATTCATAACACTTCTCTCTCATCCATCCATTCTTAGCATATTAATTCTTCAGGATCCAATACGCTAATGTGTGGTGTATACTGCTGGATCCAAAGTTACCGTGTTTTGCCTCATTAAAACCTTAGCTGTGGAAAACCCAGTGGAAAACACTAGTAGTTTAAGGAAAAAGAGTACAACACAAAAGTGACTCCCCCTGATCCGTACAAGCTTCAGGCTTGTAGGTCTTTCAGCTGTCGCATCCCTATATCTTTTACAAGCTTTCTAAAAGTACATCTAGGCAATGCCTTAGTAAACAGATCAGCTAAATTATTACAAGTCTGGATCTACCGTACTTCAATTTACTTCTGCTCTTGTAACTCGTGCGTCCAGAAGAACTTGGGAGAGATGTGCTTCGTCCTGTCGCCCTTGATGTAACCAGCTTGTAGTGAACTATACAAGCTGCATTATCTTCAAATAAAATGGTTGGCTCAAGGTCGTCCATCTTCAGGCCGGTATTCACTAAAATGCGATGAATGACTGAACGAAGCCAGACACATTCTCGGCTAGCTTTATGGATCGCCAGGAGCTCTGAGTGGTTGGATGAGATTGATGTGGTAGTCTGCTTCACAGATTTACAGGAGATGGCCGTACCACCGAAGGTGAACACGAAACCAGTCTGTGATTTCTGGGTGTGTGGATCAGACCTGTAACATGTATCTGCATAACCAATCAAAGTGGAAGATCCACCTATCGGGAAGAATAATCCCAAGTCAATTGACCCTTGGAGGTAGCGCAGAAGCTACTTAACTTCGTTCCAGTGGCGCTTTGTGGGCGCTGAACTATATCTGGCTAGTAAGTTGACTGCGAACGCTATGTCGGGACGCATGCAGTTTGCCAGATATAGAAGTGCTCCAATGGTACTAAGGCAAGGTACTTCAGGACCTAATGTTTCATCCCCCTCTTCCAGCTGCCGGAAAGGGTCCTTATGTACATCCAAAGATCTAACGACCATTGGTGTACTTAGATGATGGCTCTTATCCATATGGAAATTTTTGAGTAATTTCCTTGTGTAAGTGGATTGCTGTAACAGGATTCCTCCGCTGAGATGTTCTATCTGTAAGCCAAGACAATATTTAGTCTTGCCTAAGTCTTTCATTTCAAACGTTAGTTTGAAGCTTGTAGATATATCATCAATCTCTGCAGGAGATCCGATGAGGTTTAAGTCGTCTATATAAACGGCTATTAATACGAATCGACCATATAATGATCTTTGAAGCTTAACAGAATAGACGTCCTGATGCCTATGTTTTATTTCTGTTGGTATTTTGAAACCATCTGGAAGTTTTATATAGATATCTTTATCTATAATTTCATATAGATATGCAGTCATAACGTACATGAGCTGCATTTCTAGGCCTTCCATTGATGTTAAGCTTATTATGAATTGGAACGTGACCGCATCCATAACCGGGAAATATGTTTCTTCATAATCTATACACGGTCGTTGGAAAAATCCCTGAGCTACAAGCCGTGCTTTGTAGCGTACGATCTGATTATTCTAATTTTTTTTCCTTATGATACCCACTTGTATCCCACAGGTTTTACACCTCTTGGTGTCTGGACTACTGGTCCAAAGACTTCGCGTTTCAAGAGTAAGTCCAGCTTTACTCCTATTGCCTCGTTATACGTTGGCCAATCATCTTTGTGTTTGCATTCAGCTAGAGATCGTGGATTGATATCATCGTCGCATTGAGCGATGTGAACACTAATATCGAACGCGAAGTCATCATCGATGACTGTGCTTTTTCTTTCAAGTACTTACCCAGTACGTACGAAATTTAATGATATTTCTCCTGTATTGTGTTCTTCGGAGGACTGAAGGAGGGGAGAGGTTACTGGCCTGAGCTCAAGATCATGTGGTTAGATATTCGTTATTTCTACAGGTATTTTCCCCTTGCGAAGGAATTTATCCTTGGAGCCAGGCGGTCGTCCTCTTTTTATTTGAGGTACGACTGATTCCTCTGTCGGTGGATTGCATCCATCTTTGGGGATGTCAATCCTAGATGGCGTATTGGCAGCAGTGACGTGTGATTTGATAATCTTCTGGTTATCAGTGAATTTGTCCAGGAGTAAATATACTGTATTTTGAATGTGAATGATCTTCGGGATCTCATATTCACACAGATTAGTACACGGATCATAATGAGACAAAGACTTAGTATCCCAAGAAATGGTCTCTGAAGAATCAGGCTTCTTGGTTTGTGAGCCAAGTTTGGGAAAGGAATTTTCGTCAAACTCACAATCTTCAGACGAGCCTTAAATACATCGCCTGTTAGGGGCTCAAGGTATCTAATAATGTAAGGTGAATCATACCCTACGTAGATACCAAAACGACGTTGAGGACCCATTTTAGTCCTCTGTGAAGGTGCTATGGGAACATAGACTGCACAACCGAATACTCTCAAGTGAGAAATATTGAGAGGTACACCATATGCAAGCTGCATCGGCGATAAAATATGACCACCAGAGGGTCGTATTCTAATAAGCAAAGCGACATGTAAAATGGCATGTCCCCATGCTTCTACAGGCAACTAAGATTGCATTAGAAATGGACAAGCAATCCATTGCAGTCTCTTTATAAGACACTCAGCCAACCCATTCTGGGTGTGAACATGAGCTACTGGATGTTCAACTTCAATGCCAGTTGCTTGGCAATAGTCTTGAAAGACTTGTGAAGTGAATTTCCCAGCATTATCCAGACGTATTTCTTAATCTGGTTATCTGGAAAATGTGCCCGCAACTTTATTATTTGTGCCAATAGCTTTGGAAAAGCTAGGTTGCGGGTGGACAAAAGACACACAAACGACCATTTTGAAGATGCATCTATTAGTATCATAAAGTATCGAAATGGAGCACTTGATGGGTGAATTAGCCCACAAATGTCCCCATGTATTCTCTTCAAGAATCTAGGAGACTCAAACCCCACTTTCAGGTGGGATGGTCTCGTGATTAGTTTACCCGTATAACAGGTGGGACAAGGAAAATCACCATTTTGAAGAATCTTCAGATTCTTCAAATTATGTCCACGGGATTGGGTTATGATGTGGTGCATCATTACCGATCATGGGTGACCTAGTCTATAATGCCAGAGACTGAATTCTGGTGATGTAGAACACTGCTGGTGCACCATCAGATTAGCTTCTCTAAGTTGGATATATGTTTGATAAAGGCCCCACGGTAGTCCTTTAAAACATTGTAGGATGGTTTTAATACCATCCTTATGACGAGTAACATACAAATATTCAATATTATTGAAATCATCAGTTTCCAAGTGATATCCGTTTAACCGAATGTCCTTGAAACTTAGTAAATTTCTGTTTGATTTTGGAGAAAATAAAGCATCTTTTATTATAACTTGCGTTTGGTTTGGGAGCAACAAAATTGCTTCACCTGATCCTTTTATTATATTATATAATCCCGAAATTGTAGTGACGAGACCATGATAATTAATGATGCTATTAAAATAGCATCTGTTTCGAAGGATCGTGTACGTCGAGACATTGTCCACTAGGCATTCACACTTCATCTGTAGAAAAGAATGTAAAAACTTTTATGAAAAAGAAAACCACATTTGATTCATAATTAAGATAAATAAGGACATAATTGAAGATACATCATGCATTTATGAAACAGACTTTAAAGATAACTAAATCAGTTTTAGTCAAGGAGGTCGTTATTCTCGAAATCCTCGGTGGTGAACCGAGTAGGAGTCTGTATATCGATCAAATTTGTCTCAGCAGAAGGCTTCAGTCTTGCCATAAACAAATCTTGGAGGTGGCGTGGAGTATGACAGACTCTGGACCAATGTCCAGTCATGCCACATCTGTGGCATTTGTCTTCCCAATTTTTATTAAAAGCAGACGTCTGGCTAGAGGTATTCCTCTTCCACGTATTCTTTTCCTTCCCCTCATTATTGTTGTTTTGGGGAGGAGTTCTGGTCTGCTTCTTCGCAACTTTTCCATTGTTGAAACTGACTTTGTGCTTGTTCTTCATCTTCTGGGAAGAAACTTTGTGAGCCTCAGGGAGAAGAGCAGATCCAGCAGGGCGTAGGTTATGAGTGGCTAGTACGAGGTCTTTGTTCTGCTCTGCCATAAGAAGGCAGGAGAGTAAATCAGAGTACCTCGTGAACTTGCGTTCACGATACTATTGCATGAGAATAGCATCCTTCTCATGGAAGGATGTATATGTCTTCTCAAGCATGCGGTAATCCGAAACTTGTTCACTACACAACTTCATGCGTGAGGTGATGTTATGGAGAGCTGAGTTAGACTCAGCTACGGACTTAAAGTCCTAAAGTCGGAGATTTTTCCACTCATAACGTGCACGAGGAAGGATCACATCTTTTTGATGTTTGTATCTGTCCTCAAGTGATGTCTACAGTTCATGAGGGTCTTCCACTGTTAGATATTCGGCCTTCAGGGTTGGATCAATATGTCTCCTGATACAGATAATGGCTTTTGCCTTCTCTATATCGAAGACTCTAACAGTAGAAATCCCTTCACCAGTTGTCACGGCCGTAGCTGGAGCTTGAATTATATGACTTAGGCCCTGTGAGCGCAGGTGGAACTTTAGGTCCAGCTACCAGCTCAAGTAATTTTTGCCAGCCGCATCGAGAACATCAAAATCGATGCTCGCAATCTTTGCCATTTATCTAAGCATGAATTAATCATGAATTAATTATTTTTTAAAAATTAAAACATGCATAGTAGTAAACCAATAATAGTTGTGGGGATCGGTCGGTCACCACCAAAAATAATAAAAGTCCAAAGTACATTATACAATCCGAAGTAAGAAAAATTTAAAATTACAATTTGGAAACCCTTGGGGGTCCCAGCATTAGCAATTTTGCCTTCGTCTTCAGGATAAGTTTCTCTGGGCTTTGGCTTTTACATTTATTTCCTCACTACATTTTCACTCAAACGGAAAAAATGCGAGGAAAATAAATAGTGGTGACTAAAAACAGCTGATCCGAAACCCACAACACAGTCTTACTAACATTCCAAGCAGTTTATATAACATAAAATAATTATGCAACATCACAGGCATAAACAATTTAATTTATTCAACATCGCAAGCAAATTTATTGGAGAAATATATAAAATTTACGTTTAATAATTACTTGGAGCAAGGGAAAACGTCATTACCCGTTAGTTTAGGTAACTAACGACAGAGCGGTCTCAGGATCCTTGTAATTATTAAATCGTGAAATAATAATAATTTTAATCCAATAAAAATTTAGACGATTGCTTATGAATTACACGTAGAATGAATCAGAATTATTTTTTTAAAGAAATCCTAATTAATTTCTAAATTGCCCTTTTAGAAACAGATTTATAACTTGCCACCAATACCCCTAAGAGGAGTTAGTAATACTCAATATCCCCCCTGATTTTCCCTGATTTTTCGAGAATTTTTTCGGATTTTTTCCAAATTTTCCAGATTTTTCTAGATTTTTCTTTGATTTATAGGTATTTCCAGAATTCTATATATAAATATATAATAATTTCATAATTTATTCATTTCTTTTCAAAAGAAAAATGAAAAATTGGTCTGCAGGCCAGAGGCCCGCGGGCTGGCTTCGGTCTTCGGGCCATGTCAGCCAAAAATACCCAGATTTTTATTTTTTATTTTTGTTCTTTTCTGGGCTCATGGCCCATTAGGGGGGACGGCCTGCAGGCGCCGGCCCTCGCTGCAAGGGGGACTGCTGACGTGCTTGCCTTTTGCTAGGAATGATCTCATTCTATACTGGAAATTTATTGAAGAAATGCTTGGATAGCTCTCCTGGGTTGCAGACATACCCAGATATTGGCCAGGCTGCATACAGGGTAAAGGGTCGTGTGTTTGTGTCTGTAATTTTATACTTAGAGCTCTATGTAAGTAAAATTTCTCTTACAATTCTTTTTTCCATTTCTGTAGATGATTTGCTGCTATTAATCATGTGATATTCATCAAAGGGCATATCTTTGTGTAGGCATGCTGTGTCGAATACATTACACTTGTTAGCAACAGCTTAGCAAAAATGTTTCCTGATGCTCATATGATGCCGCTAGGCCGCTGTAGAGGGAGTTCTTCCCGAGGCCGCCGCCAGAGGCCGCGGCGGCGGCGACCCGGCCCCCTGAAGGGGGTGGCTGTCCGACGGCCGCGGCTAGGGAAAAACAGAATATTTTTTAAAATAATTAATCTATTAAAAACAGATTTAAAATGAGTTTTTAATAGTAAATCTGTGTTTTAAAAATTGGTTTTCTTGTAGATCTTAATAGAAAAAATGATTTTGCTATAGATCTAAGAAAAATATCACAGATTTATCAAAATGAGCATGAAAAATGTTGATCTAGAGGTTTCTCAAATTTACCTCTAGATCATACCCGCCGGATCTAGCGAAGTTTGGAGAAGGAATCCCAATCCGCGTCCTCGCGATTCGTCCGTCGTCAGGGGTTCGGCTCAGCTAATGAGCGTGCTTGATAACGTGTTAAAGTTGGAAGAAGAAGTTGCTCATGGTATCCACCATAGCCATATTAATATGTATTCATATAGGAGTTACAATATAATAGAACCCAAGGGACACCCACTACTAAGTGGGTGTAATGGTGGATGGTTTAGTGGGTGGAGACCAAAGGTCTCCCCCCATTCATAACAGTACGATATATTTTAGGGATTTTTGCTTTTTAGCCTTGTTGATTTCGCAAAATGCAATAAATTACCACAAAGTTTTGAGGGTATATTCATGCGAATACCCAATAATATATATCATTATCAATATATACCGTAATGTTTTAAATACCTTTTATTTGATAGATAAAGGGAAAATTATATACACAATGACCTAATTGTTTTTACACACCAGTTTACACACACATCCAATATTTTTTTAAAAAACCGATTTTTTACTTTACTCACATACTCGTATCTCCAAATTTCTTATATTTTCTGCTCTTTCTAAAAAGACCAAACCATTTCTGCCGCTATAAAAATCTCCCACCCTTTTATTTTTCGTCATCATCATCCACGTCTATATTTGTATCTGATTTTTTTGTTGAAGTGGTTGAAGAATATGTTGAAGAAGTTGAAGAAGTTGAAGAGCTTGATGGGGCGATAGCAGTATGATGGAGGAGGAGGCGACAACAACATCAGCAGGGACCACTACAACAAAGGTGGTGGCAGAACCAAAGCAGAGGTAGAGACTTGTGAATAGTGAGGATGATGCGGAAAAGGAAAGGGGATAAGGGAGAGGAGAGGATGAGATGAACGATAACATTAGGAGGAGGCGGTGAGGGCTGAGTGGATACAGCAGATGCGGCGTTGAAGAAGAAGTGGAAGAGGAAAGAAGAGAAGGAAGAGGAAAGGTGGAGGAATGTTTTAGAAAAAAGGAATATTTTTTGAATGGCAAACATGTAAATTTTAAGGGGCAAATTGTAAATACATGAAACATGTGTGAATCAATTAGTTATGTGTGTCTAACAACTCCAATGTTAAATTCAACTATTGCTCATGTATATGCAGGTGATTAATTTAGAACAAATTTATCCTTTGTTGTTTTAAATCCTAACCTATTAAATTCTTCTTTAATATCTGCTTCTTCCTTTTTTTTTCCATCATCATTTTGTCCTCAAAATCCATTCTAATATCGAACATAGTCGATGTGCAAATCAATCATATGTTGCAAGCTTGTACATCCTCCATCCTCTTCTCTTTTTTCTCTTCTTATTCTACTGTATCTTCTTTTCTAGTCTTCTCGTTTTATTCTCTTCTTTCTATGTAGTCTTCCATTATTCTTCTCTTTTCCATAGCATTTCCATTTTTTCTCATTCTAATGTGGAGAATGGGGTTCGAGGGGTGAAGGAGGTGGGTGAAAAGGTGGTGAGGAGGCATGAGATTGTTTTGGTTCGTGTTCGTGTTACATGGTGATGTTTTAAGGTTTTTAGGGATGGAAAGATGTGGGTGAGGATGTAGATGGTGGCTAAGGAGGCAATGGTTTGGTTAAGGGATGTTTAATGGGTGATGGAGTTGCACTTGGAGATGGTCCTTGTGGGGCGAGCATGGCTGAAGCTAGAGGTAAGGGTGTGCATATTAGTGAAGTTGAGGATGAGGTTGTTGATTATTGATTCAAACTTAAGATATGGCAGGTGACACGACCGTGCAAGTTTTGGCATGGTCATGCGTGTCGCAGGCGTATCAGTCAACTCTGTTGCAGATTTGGACACGGCCGTGCGATACTCCGCACGATCGTGCAGGTTCCAGCAACACAGGAAGCCCTCTGTCGCAATTAGTACATGGCCGTGTCGATCACTCGCATGGTCGTGCCGATTGTTCTGGAGCAAACTGCAGGTTACGCATTTCTACGTACGTACATGTCGTATATCCACACGGCTATGCCGTATATCCGCACGATCGTGTCGATACCCAGAAACCCTAATGCGTCCAAAATTGGTTTCTAATTTGAACTGTTGATCTCTAATGGGTTTAAATCGGATGGACATGATCTAAAACGTTTTATTCTACCCCAGGATGGACTCATATGATATAAATACCTGGTATACACCCTTTTGACGATAGCGCGGCACATACGAAGAGAATTAATAAGAATTCCTTGTGTCTTCAAGAGAATTTGAAGTGCTTCGAAGTGACTACGAGCTTTAGGAGAGGAAGTATTTCTTGTTCTAGAGTTTCTGGTAAGATCTCTCCATTGGTTGTGTGCATAAGACATTATAATTGCTAGAGTGCTACAGTTATTTGGTCTAGAGGGCACACATTGTTTTGGAGGAGATTTATAGTCGGTGTATTATCTAAATTATCATCTCTGAACTAGTGGAAGCCGTGACAACAGAAGACTGGACTTAGGCCATAGGTTGGATTGAACCAATATAAATCCTTGCCTCTCGGTGTGATTATTTGGTTTTGATTCTGTGGTGGTTTCTTGTGCTTCTTATGATTCTTCCAAGATCCTAACTCTGCATTGATTTAGTTGGTGACACTTTATCTTTATATATTCCGATGTGCACACTTTAGTGTTGTTTAATATTAAGCCAGATTCCAAGTGGTATCAGAGCTTTTGGTGAGGAAGAAGTAAGGAGTCAAGATATCGTCTTCCATCATACCGTTCAAGATATACAAGTTCACTGGGAGAAATAACGTCAATCTTTGGAGCTTAAAGATGAAGGCTTTTCTTAAGAGAGATGGATGCTCATAAATTGTCTTTGAGAAAGACAATTTTGACAAGGATGTCATGGAGGCACAGAAGGCTGAGATGGAGTGAAAGGCATTGAGCGCCATGCAGTTATCACTTTCAGATGAAGTGCTCAGAAAGGTGTGTGAGGAGGCTACTATGGAGAAGTTTTGGAAGAAGCAGGAGGCGCTCTATGCAAAGAAGAATCTGACGAGCAGGTTGCATTTGATGCAATAGTTATATGTGCTAAAGATGAGAGAGGGAGCCCACATTAAGGATCACTTCGACGCCTTCACGAAGATCGTTTCTGATTTGTATAACATGGGGGTGAACATCGAGGAAAAGCAACTTACGATGATATTGCTATGTTCTCTAAATGATGATATCGACCAATTGGTCATGTCCATGGTATATGGACGCGAAATATTATCTCTGGAGGAGGTTGAGTCCGTGGTACACTCTCAGGTTCTTTATGTCAAAGTGACTGGACAAGAAAGTAGTGATCAAGGGGATGCATTCTTCATCATGGGACGTCAGGATTTTAGAGGCGGCCGTAGTTCTAGGAAAGACAAGGGTCGATCAAGATCTAAATCACCAGGGCGTAGGAAAATGTGTCACTTGTACAAGGAGACATGACATTGGAAACAAGACTACCATAAGCTAAAGAAGAAGGGAAAAGGCAAGAATGAAGCTTCTGGTTCTGTCTCAGTTGGAATTCGTATCAAAAGCAGTGATGCTAGTGAGATTCTGATGGCAACTACATCGGGAGATCTAAGGATCTCATGGATTTTGGATTCGGGATGCTTCTTCCACATGACTCCACACAAGAGTAGGTTCCGTTCATATTATATCAGAGAAGGCAGTAACATGCTTATAGTAAACAATATGGCATGCAAGACAGTAAGCGTTAGAGAGGTGCGATAAAAATGCATGATGAAATCATCAGGACACTTACAGACGTGTGTCATATACCAGACTTGACAAAGAGTCTGATTTCTATTTGAGCTTCAGCTAGACTCGGGTGCATGACGATAATAGAATGTAATCTATTGAAAGTGTCCATGGGTTCTCTTTTTGTTATGAAGGGAAGGAGAGTACAAAAATATGCGCTGCAAGGGCACACCGTAGAGGGTGAGGCTAGCATCTCTCAGGGTACAGATCACGAAGGATCAGCCAAGCTATGGTATCTTTGCCTTAGAGATCCAAGTAAGAAGTCATTGTATGTGCTTTGCAAAAGGAAGCTTATCAGGCCAGAGAGGAGAGATTGGAGTTTTGCGAGAAGTGTGTAGAAGGCAAGATGATGAAAACACGCTTTAGGACCGTAGAACATAGCAAAAAGGGCCATTTGACCATGTACTTTCAGATGTATGGGGGTCAACTTCTATACCTACCACTGGGGGAGCGAAGTACTTCGAGTCCTTCATAGATGAATATTCAAGGAAGGTGTGGATCTATTTGATGAAATCTAAAGATCCTTCAAGAAGTTCAAGTCTTGGAGAGCCTTTGTTGAAAAGCAGATAGTGATAGCCGTCAAGATTTTAGGATCAGACAATGGTGGTGAATACACCACGAGGGTGTTCAAAGAATTCTGCAAATCTTAGGGTACTTTACGGCACTACACTACGCCTAGAGATCAACATCCAAATAGTGTTGCAGAGAGATTAAACCGTACAATGACAGAGAAGTGCAGATGCTTGAGGCTTACTGCTGGACTTTCTAAGCAATATTGGGGTGAAGCTGTGACTATCGCCATGCATCTCGTGAATAAACTAACTTCGTCAGCGATCGGTTTCTAAATTCTTGAGGATGTATGAACATGGAAGACTAGTGACTACTCGTACTTGAGGATATTTGGATGTCCTGCCAATTCTTTACAGAAGGAGGGCAAGTTAGATTCGAGGGCCAAGAAGGCATCTTGCTTAGATACCAAGAAGGAGTTAAGGGATACATGTTGCTAGATCATGTGTCCAAGAAGACATTCACCAGTAGGCATGTCACATTTGATGAGTCATCGATATTTAGGTCAGAGATAACTCATTCAGATAGAGAATATAGGCCTGAGGAGGTCGACGCTGAGGTCGAGCCACCTACCCTGGAGATAGAGAAACAAGATGTTGAGACATGCCATGACCCGACTGTTGAGAGAGAGCAGATATAGATAGATCAGATTTAGACTCATGGTGAGGTTGCTGTCGAGGGTCAGCTGGAGGTGTGGAGGTCATTGAAGACTATAAGAGCACCAAAGAGAATGGGTGTGTGTGGAGCTATGCTGCTGTGATGTTTGCATTTGATGACATGCAGGTATATGCCCTGAAAATAGAGCATGAGGAGCCACTGGCCTTTGCTGAAGACCAAACATCGAGCACCGTTACAGAGTGGCAGCTGACGATGGAGGAGGAGATGGAATCCCTCTACAAGAATGGCACTTGTGAATTGGTAGAATTTCCTAAGGACAAAAAGGCCAATGGGGCAGTGATGTGAGGTATAAAGATCGGCTGGTGGCCAAGGTATTCGTGCAGAGGAAGAGAGAATATTACAATGAGATCTTCTCGCCTGTGGTGAGACACACGTCCATCCGTGTGTTGTTGGCCTTGGTAGCAGCTTAGGACTTAGAGCTGGAGCCGCTGGATGTTAAGATTATGTTCTTACATGGAGAGCTTGATGAAAAGATTTACATGCGCTAACCTAAAGGCTTCATGATGGAGGGGCAAGAGCAGAAGGTATGTAAGATGAAGAAATCCTTATACAGTTTAAAACTAAGTCCAAGGCAGTGGTTTAAGCGATTTGACTCCTTCATGGTTCAAGCGGAGTATAAAGGACTAGTGTGTTTATGTTCACACATATGATGGTGGGTGTTAGGCATATTTTCTACACCTTTTTCTGCAACTTTCACCCAGCATTTTCCACATTTATTTTTACCATTCTTGCCTTCGTTCCCGTTTTTGCCTGTTTTACCTGTTTTTGTACATTTGATGCTTTAGGATGTATTTTGTATATGTTAGTGAATCTGTGCAAAAAGCGATGCAATTCGGTGATTTGTGAAGCGTATGAGAGAATGCAGCAAAGAATAATGAAGGTCGAAGATCAAAAGAAGAAGATATGGGCCACAGAGCAGGCAACACAGCTGTATGTATAATCACACGGCAGTGTCATACCATGAGGCCAAGGGAGGAGTGTCATCACCAATGACACGGCCGTGCGGATATACCACACGGCCGTGCTAAATTCAGTTGCACAGTACAGAGATCCCTCCTTCAGTATGGCGTTCGCACAGCCATGTCCCCTGGAGCAGCTGCGGTGTAGAGAAGGATTAACACGGCTGTGTTGATTCGCAGCACGACCGTGCTCGAAGCAGCTGTCGTTGCCTTGCCCTAGTTTTCTTGGCGATGACATGGCTGTGCCGATTTACGGCACGATTGTATGCCCTTAAATTTCTGTATGTGCTATAAATACGATGTGAGTGCGATTGAGAGAGAGAGTTCCATTTCTTCAGCAATTTTAGGGTCCCCCCTTTATGGGGCTGTTCTTCCATTCTTGTAAGACGCTTAATTTTACTTTGATTGTAATGAATCTTTATTTTCCTCTATTGTATTGTTTTTGATTTTGTAAGGGACCCTGCGAGGCTACACACACACTAAAGGGGGGTGAATAGTGTAATGGCAAGCAAAGTGCTTAATTAAAAGTTACTAAAATTAAAGCACAATAAGCAGCGAAAAATAAATGGAGTGCTCAACAATAACAATCGCAAACATAAGGATTTTATCCTAGTTCCTCAAAACTTGGGTACGTCCTGCCACACCAGTATTCACTATAATTCCCATAAAGAGAAGTGAATACAATCTCACACAGAGATACCTCACACAGAGGATTTTGGATTCTCACACAGAGAAATCTTACTCTCACACAGAGGATTTGGATTCTCACACAGAGATATCCTTACTCTCATACGGAGAGAACTCACATAGAGGATTTGTTCTCTCTCACAGAAAGAACCAAACTATCAAAAGAGAGTAACTAATTCCCATAAAGAGAATTAGGGGTAACACAAGGGTGAAACGAAATAACACTTACCTATGCCTTGATATGATCTTACTAATGCGATTAAGAAGGCATGCAATTGAATGACCAAGTGTTTGAGATTAGCTTTGATTGCACTTGATGATCTTTCTCTCTTCTAGGAATGAATCCTAACACTTCTTACTTGAGTGTACGAAATGAAGAGAAGAAAGATGATCTCCAAGAAAGGAATAAGAATTAGATCCCTTGGAGAATTTCCCTATGAGCTAGCTTCAATGCATGAAGAGGAATGTGCTCATTAGAGCGAAATGGGAGAGATTAGGAGTGGCTATTGATTCTCAAAGATATTCAATATCAACCTAGAGTTCTAAATGAACTAAGCCAACTCATATATATATATAAAGCCCAAAGGAACCCATAAAACCATCCAAAAACCCAAAGGGAAGAAATCTGCAAGGCTAGATTTTGGCAGTTTATGGCCCAGGCAGTCGACTGATGAACAAGTGACAGTCGACTGTTCAACGGCTAGAATAATCCCAACGGCTATAATCTGAGCCAGGACAGTCGACTGTAGAAGACTACACAGGCGACTGTAAAACAGACAGTCGACTGTATATCTTTCATCAGGCGACTGCTGCAGGGATGGAAATAAAACAGAGAAAGATGCATATTTCACATGCGACTATAAATATACATGCGATTGTAAAAACTTCATCAGTCGACTGTCTTGCAAATTGGGATGAAGCCCAGAAAATGCAAGATGCGCATAGTCGACTGTCAACCAATTCACAGGGGACTGTAGAAACACTGCGACTGTAAATTGAACATCAGTCGACTGATGCAAAAAGCTCAAGAAGAGTCAATAAAAATGTTGACTTGAGCTGAGCATACTAGTCGGCTTTAAAAGGCTGACCAGTCAACTGGATGTCATCCAGTCGAATGTCGTGCCGTCATCAGTCGACTGTGGGAGAGCCAAAAATTCCAGTAAGAGTTTACGGCATGGTGAACCTAATGGGATGATATCTATGATAATCCTAACGCTCATTAAGATAGTTAAATGCATATGCATGAGAGTATGACCATCTATCAAGGCATTACAATAATCCTAGACTCAAAAAGAGAAATACAAGTAATTGAAATTACATGGATTACATATTGCATCTCCTAGAGTTTAAGTCTTCAAGCTCATGATACCTTGATGCTCCCAATCATCTCCAAGCTTTGGCACACCTTGATGAGCTTCCCTTCATCAAGCTTCAAGCTTTGTCATTGCTCCTCTAGATGTCCATCCATCATCATGCTCCAAGCTTTGGCTTCATTAGATGATCTTCATGACTTCATCCAAGCTTGAGCACTCCATCACTCTTGGAGGTCTTTAAGATATCCCTTGTAATATCCACCAAGCATTATGCTTTGTCTCATCAACATATAATCATTAAGATAAACTGAGACTAAAACATAAGATTGATTAGCACACTAACATAATGTATTGATCATCATCAAAACAACGTTAGTCTTGAACCCAAGAACTAACAGATTTGTCTTTCCTTGTTCATTGCAATTTTTATTTCTATGATTTGTTTGTTTTATATTTCCATGCTTAGTGAGTACCTTTTGGTGCTTATGGCATAGCCAAACCCTAGTGTACATTATCCATTTTGATCGTCCTAAATATCGCTCTACTTGATTATTTCTAGGTTTTGCTTGGATGCAATTCATATCAATCCATCCCTTACCAGAGGATTGGCTATCTAGTGTTAGGCACTGACGAACTATCAGGCACACTCACTAAAAAAACTAGTATGGGGAGCACCGACGAACCATCGGGTTCCCTATAGAGGCCCAAGAATTACCCCTCGTTCTCTCCTCCACGGTCAGACGTTGAGAGAGTGTGTGCATCGAGGTTGAATCCTCGTAGCCAGTGTTGGAAACATAAAGTTTCTTCCCAAAAAGTTTTTAATGATACAATCATTATGTGTGTGTGTGTGTGCGCGCGCGTGTGCGTGTGTGCGTGCGTGCGTGCGTGCGTGCGTGTGTGTGTGTGTGTGTGTGTGTACACTAACTCTTTGGATGCAGAGTTACATTGTAAGATACAGCATTAAAATGCTAGATGAAGCTCAAGCAATGAACTCTTATATCTTGAGAAAGATGATGTAATTTTACTTTTTATTCTTGCATAACTTTAGATTGTTAAAGCCTTGATAATACTCTATCTTGTTCTTTAGGACTCAGCCTCAAAATCCAAACTTCAGAAAATTAGCAGACCAGCACTTTCTCCTAGAGACTAATACAATTTTTCTTATTTTATTAAGAAAAAATAATTTTTGGTCAAAATATATTTCCCAATCAAAAGGATCAATTTCTGAAAATTTCTCAAAATTTTATTCCTAGTCCACTAATAGGTTTTCCTGGTCTTTCAGACAGTTATACCGTCAGTTATTATAACTGATTTCTATTGAATAATTTTCTAATTATTTAATGGGAGTTATTATCTACCTACCAACATTCATATTGTCAGTTTCTAGCTGTTTTTGACAGTTTATGGAAGTTTCTAGCCGTTCTCCTTCAAAGGACACTTCTACAGCCATTTTTGGTCTGGCAGCCTAGTTAGTCGACTAACAAAACAATCTAATCGACTAATTTTTGGAAAAATGGCACAGAATTTTTTGAAAATTTAGGCAGTTGTCTAACGTTTGAAAACTAAATTTTTGGACTATAAATAGACCCCCAGACCTCTGCCTAAAATCACACGAAAATTCTCTCACTTTCTCTTTTCTTAAGTTTTCTCTCTCTATAGAAAGTGTGTGATTTTTAGATTTCTATAGGGAAACCTCTGCACAAATCATGCCCCTTTAGGAAGTCCAATTTCTAAGAGTGTTCTACCACAATTCATATCTTGAACCTTGGAGATTCCATCACCAATCTTGCGCTATAATTCCGATATTATCATGCTATAGGTGATATTGTTTCATACTCTTTTTTTATTTTATTTGGTGAATCTCTTGTTGAAGAGATTGTACAAGTTTGCAACACGGGGAGTGTTGGCATCTTTGTATGTTGATTACTTGCGGGAAGCAAGTGTTTTAGTGGATTGAAATCTCTACTGGGTAGAGGACTCGACGTAAAATCATAAGGATCCGAACCAGGATAAATCTTTGTGTTAGCGTTTGGAATATTCTGGATTGGGTTCATTTATTTCTGCACTCATTATTGCAATTTTTATTGACTTTTAATTTTGCAATATCGTCGTGATTTATACTATTCACCCCCCTCTAGTGTATTTGGTGTGCCAGGAGATCCAACATTTGGTATCAGAGCTTCATGATGAAAATGGCCTACACCTATCCGATGAACACTTCAACGTCTTCATCACAATTTCCAGAAGGGCACTCTACTACAAGGCCTCCACTATTCAATGGTTCCAACTACTCTTATTGGAAGACAAGGATGACGATCTATCTTCAAAGCATCGACTATGAACTTTGGAACATGTTGGAAACTCAATACGAGAAGCCTACAACTCCATATGCTCAATGGAATGCTACTGACAAATCCGCTGCAACCAACAACTCAAAAGCAATGAATGCATTATTCTGCACCATGGAAAAGAATGAGTTCAATCGTGTCTCCCAGGCCAAAACATCATATGACATCTGGCATACACTCCAGGTAACATATGAAGGAACTAATAAAGTTAAGGAAACCAAAATCTCTGTTCTTGTTCACGGGTTTGAGTTATTTAGAATGAAGGAGAATGAACCAATTGGAGAAATGATCACTCGATTCACCGACATTGTCAACTCTTTAATAGCACTTGGCAAGACCTATACTCAAACGGAACAAGTAAGGAAGATTCTTTGTACCTTAACGTCAAAGTGGGAGAAGAAGACTACAACCATAGAAGAAGCCAATGACTTGTCAACTCTCACCGTTGAAAGCTTGGTTAGTAACCTGATGGACTATGAAGTACAACTCCAAGATCGCAAAGAACAAGCAGATACAAAGAAGAAAACTCTTGCCTTCACCACTTCATCAGACACCGATAGTTCAGACATGGATGATGAAGACATGGCACTAATAACTAGAAACTTTAAAAAGTTTCTACAAAGATGTAAGTTTAAAAGTTTTAAGCCCAAAACTACTGATGCTTCTTTGTGTTTTCAATGTAACAGACCAGGACATATGAAAAAAGATTGTCCACTTCTTAAGCCAAAAGAAAGGACATTCAACAACTTCAGAAAGGATAAGAAGCTCGAAAAGAAAAAGATGGCACTAGCAGCAACATGGGATTCTTCATCTTCAGATGAAGAAGAAGAAGTCAAAGATCAATCTAATGAAGAAAATGCTCATATGTGTTTTATGGCACAAAGTGATAATGAGGTAAGTAGTTTAGAAAATGAAGAACTACTTGATGCTTTTAATGAATTATATACGAGATTCAAGAAATTGAATTCTCAACATACGGCATTAGTTCTTTCTCATCAAGAACTATCCTCTTCTTCTTCATCATTAAATAGTCTAAGAATTGAGAAGGAAACATTATCTTCTCAAAATAATAAACTACTTCGTGAAAATGAGATTCTCAAATCTGAGAATCATAATATGATTTCACGCATTTCCATTTTAGATAAAGATATGTCTTCTCTAAAGTTAAAATATGATGAAATGTCTTCTAACATTATTAAGTTTAATAAAGGAAAGAATAATCTTGATAATTTACTTAGAGTACAACATCCTGCTAATCATAGACAAGGTTTGGGGTACAAGAATACTCCCAAATCCAATATTTTTGGTAATGTTATGTTAGAAAAGAAAAAGCATGTATTTATTAAAGCAAACAAAACTGATTCTTCTAATAATATGAAAAATGATACTATTCATATATCAAAGAAGACCAATTTTCTTAAATCTTCTAAGAAAACAATTATGCATAATATTTGGGCTCCCAAAGATATTTGTTTATATGATAAGGATTTATATTTTTCTAATTTTATGCAAAATGTTATTCTTTCTGTCACACCCCGCTTCCCATAATACCCGGGAGCGAGGACGCGACGAAGGTCCGCATGTGCATAAAACAATGAGGAATTTTTTTATTCTTCCTTGTTCGATGCACAATAAGTGTCTGTAGTAATTCCATTGAAGGACGGGTTCTTGTCATGCAAACTCAGAGAAACAACACACAACATCTTTATTATCCAATAGATGATAAGTAGTACCGGACTGGGCCTTATAGTACGGCCTACATCGACTCGACAGAAAAGTAAAGTACATCACTTGAAAGTAAATAGCACACTGACGATAAGGAAAGCACACTGACGGTAAAAAGCGGATGATGTGGTCGAATCAAAAACTCCTACTTCTCAGCATATGCGGGCCCAGTAACATCCTTTGATCCTTGGTCCACAGGTTCGTCCTCAATGTAGTACTCCACGTACTCTTTCGGCTTGTAGTCTGACATGCATTTCCAAGAAAACAATGAAATACATGTCAGCGCTAAGCGGTAAGTAATAACCAACAGAAAATAAAAGTGACAATGTAATGAACGAACAAGAGGTAACAAACATCGCTTGACTATCTAATAGTGTAGGCATGCCTAATAATAAGAAGTCTAACTTAACTCCCAAATCAGCCAGGCAGTCAGGGCTTGAAGGCACAGGTCACTTCTATGACCGCAGGACAAGTCCTTTGGTTGACCAACCCCCTTCCCATTCCTTTCTAGACACTGATTTGGTCGTAATTTAAGACCGCTTGTTATTACGCCGCTCTGCCACGTTCGAGTAGTCTTGATTTAGTCAGTAGAACAGTGGAAATAGTGGCATAGTAAACAAACAAACTAGTGCATCAGTCTTAAATGCCGCAAGGGCCCAATAGTGTACTCCGTAAATGTGCTCTGTAAATGCCCGAAGGCCCAATAGTGTGTTCCATAATGTGCTCCGTAAATGCCCAGGGCCCAATAGTGTGTTTCGTAATGTGCTCCGTAAATGCCCGAGGGCCCAATAATGTGTTCTGTAATGTGCTCCGTAAATGCCCGAAGGCCCAATAGTGTGTTCCGTAAAGTGCTCCGTAAATGCCCGAGGGCCCAATAGTGTTTTCTGTAAATATGCTCTGTAAATGCCCGAGGGCCCAATAATGTGTGCAACAACCATAAACACAAATACGTGTGAACACTTGTGTACCGTAAAACACAGTAGGAGGTGGTTGATACTTGCACACATACGGTAGTTACTTGCATACACACGGTAATTACTTGCAACACACACATATATACGGTATTTACTTGCCTGTAGTCTTGACCGGTTGTAATCCTGTTCCTTGGGCGGGTCTCATACCGCATCCGGGAGGCGGTGTCTTCCCGGGACGTCTACCTACAAACGCCACACACGCACCCATATTTTATTAATATAATAATCGAAATTACAAAGTTCCGTACTACGTGCATGTATGCACGTATACGTATACACGTATGAAAAATAAAATACAAAAATAATTCCTAGCTAATTTCTATATTCTTCCTAACTTTTATTCCCTACACAATTCTATCCCTACAAAATTTTCCTTTACAAAATTGTATTCTCTCTTTACAAATTAATCCCTTCCATTCATAAAATAATTCCCAAAAAAGAAAATCCCTTCACAAAATTTTCCCTACACATTTCTCATTTCTTCCCTTAATCTCTTCCCTAAACTCGTCTCTCCCTTCCCAAGTATTTGGCAGCACCCAAAAATTAAAGCTGTGAATTTTTTTTTCTTTTTCAAACTTCATCTCCTTCTTATTTGTGTAGGTGAATCAATGGTGGAGAGGAGAGCCAAGGGGCCAAGCAAAGGGGGGTGGTCAAGAGGGGTGGCCGGCCTGGTGATGGTCGGCCGGCGGTCGCCGGCAAAGGGGCCGAAAACTGCCCCCTTCTCCCTTTTTTCTCCTTTATTTGTTGGACTAGAGAGAGAGATAGAGAGAGAATGAAGGGAGGAGAGTTGTAGAGAGATGGAGAGGGGATCAAGGGGAGGTTGTCGTCGCTGCCGGAGGAGTCGCTGTCGCCGGAGTTGGCCGGAGTTGGCCATGGCCATGATGGGTTCATGGGGTTTTTCTTGATTTTTGTTGATTTTTAGAGTGAGATAGAGAGAGATTGAGAATGAGTTTGATGGAGGAGATGGAAGATGATGGTGGGGGCTCACCGGAGGGGGAGGAGTTCGCCGGATTCTCGCCGGAATTTGGTCGGAATTTCACCGGAGAAGAGAGGGATTGTGTGGAAGAAGGGTTAAGGGGGGTTTATATAGCTAAGCTAAATTAGTTTTTAATTAGGTTATTAATGCATAGTCAATTTTTAATTAGGTTATTAATGCTTAGTCAAAAAGTGAAAGATTTAGGATTAGATTTGCATTAAAAATGTTTTTGAAAATAATGAACCGTTGTCTCCACATGTTAGTCATGTTAGGGTAATTAGTAATTAGGTTAATGTAATTAGTAATTAGGCAATGTAATTAGTGATGGTAAAATTTATAACAAAATTACGATTTTACCCCTACTAGTAAACGTATCCGAAAAATTATGAAAACATACCCACGGGTTCGTATCATCGCGAGGATCGCGAATACGAAGTCCGTTTCAGGGCTTGAGCTAAGAAAATACGAGTTTTGGGCCAAACCGTTTAGGAAGCGGGTTTACGGATTCTCTATTGATTTGTCGTCAGAAAATTACGAAATTAATGTGGGAAGCCCTAAATGATCATAGGATGTTACTGTAAAAGTTTGAAATAGTTTTGATGTTGTTTGTATAGAAAATTAATTCATGAAGCCAAAACAGTAATAATTGAAAATGAAATTTTATTCAATTATTTAGATGTATTCGATGAAACCCGAACTTACTAAAATACTTCATAACTAATTTGATACTTCAAAATATTTTTATAAGGAATTTTTGAAATCATAAAACTCCTGACGAAAAAAATAGTTTAATAGGTTAAACACGCAAATTGTTATGTAGATGAAAACAGGCCGTTACACTTTCTTCTAATTATTTGAAGAAACCAAATTCCACTTGGGTTTGGTTTCCTAAGGACTAATCCTAAGGACCCATATAAAAAGGGTACCAATATTTATTATTTATCTTTCAGGTACACATAAAAGAAAGATGGATACTAGATAGTGTATGTTCTAAACACATGACTGGGAACATCAAACTTCTATCAACCGTTCAATTCAAAGATGATGGCGCCGTTACTTTTGGTGATAACAACAAAGGTAAAGTTATTGGTATTGGAACATTTGGTGATCCAACTAAGCCAATCATCAAAACCGTGCTCCTCGTTGATGGTTTGAAACATAATCTCTTATCCATTTCTCAATTATGAGATAAAGATTTTAAAATAGTTTTCGAAAAGAATGCATGAAAATATTTCAAATATTTTAAAATAGTTTATATGACTAATATTTTATTTCAAGGTAATCGTAAGAATAATATATATGTCTTATGCATGAAAATAACTTCAAATGATCATGTTTACTAGCATCCACAGATAACACATTATTATGGCATAAATGCTTTGGACATACTAACTTTAACATTTGGCACGTATTTCAAAACAAAAGTTAGATTCTGGAATGCCTAATATATCTTTCACTTATACACAATTTTTTGATGCATGTCAACAAGGAAAAATGCATAAATCCACTTTTAAATTAAAAGATGATATCTCTACAAAAGTCCACTTGAAATTTTGCATTTAGATTTGTTTGGTCTTTCTAGAATAGCTTCTTTAAATGGTAATAAATATGCATTTGTGATTGTTGATCATTTTTCAAGATATACTTGGGTTTTATTTTTGAAACATAAAAATGATGCAATTGAAGAATTTACAATATTCTGTAAAAGAATTCAAAATTTAAAATCTTTATCCATTATTACTATTCGTAGTGATCATGGAGGAGAGTTTGAAAATGAATTATTTCCAAAATTTTGTAATAAACATGGTATAACACATAACTTCTATTTTCCTCGAGCCGCACCACAAAATGGTGTAGTTGAAAGGAAAAATAGGACGTTACAAGAATGTGCTTGAACCATGTTATATGATAGTTCTTTACCAAAATACTTTTGGGCAGAAGCCGTTGTTACTGCATGTTATGTTTTGAATAGAATTTTGGTAAGACCACAAATGAATAAAATTTGTTTTAAATTATTTTATGATTGTATACCTCGTGTGTCTTATTTTAAAATATTTGGTTGTAAATATTTTATTCTTAACACTAAGGATTCACTAGATAAGTTTGATTCTAAATCAGACGAAGGTATTTTTGTAGGATATTCTACACATAGTAAAACTTATAGGATTAACAATAAAAGAACCTTATGTATTGAGGAACTCTTCATATAAGTTTCGATGAAAATTTTACACCTATCACACATTTAGATGAAGAAGATTATATGCCTATCACTAGTTCTTTAGAAAATACTAAGTTAGATGACGATGATTTTACTAATTCCAGTCTTGATATTATCTCTGAAAATACAAGTCTTCCTAAAGCATTTGCTGAAGTTCCTAATCATCCACATGATTTAGTTATTGGAGATATTTCTGATAGAACTAAAGAATGTTATTGAAACATGTAAAGATAGTTCATGGATTATAGCAATGCAGGAAGAACTTAATCAATTCAAAAGGAATGATGTATGAGAATTAGTACCTAGACCTTTAGATCAGCCTATTATTTGAACAAAGTGGGAATTTCAGAATAAACTGGATGAATCTGGTCAAGTAGTAAGAAATAAGGCTAGATTAGTTGCATAAGGTTATAATCAGGAAGAAGGCATAGATTATGATGAAACATATGCTCCTGTAGCAAGATTAGAATATATTAGAATGCTTTTAGCATATGCATGTTATATGGATTTTATGTTATATCAAATGGATGTTAAAAGCGCATGTCTTAATGATGTTAGAAAGGAAGAGGTCTATGTAGAACAACCACCAAGATTTCAACATGAAAGTTTTGAAAATCATGTTTTCAAGTTAAAGCAAGCATTATATGGATTAAAACAAGCACATCGTGTTTGGTATGAAAGATTGAAGAACTTTCTATTAAAATCTGGTTATTCTATTGTAAAGATAGCTTCTACTTTATTTACCAAACATATAAATTCTGATGTTATCATTATACAAATATATGTTGATGACATAATTTTTGGTTATACTAATGATTCTCGTTGTCAAGAATTTTCTAAGGAAATACAGAATGAATTTGAGATAAGTCACATGGGTGAATTAACCTACTTCCTTGGACATCAAATCAAGCAAATGAAGGAAGGAATATTTATACACCAAAGTAAATATACAAAGAAACTCATCAAAAGATTTGGATTAGAAAATTCTACAGAAATGCGTACTCCCATGGGTACATCATCAAATCTTGATAAAGATCCAAATGGTAAGAGTGTTGATCAAACACTATATCGAGGTATGATTGGATCATTACTTTATCTTACCGCAAGTAGACCAGATACGTTTTCTGTTTGCATATATGCTAGGTATCGTCTGATCCTAAGGTATCACATTTGACTGTTGTCAAAAAGGATAATTAGGTATTTCAAACACACATCTAATTTTGATTTATATTATCCAAAATCAAATTCATTTGATTTAGATTCATATAGTGACGCAGATTTTGCGGGTTGCAAAACTGATCGTAAAAGTACAAGTGGAACTTGTCACTTTTTAGGATATGCATTAGTATCATGGTTTAGTAAGAAACAAAACTATGTTTCTTTATCTACTACCGAAGTGAAATACATTGTCGTTGGTTTAGCATGTGCACAGATTTTATGAATGAAACAAACGATAATAGATTATGGCATTAAATGTAACACATGTCCAATTATGTGTGATAACACTAGTGCTATAAATTTATCCAAAAAACCCCGGTACATCATGCACATACTAAGCACATAGATATACGTCACCATTTCTTGGATGATCATGTCCAAAAAGGCGATATTATTCTTAAGTATATATATACTAAGAATCAAATTGCCGATATACTGACTAAGCCTATTAAAGAAGAGACTTTTCTAAAACTTAGAAGAGAACTTGGTATAGTTAGTGAATCAGAATTTTAACTATATATTATAGTTACAAATTACGTTAATATCACTATAGAATTTTTCTGGAATTTTCAGAATTATTTTATATTTTTATTAGTCGACTAACAGATAGTTCTGGTCGACTAGCCCGTTAGATATTCCTATATCTAAGTTATATATCTTGTCTATTATTTTATTAATATTTTTTTATCTAATCTGATCGATCACAACATTTTTCAAAGCCCACTAGAACAAAAAAGAACCATTTTTTGTTTTCCTCCAATTTTCAAAGCTCTTTGGAAAAACAACTTGTCAAGTACACATCACATTGGAAAGGGGTTTTGTTTAGTCAACATTCAAGTACAACCTACTCTAGGCTTTGGAAAGTAACCAGGTCCTTTTGTCCTCACATTTGACTGGCTAAATTATTAAAATTTTCACTTTTCCACAGCTTCCTCCTCTCAAAATATTTTGCGCATCGATTAGCCGACTAGACGTTTCGACTAGTTGACCAATAAATTACAGTTTTCCGAAAAACTACGATTTCGACCGTTTTTCCATCTTTTTCTGCACCAATCGGTTCTTCAACGTCTAGAGAAGTTAAGGGAAGTTATCAATTGGTTCTAAATCAATTTTACTTTTGAATATCGAAATTCCCTTTATTTTTTTCTCTATTTAATCCATGGGTTCCTCTTCTTATCCATCATGCGAAAACCACTCCCCACTTGGTCCAAATGATCCTCCATCTTTCGATACCGTTCTCAGATGGCATCCTCCTCTTCCCGTCGCCCAAATCCCTCCGACCGCCTGCCCTTGATCTTCAACTCTGCCGAAGCCCGCGCCAAATTTGATGTCATGGCCAATACCCCATTTTATCTGGAGAGATTCATAGATTTCAATGATATCGAAATCCTCAACTATGATGTTTTTAATCTTCTTCATGATGCTTCCTTCCTCAATCTTTGGAGTTGTTGAAGTTGTCCCTTACTATCCGAGTCTTGTTAAGGAATTCTACGCCAATATGGAAGTAACCCAAGATGATGACGATGTCTACTTTGATTCTATTGTCAAAGGCCACGAAATTCATCTCAACTACACCTCTCTTGCCGAATGTTTAGGTATCCCTCACTCTCATGTCTCTAACCTTGGCTTTCCTTTGGATAACACCAATGTTCTTGCCCGCTTAAGCCCAACTTTCCATGTGGGGATGAGCGCAATTGACTTGCTTCCTACTCCATGTCTCATCTTCAAGATCTTCATCTACAACCTCCTTCTCAAATCCGGTTCCCTAAACTATGTTAGCAACCATCTTGCTCTTTGTCTCTACGCCATTGTTGGCGGGTTGAAGGTAAATTGGGCGTACGCTATCATGAGTGTACTCGTCAAGCCCGTTACAACACATATCTATCTCCCTTGCACCATCACCCGGATTTTCAAATATTCCGAAATTCCTCTTGTTGGTGAAGTCTCCATGTTTCCTACCATCAATTTCGATTGTCGGTCCTTAACCGCATGACCTTACCCCCTCCTCCTCGAAGAAATGAAGAAGAAGATCGTCTCATTGAACCTCCTCTCCGTCGTCGTCGTTTTGGTGTTAATCCCAATAATCCTCCTCCTCATCGTGCCACTCTCCAAATGCAGATTGACAACCTACACGAGGATGTTAACAAAGGCCTTATGAGAGTCCAGGAACACTTGAGCAGTTTTGAAACGCGTTTAGAGAACATCACCACCGCCATGAACAAGTGCTTCGAGACTTCCCAAAACTATCAGGCCCAGATTCTCAGTCTCTTTAACCACTTGTCCCCCTATTCCACATCAACGTCGAAGCATCCTTCTCTGCCGTTTTAAGCGATTTCAAGAGAAATTCGCTTATTAGTCGACTAGGACTATCAGTTAGTCGACTAATGCCTGTTTATGACTGGTTGTTGTTTTTCAGTTGTATGGTTTGGTACTTTGGGTTTTAGTTGCATTAAGTTGCTGTGCTGTTCTGTAGTCAAATCAGTTTGTACTATGTTAGTTTGGTTTAGGTTGCTGTTGGTTGTTGTATGTTGTCTTATCCGTACTCGGTCCTATGTACGACCTTATCCATGTACTATTTATGCACCATTTAATGAAGTTTCAGTTTGGTTTGGTTTCTATTCTTCCCTGTTCTCAGCATTCTGCACTGATTAGTCGACCAGGACATTTCATTAGTCGACTAATCTACTAATTTGCTGAAATTCATCCCCATTTTTGATAATTTCAGAGGGGGATAAAAATATGAAATGTAATGTATAAACATTAATATATATGCACACATATACATGTTTTACACATATACATGGTTTTCACTACAAGACAATTTATACACATTCATTTCATTATGATATATGCATTTTGCTTATTGATATTAAATTGTTACACAATCATTCACATTGGAAAATAGATTGTTCATTCTATCAAGCATATATTCAAGGGGAGCTTTATAATTAAAAATATTTTTTAACATATACCACATATATTTCATTATCTTAAGATATATTGTAACCATTAAAAAGGGAGAGAATGTTGGAAACATAAAGTTTTCTTCCCATAAAGTTTTTGATGATACAATCATTTTATATATGTGCGTGTGTATACTAACTCTTTGGATGCAGATTATCAAGCTCAACTTCTTCACATATGACAATCGTCAAAGTTACTTTGCAAGATAACGCATCAAAATGCAAGATGAAGCTCAAGCAATGAACTCTTATATCTTGAGAAAGATGATGTAATTGAACTTTTTATTCCTGCATAACTTTAGATTGTTAAAGCCTTGATAATACTCTATCTTAGTTCTTTAGGACTCAGCCTCAAAATCCAAACTTCAGAAAATTAGCAGACCAGCACTTTCTCCTAGTCGACTAATACAATGTTTCTTATTTTATTAAGAAAAAACTAATTTTTGGTCAAAATATATTTCAAATCAAAAGGATCAACTTCTGAAAATTTCTCAACATTTTGTTCCTAGTTAATAGGTTTTCGTGGTCTACCAGACAGTTATACCGTCAGTTATTATAACTAATTTCTATTAAATAATTATTTATTTAATTATAATTATTTAATGGCAGTAATAAACTACCTTCCAACATTCATATTGTCAGTTTCTAGTCATTTTTGGCAGTTTATGGAAATTTCTAGCCGTTCTCCTTCAAAGGACACTTCAACGGCCATTTTTGGTCTGGCAGCCTAGTTAGTCGACTAACAAAACTACTTAGTCGACTAATTTTTGGAAAAACGGCTCAGAATTTTTTGAAAATTTAGTCAGTTGTCCAGCGTTTGAAAAATAACTTTTTGGACTATAAATAGACCCTCAGACCTCTGCCTAAAATCACACAAAAATTCTTTCACTTTCTCTTTTCTTAAGTTTTCTTTCTCTTTCTAGAAAGTGTGTGATTTTCAGATTTCGGTGGGAAACCTCTGCAGAAATCCTGCCCCTTTAGGAAGTCCAATTTCCAAGAGTGTTCAACCACAATTCATATCTTGAACCTTGAAGATTCCATCACCAACCTTGCGCTATAATTCCGATATTATCAAGGCTATAGGTGATATTGTTTCATACTCTTTCTTTATTTTATTTGGTGAATCACTTGTTGAAGAGATTGCACAAGTTTGCAACACGGGAAGTGTTGGCATCTTTGTATGTTGATTACTTGCGGGGAGAAACTATTTTAGTGGATTGAAATCTCTACGGGGTAGAGGACTGGACATAGGATCATAAGGATCCGAACCATGATAAATCTCTGTGTTTGCGTTTGGAATATTCTGGATTGTGTTCATTTATTTCCGCACACTTATTACAATTTTTTATTAACTTTTAATTTTGTAATTTCGTCGTGATTTACACTATTCACCACCTCTAGTGTATTTGGTGTGTCAGGAGATCTAACAGCCGGCTCTATTCTATTAGAACGGGAAGCTAGATCATCCCATCTGTTTAATATATGCTAGTGGTGAGGCTTAGCCCTTGGCACCCTTTCTTTCTTTTTGTGTTTTTAATGTAATTATCCACCCCTCCTTCGTTATCATTCGTGTAGCTAATTAGATATACGATTAATCAATACTCAAATCACTGCCTCATTGTGTTCGACCCGTGAGCTACAACCAGTACTGTATGCTTACAGTTATCATATTTTTGCCCTAATAGTGGGTTAAGAATATACTTGCTTCTGTACATTGACGATATGTTGATTGCGTCACGGGACAAGGAGGAAATGAATAGGTTAAAGGGGAAGCTTGCTGAAGAGTTTGACATGAAAGATCTGTGGCATGTAAAGAATATCATGGTATGGAAATCAGCAGGGACATAAAGAAGGGGGAGTTAAGACTGAGCCAGGAGGGCTACAACAAGAAAGCAGTAGCATGCTATGGAATGGAGAAGGCGAAGCCTGTCACCACACCGCTAGGAGCTCACTTTCAGGTTTCTACGAGACTTTCAGGTTATGGGAAGTCTGATGTATGCTATGGTTTGTACACGCGCAGACTGTTGGATATGGATGACATGTATACACCCATGAGGGGATGTATGAGGGTATACGGACCTCAGATGTCACGTGCATGAAAGCTTGTACGAAGGGAACCTTTTCATGTGTGAAAAGGACCACTCATTAAGTGGAAAAAGTCACTTTATAAGTGTAAAAAGGCACTTGATAAGTGCATAATGAAGAGGATAAGGAAATGTGCTAATATAGGCTAATAAGCTTATATATGGTTATTTCCTACAATAACTACCGCTAAAGCCTATAAATAGGACCCAAGGGTAAGGCTTTTAAGGCTAATCCTTAATGCCATAAGTTTTGCATAAGGCAAACTTTTCTTCTTCTCCCTTCCATTTAGTTCTTCATCCAAATAGAGATTTAGACGGTGGAAACTCTGCTTCGATCATCTGTGACGAAGTAACGACCGTTGTGGCGAATCCAAGGGCAAAGTTCAGAGACTACAGCGCAGCGTACGCTAACGTAATTTCTCTTTCGATCCTCCATCCGCGCAATGGGATCCTACATACGGGTTTGCTCCGGTCTCACCGATGAACGAGGCGTTGTCTTTTTCACGAATGAGTTTCCTACCATTATGAATATGGTAGGAGCGCATCGTGACGGAGAGAATCGCAGCAGTTGTTCTTTTCACGTTAGGGTCTTCTGTCATTACGAATATGGCAGGAACTCTCCGTGACGGGAAGAACTGCCCGTTCATCTCGCCAAACTCGCACTCTTCATGGATGCTGAGTCTCCATTCAATAGAGAATGTGAACTCTCTTCATGTGGAGCGTGAAGTTTACGGTCGTGAAGGTATGTTATTTTTTTGGCACATGGACATTGAAACATAACTACTTTCTCGATGAACGGGTGTCTCATCGGAGAAGATAGTAGTTATTCTCAACAGAGAAGATGACCTCTTTGGTGCATGATCGCCATGGCCATATGGGCCATGGAGGATATATACCCCCCTCCCCATGCGGAAGGGGTTGGCTACGGCCAATGACAACCAAAACCCCCCTCCGGGAGAGGGGGTGTGCAAACCGGACCCCACGAAAGGGGAGGCCGGCCATGGCCAAGGGGCCATGGCCGGCAAGCATAAAGGGCAGCCTGGCCTCGGCCCTGGCCTCGACCAGGGCCCTAGCCTCAGGCCAGGGCCTGGCAGGCGCCCTGGCCTCGGCCAGGGCAGAGGCCATGGCCGAGGGGCCAGGGCCCCTGGCCGGCCAGGTCAGAGGCCCTGGCCGAAGAGCCAGGGCCCCCTGGCCGGCCCTGGCCGGGCTCGGCCAGGGCAGAGGCCCTGGCCGGGGGGCCAGGGCCCTTGGCCGGCCAGGGCAGAGGCCCTGGCCGACCAGCCAGGAACCCCTGGCCGGCACTGGCCGGCCTCGACCAGGGCAGAGGCCCTGGCCGAGGGGACAGGATGTTGGAAGCAACGATCTAGGATCTTAGTTTGATGATGACAAACATGTCGGTATATCTAATGTGTGTGCTCAGTGTGTTTCAGGCTTGGCGAAACAATATATTCTCAGTATTTGGCGGAATTGCTATTCGTATAGCATGTTAGGAGAAGAAGGAAGTGAGTGTGCAAAGGAGTTAGACTTGGTCAATATGAAGTGATAAGGTGTGACCAATTCAAATCAAAGAAAGTTGGACTTGGTCCAATGAGGGATGAAATCTCATATCAAATCTTTTAAAGATATCACATTTGATTCTCCTAGCCGAATTTGTATTTCAAATGGAGAAGAGATCAAGTCAAAGCCAATCTCTCCAATCCTAGTCAAATACAAACTTCTACCAATACCTAATCTCCTAGATTGTAGAGATTCTCTCTCATCCCTAGAATATCCCTAGCCGCACAAACAAAAACCCTAGGGGCATCTTATATAAACGCATCATCCTAATGCAAAGATTTTGGGGGTTGAAAAATTATTGGTGCGGCTGATAAAAACACTAACAACCAAAAACCCTAGCCAACTCCAACCTAGGGAATACTCTCTCACGAAAAACACAGAGAAAAGAAGAATAAATCCTTGGCCAAGTTCTTAAACTCAAAAAACTCCATTGCTGCAACATCATCCCACAAAACAACGCAAGGCCTCTCCTCCATAAAAGCTTCTAACCCTCAACATTGACAAAACCCCGACCTCTGCGTTTCCAAAAGCTTCTATCCAAAAGCTTCTAAGCTCGAAGAAGCCGACTTCGACATCAACGTTGAGAAGCTGATCACCGGAGTAGAGGTCTAGCAGCCGCCAAGGAGGATTTATCGCCGTTCAAAACACTTCCATCACCATTATCGGAGTTCGCCGCCGTTGTCCATGGAGTACCGCCGTCACCGAAGCCGCCGGAGCTTCTCATCACGCTGTCAAGGCCGCCGACGAAGCAGATCTCCCTTGAAGCACTTCACCGCCCTACGACGCCGCCATCACGTCGGAGAAAGTCAAAACCCTCGTCGCCGTTTTTTGTTGTGCCATCGGAGAAGACTGCCGCAGTCGGAGATTACAGTGCACGACCGTCGAAAGGAAGTCGCCGCCGTCGCTGTCGAGCGTGAGCACCGCCACCGGAGTCGACAGGCTGCCGTCGAAGAAGACGTCGCCGTGAGGAGCCGCATTCACAAAGTCTGCCGCCGTTTGAAGCCGTTGCTCGCCGCTGTCAGAACCCTCAGCCACCGGAGATATCGAAGCGGAGAAGAGCAGCTGCACGGAGAGCTTTCGCCATCCACGGGCTCATCGCTGCTTCTCTCATCAAAGCCGTCGCCTGCCCTGTTCTGAGACGAAGTCGCCGTGCGCTGGCTGCTTGCACGACGCTTTCGGAGAAATTATCATCGCCATCGCCCTCGAGGAATCACCGCCGCTGCCGCTGTTCGAAGCAAAGAAACGCTTGCATGCCTCAGACAAATCAAGAGCCGCACGATCACGCAGCGACGGCTGAGATTAGAGGAGTAGAGATTTGGTGCTGACGTGGCGAGGCAACCGCGTGAACTCGAAATCGCAAAAGGAGCTCTGACGTGGCATGCGAATTATTAAGAGGAGTTGCTTTGCGCACATCCACTAAAATATTAAGTTTGAATTGCTTTGCTTTGCGCACCGACCGAATTATTTGAAGGAGTTGCTGAGCGCACAGACAGCTGATTATTTGGATTTGAACTGAAACTGCTTTGCGCACAGACCAGTGCATATCTTGACATCCAGGAGTCGGATTGAGACACCGTTTGCGTCAGATTGGAGCCGACGACGTGCAGATTGACAGAGACGCCTACACAGACATAAACTGAGCATTTCTAAACTCTAAACTCCTTTATTTGTGTCTTAGTGTAACATTCTCTGTAGGGGAAACTTTTACCTATTTTTGTGGACTATTTTGGGACTTGTCTAGTTGGGACTAGACAAGTGGGACCCAGCTAGTTTGGGACTAGCTGGTAGAAAGCTTTGCTAGGATTGATAGTGAGAGGAAACACTGTGTGTGGGGTACTGAGAGTCTGGCGAGTGTAGAGGCGTAGAGGGTGCTCTGAGCGTGCTCTAACTTGTGACTTTGTACCTATTGCACTATTCAATCTAGTATTTGCTGTGGGGGCTGGAGTAGGTCGTTGGGACGACCGAACCAGGGTAAATCTGCTGTGTACTCTGTGTTTGCATTTTAGTTACTCTGGTTGTGCTATAACTACGTGTGATTTCTCGTGGGTTGCACGAGAATTTTTTATTAGCCTATTCACCCCCCCTCTAGGCTAGGATCCTGATCCAACAAGTGGTATCAGAGCCAGTTTAGTAGATCTAGCCTAGTTTGACCATGGACCACATTGATAGTGCTTTTTCTGAGGGTCAGTCTATTTCCCGACCACCTAGATTTAATGGAGGAGATTATGCTTACTGGAAAAATCGTATGAAAATCTATCTTATTTCTATTGATTATAAAGCTTGGCAAATTGTTGAAAAAGGTTATAAATCACCTGTTATTAAAATTGAAAATACTGAAATGCCTAAACCTGATGATAAGTGGGATGATAGTGATTGGAAGCTTTATTCTCTTAATGCTAAAGCCATGAATGCTCTTATTTGTGCATTAGATAAATCTGAATTCAATCGTATCTCACATTGTCTAACTGCGCAGGAAATATGGCATACTTTGGAGGTGACGCACGAGGGAACGTCACAGGTGAAGGAGTCTAGACTTGCACTTCTGAGCACGGAATACGAGGGATTTCACATGCTACCATCAAAGACGATATCAGAAATGTTTACGAGGTTCACCAACATTGTCTACAAGTCTAGTTCACTCGGTAAGCCATATTCTAGCCTTGAGCAGGTGAGAAAGATATTAAGACCACTGCCAAGCTCTTTCAGGCCTAAAGTCACTGCCATCCAAGAAGCAAAGGATCTATCACAGATGAGGGTGGAGGACTTGATAGGTAATTTAATGTCCCACGAGCTTGAATTGCAAAATATAGATGAAAGGGAGAAACCTGAGGAGAAAGAGAAAGCCATAAAGCCCCTTGCTTTGCAAGCTAGCGAAGAAGAGGATGATGATGATGACATAGCGCTAATGGTCAGAAATTTCAGAAAGTTTGTCCAGACCAAGCAAGGAAGAGCAGAAATGGCACCCAGGTTTAATCGCTCTAACTTTTTTCAGTCTTCTAAGCAAAATTATGATCAGAATACTACTAATAGAATGACTTGTTTTAAATGCAAGAAAAGAGGACATCGAATGAGGGATTGCCCACATGAGACAGCTCAGGTAGCTAAAGAAAAGGGAAAATCCAAGGTGCTTACTTGGGACATGGATAGCGAAGCTGAGAGCGAGGAGGAGGAACACGAAGCCCATTCATGCATGGCATTGATGGGAATACACAATGAGGTAACTTCTGGTAGTAAAACTGAACTTCTTACTCTTTGTAAAGAAATGCAAGATAAAATAGTAGAGCTTGAATCCACTATAGATGATTATCAAAATGAGAACTTTGAAATGCAACAATCTGAATATGAAATGTCTAAAGAGATTGAAAAACTCAAAATTGATATTGTTGCACGTGACTCTACTATTGATATTCTGAAAACGGAAAAATCCAGTTTTAATGATGAAGCACCTTGTCTCTCTTGCCCTTCCTTGATGAATAATATTAGCATGCTTAAACTTGATTTGATTAAGCTCGAAACTGAAAAAGACTATGTTATTAGAGAGCTTAATGATAAATTCTGCATGTTGGATAATGATTTTAAAAGAAAAATGGTTGAATTTGAAAAGAAGGAAGAGGAAAACAAGAGAGCTTTTATAAGTAAATGCACATTGCTTGTGGAAGAAAATAAATTGTTGAAAACCAAAGTCTCTAATCTTGAATTGGCCATTAAGAAATTCTCTACGGGAAAACAATCGTTGGACACTATTTTAGAGAATCAATTATATGGCAATAATAGAAGAGGACTTGGTTTTGGTCTGAAAAACGTTGAAAAGCAAAAATTCAAGAAATTCCACAATGGACCGTCTATTGCGAAGAACTTATATGCAAAGTGCTTTACTTGTGATAGTGTAGGTCATACTTCATACTATTGTAAATTTAGGAACACTAAAATCAAGTTTAAACAAGTGTGGGTTCCTAAAACAATATTGGCTAACACTAGTGGACCTTGTTGGATTCCAAGGTCACACTTAACACCTTTCATGTAGGTGTGATGGACTTTTGACGAGAAGCGTTAAATTCAATGTTTCATTCTTTTAGCTCCTTCGTCAAAAAGCGACGAGAAGGTATAATTTCTATCCCTCTTTGCATTGCATTGCATACCTTCATAGATTTTTTGTGTGCTTGATTTATTTTGGTTTGTGTGCTTGCATGGATGATTTTTAATGTTTTTATTTCTGAAAATTTTTTTTTTGAAAAATCAAAAATAAAAAAAATTGTGCTTATTGAATCCTCTTATGAATCTCTTGAGTGATATTGTATGAATGATCAGTTCTATCCCTTGTAGAAGTCAATTCATTATTGTTGTAGCTACATGAACATGATGTTATTCTTTTTAGTAGCCATGACATGTCTCATAAGTTTCAAACTTGACTTCTACACCTACATTTGCACTTTCACAATATTTGACTTTTTAGTGCTTTTAGAGATTCTTCTGAAGAATAATGGAAAGTGAATGTAGGAATGATTAATTTCTGAAATTTCTAAGGGATATGATGTGTTTAGCCATGAATTAAAATTGAGCACAAAAGAATGAAAAAAAAACGATATTTGCTCCGTATGAAAAATGGATACACTTCATGGCTAAAACACAACCCACGAGTATCCAACTTGTGCTACATGGGTAATCATTAGCGTTGGTGTATATAACTCGTCAAGCAATGCCATCCCACATTTAAAAGTCCTTTTAGGCCATGTTTTGGGATTCGGTAACTTGAACTCATCTTTGATGAGGTGGGAAAAATCAATCCTAGTGATGTTCATGAAAAGTGGAAAATGTGGATTGATTTGGTTGAATATTTGAAATTGAATCTCCTCTTGTACTTTATTGTCTATATCACTACACTTTCACAAAGGTGGAGAAGTCCAATTATGAAATTCTATGAACTTGAACTGTCTATTATTTGGAATATTCATGCATATTGCACGCTACATTTAATAATGGTTTATTTTTGCATGGAATTTTTTTATGACTTCATTAATTCACTTTTGGTGATTCCAAAGGGGGAGAAAGAAAAGAAAGATTTGTCGGTATTATTTGTTGAAGGGGGAGCTTGAGAAAAATAGTTGAATAAATGCTGAAGGGGGAGCTTAAGAGAAGGGGAGCATGCTGTTATATTTCCTAATTGTTGTGCATGCTTTGTAATGTTTGAATGACTCATCCATACATCATATATCATTACACCCTTCAACACACCTCACACACCCATACTTATTGCTCAAATCTTTTATGAGTTTGTCATCACCAAAAGGGGGAGATTGTTGGAAGCAACGATCTAGGATCTTAGTTTGATGATGACAAACGTGTAGGTATATCTAATGTGTGTGCTCAGTGTATTTCAGGCTTGGCGAAACAATATATTCTCAGTATTTGGCGGAATTGCTATTCTTATAGCATGTTAGGAGAAGAAGGAAGTGAGTGTGCAAAGGAGTTAGACTTGGTCAATATGAAGTGATAAGGTGTGACCAATTCAAATCAAAGAAAGTTGGACTTGGTCCAATGAGGGATGAAATCTCATATCAAATCTTTTAGAGATATCACATTTGATTCTCCTAGCCGAATTTGTATTTCAAATGGAGAAGAGATCAAGTCAAAGCCAATCTCTCCAATCCTAGTCAAATACAAACTTCTACCAATACCTAATCTCCTAGATTGTAGAGATTTTCTCTCATCCCTAGAATATCCCTAGCCGCACAAACAAAAACCCTAGGGGCATCTTATATAAACGCATCATCCTAATGCAAAGATTTTGGGGGTTGAAAAATTATTGGTGCGGCTGATAAAAACACTAACAACCAAAAACCCTAGCCAACTCCAACCTAGGGAATACTCTCTCACGAAAAACACAAAGAGAAAAGAAGAATAAATCCTTGGCCAAGTTCTTAAACTCAAAAAACTCCATTGCTGCAACATCATCCCACAAAACAACGCAAGGCCTCTCCTCCATAAAAGCTTCTAACCCTCAACATTGACAAAACCCCGACCTCTGCGTTTCCAAAAGCTTCTATCCAAAAGCTTCTAAGCTCGAAGAAGCCGACTTCGACATCAACATTGAGAAGCTGATCACTGGAGTAGAGGTCTAGCAGCCGCCAAGGAGGAGTTATCGCCGTTCAAAACACTTCCATCACCATTATCGGAGTTCGCCGCCGTTGTCCACGGAGTACCGCCGTCACCGAAGCCGCCGGAGCTTCTCATCACGCTGTCAAGGCCGCCGACGAAGCAGATCTCCCTTGAAGCACTTCACCGCCCTACGACGCCGCCATCACGTCGGAGAAAGTCAAAACCCTCGTCGCCGTTTTCTGTTGTGCCATCGGACAAGACTGCCGCAGTCGGAGATTACAGTGCACGACTGTCGAAAGGAAGTCACCGCCGTCGCTGTCGAGCGTGAGCACCGCCACCGGAGTCGACAGGCTGCCGTCGAAGAAGACGTCGCTGTGAGGAGCCGCATTCACAAAGTCTGCCGCCGTTTGAAGCCGTTGCTTGCCGCTGTCAGAACCCTCAGCCACCGGAGATATCGAAGCGGAGAAGAGCAGCTGCACGGAGAGCTTTCGCCATCCACAGGCTCATCGCTGCTTCTCTCATCAAAGCCGTCGCCTGCCCTGTTCTGAGACGAAGTCGCCGTGCGCTGGCTGCTTGCACGACGCTTTCGGAGAAATTATCATCGCCATCGCCCTCGAGGAATCACCGCCGCTGCCGCTGTTCGAAGCAAATAAACGCTTGCATGCCTCAGACAAATCAAGAGCCGCACGATCACGCAGCGACGGCTGAGATTAGAGGAGTAGAGATTTGGTGCTGACGTGGCGAGGCAACCGCGTGAACTCGAAATCGCAAAAGGAGCTCTGACGTGGCATGCGAATTATTAAGAGGAGTTGCTTTACGCATAGCCACTTAAATATTAAGTTTGAATTGCTTTGTTTTGTGCACCGACCGAATTATTTGAAGGAGTTGCTGAGCGCACAGACAGCTGATTATTTGGATTTGAACTGAAACTGCTTTGCGCACAGACCAGTGCATATCTTGACATCCAGGAGTCGGATTGAGACACCGTTTGCGTCAGATTGGAGCTGACGACGTGCAGATTGACAGAGACGCCTACACAGACATAAACTGAGCATTTCTAAACTCTAAACTCCTTTATTTGTGTCTTAGTGTAACGTTCTCTGTAGGGGAAACTTTTACCTATTTTTGTGGACTATTTTGGGACTTGTCTAGTTGGGACTAGACAAGTGGGACTAGCTGGTAGAAAGCTTTGCTAGGATTGATAGTGAGAGGAAACACTGTGTGTGGGGTACTGAGAGTCTGGCGAGTGTAGAGGCGTAGAGGGTGCTCTGAGCGTGCTCTAACTTGTGACTTTGTACCTATTGCACTATTCAATCTAGTATTTGCTGTGGGGGCTGGAGTAGGTCGTTGGGACGACCGAACCAGGGTAAATCTGCTGTGTACTCTGTGTCTGCATTTTAGTTACTCTGGTTGTGCTATACCTGCGTGTGATTTCTCGTGGGTTGCACGAGAAATTTTATTAGCCTATTCACCCCCCCTCTAGGCTAGGATCCTGATCCAACACAGGCCAGGCCAAGGAGCCCTACGGTGTCGGCGGTTTCGGCCCCGGCCACCTGCATGGCCGGCCCATACGGGACCGGCGGTAGTTGCATACGGCAAAACCCCCTACTTGGGGGAATCCGGCCTTGGCACGGCCACGGCTCGACTCCGGTAATGGCCGGGGCAAGCCACTACCTCCCACTGCAAAATACGTTTGCAAAATACGTTTTTCAAAATATGTTTTAAAAACGCTTTTCCGCTGCAAGTACTATAAGAGTACTATTGTTTGATACGTGATGGGGAAATATTGAAAAGTTGTTCTAGATGGTGATTGGCATCGCAATGTCCTTTCCGATTCTAGAGCAACACCTTCAATATTTTTCGAAAGTAACTTATCAAATGAAAATTCTTTGCAATGTTTTTGATCGAATTTGTTCTTATGTCTTTTGCAGCATTTTAAAGCTAAAATGTCTTCCGCCGCTAAGAACATCGTCGCTGAGTGAAACAAAGGTGAAAAACTCAACGGCGATAATTACAAGCTATGATCCATCAAGATACAATATGTTCTAGAGGAGCAAGACGTGCTCGAAACTCTGAAGAACATAATGATTGAACCAGAGTTGGGCACTACGGCCCAACACAGAAGAGACAAGGAAGCTTTCGATGCTTGGTCTCGGAAGAACAAGATTGCTCGCATTACGTTGTTGTCCAGTATGGCCGATGACATAATGCGCATCTTCCAAGAGCATGACCTAGCCATGGACATATGCTCCAAGCTAGAGGAGAAGTTTGGTGGCACCTCTGTGTCCAAACTTCGTTCTTTAACTATAAGATTCAATTCGTACAAGAAACGCCCAGATCATTCCATGGGGAAGTATCTGCGACATATGGCGAATCTCATCTCAGAGTTAAAGGATGCAGGTCATGTGCTCACTGATGAGCAACAAATCCAAGCAGTCATACGTTCCCTACCAAATGGGTGGGACCAAATGAAGATGCATCTCACTCATAATGAGAGCATCAAGAACTTCAGCGATGTTTCTAAGCACCTCGAGTTAGAGGAAGAGCGGCTTGCGGCCGCCAAGCCAAGTGCAGAAGTGCACATGGTTGCTAGTTCCTCACACGGGGGAAAGAAACTGAAAAATCGTTCAAAGTTTACTAATGAACGTAATAACCAACCAGAGTCTACCAAGAAACCCAAACATAAGGGTGGACACAAGAAATTGTTGGAAGCAACGATCTAGGATCTTGGTTTGATGATGACAAACGTGTCGGTATATCTGATGTGTGTGCTTAGTGTGTTTCAGGCTTGGCGATCACTATTTGGAGGAATTGCTATTCGTATAGCATATTGGGAGAAAGAGTCTGTGTGTGCACAAAGAAGTTTGACTTGGTCAAAGGAGAGAATAGTGGACCAAGTCAAATTGACTTAGGAGATTGGATTGATTCAAATCAATTTAATATTTGATCAAATCAATTAGATGGATTTGTGTCTACCCATTTCCTATTCAAACAACAAATCAAATCCCATATTGATTGGGTCAAATCCCTAAGCGGTTGACACAACCCTATTACCATTGTCCTATAAATACCCATCTTCTAGGGTTGAAAGGTTGGGCGGCAACAATTTCTTGGAGTGGGGTTTTATTTTGAAGCAGCTGAATTTGTGATTGAAGGCCACACATACACGTTGGAGAGCCGCAACAAATAATTCCCTTGGCATTAACGAGCAAAGATAAGTGTTCTTTAAAAATTAAATAGTATCATCTCACCATTGTCTTGATTCATGTTGTTTTGAAAAATTAATTCTCAGAAATTTGTCAGGAGCCGCACTTGGATTCTTTGACAGCCGCACATTTTTGTTGGGCTCACTTCCCTTATGAAATATCTCCAAGCACATCTCCTTTTTTAGTGGCTTGCTGAATTATCCTTTTGGTGTTGTGAAAAATCTCTTCCTTTTGAAAGTCAGCATCAAAAAAAAATTCACAGGAGCCACTCGTTTTCAAAAGGGTAGTAGATCATTAACAAAGGTAAGTGGTGTAACTTTTTTTATTAAAAGGAATTTAAGTTGCCTTTGTTTTTTTTTGCAGGGTGAAAATCATCAGAGGTGCCGGCCATATCACTGTTGACAAGAACAGTAAGTTGGCAAGAATAAAAAAAAATCATTTTCTCAAGCCGCAACATGGGCTACCGCACAAATCAAAGATGAGTTTTTTTTAAATATTAAACAAAGCTTCTCTATCACAAATTGTTAATTTGTTGCAGAGCCCCTCAGACTTATTATAACCAAGCCTACACATTTTCTTTAGCACCATCCAAAAGTTTTCTTTTGAAGTGGGCCTGGCCATTATAATAATAATAGAACAAAGCTTCATGCTGTGAAACATTTTTTTGTGTTTGCCGATTATCAAGTCACGCATGGCACAAGCTTTGTTTTCTTTGACTGCCTTGTGCCGTTTTTTTGGAATGTTTGTTTCTCAAAACAATATTTTTTTGTGAGGGTACAGGCCGAAATATCTTTTAGTGCGAAAACTGCAATTACTTTTGAGGTGGTCTTCAACAAATATTAGCAGGGCAGCTGCAAGATCAAATCAACCCAAGTGCCGCAACCTTGTCTCTTTAAGAATCCAGAGGCCAGCCATCAATTTCTGTGACAGCTTTTGCATCAAATAACTGAAGGAGGCAGCAAGTTCCATAGACTGCAACTTTTGGAGGGAGAGTTGAGAGCAAGCTTCTGACATCAAGAATTCATTGCCTCGACTTCAGAGAACCGAGCTGCTGAGGAGACTACTACTACTTGCCAGACGACATCTGGCCCGTGCTGATTGACGAAGACATCGCTGCTACACAAACTGAGCCTTCTAAACTCTGTTCTTTATTATTTTGTGTAGTTGTGATACATCTTCGTAGGGGAAACTTTACAATCTTTTGTGACTATTTTGGGACTTGTCTAGTTGGGACTAGATAAGTGGGACCCAGCTAGTTTGGGACTAGCTGGTAGAAAGCTTTGCTAGGATTGATAGTGAGAGGAAACACTGTGTGTGGGGTACTGAGAGTCTGGCGAGTGTAGAGACGTAGAGGGTGCTCTGAGCGTGCTCTAACTTGTGACTTTGTACCTATTGCACTATTCAATCTAGTATTTGCTTTGGGGGCTGGAGTAGGTCGTTGGGACGACCGAACCAGGGTAAAATCTGCTGTGTACTCTGTGTCTACTTTGCATTTCTCTGGTTGTGTTTTTAACTGCGTGTGATTTCTCGTGAGTTGCACGAGAATTTTTTATTAGCCTATTCACCCCCCCCCCCCTCTAGGCTAGGATCCAGATCCAACAGAAATGGCACAAGAAAAAGGACTTGAAGAAGATCAAGTGTTTCAAGTGCAACAAGTTAGGTCACTATGCTCGTTCATGTACGAGTGGAGGTGACGAGGTAACTTGTAATAATACTAGTTACATATGTGTTTCTAGTTCAATATTTCTTATAGAATCTAATCCTTTTTGGATAATTGATTCAGGTGCCACCGACCACATAGCAAGGGACAGACAGTCCTTCGTGGAGTATCACCGGATACCCCAAGGAACGAAGTGGATCTATGTAGGAAACACCACACGTGTTGAAGTAAAAGGCGTTGGGACGTGCAAGCTTGTCTTGGACAACGGCCGCACCATCCTACTTCATGATGTTCTCTTCGCTCCGGATATTCGAAGGAATATTATATCTGTGGTCGTTTTAATGGGTCTTGGTTATAGTTGGTTCTTTCATAGTTGTAAAGTGGACTTATCTTGTAATAATTCTTTAATTGGTTCTGGGTATGTTTTCAAAGGGTTTGTTGTATTAAATACAATGTATGATTCCTCATTTTATAATGAAAATTTCCTTGTTGCAAATTCATCAAATTATGAGTCAAATATAATTTGTTTGCATGCAAGGCTTGGTCACATTGGACCAACACGAATGGATAGACTTGCCAAACGTGGCCTTCTATCCAATGTTTCAAAGGTCGAAATGTCGACTTGCGAACATTGCCTTATAGGGAAATCGTGTCACAAGCCGGTTGGAACCGGCACAAGGGCCGAGGTTCCATTACAGTTCATCCATTCGGACATATATGGTTCGATGAATGTCAAGACAAGACGCGGGAAGTCCTATTTCATCACTTTTATTGATGACTTCACCCGATTCGGTCATATCTATTTGATATCCCACAAAAATGAAGCATTAACCTGCTTTAAAAACTATATGAATTTGGTGGAAAATCAATTAGAACGCAAGATTAAGGTCTTGCGAACCGATAGAGGCGGTGAATATCAATCAGCAAGTTTTAAGGAACTTTGTGATGAAAAGGGCATAGTTCATCAAATAACTATGCCTTATACTCCACAACAAAATGGTGTTGCTGAAAGGAGGAATAGGACTTTGATGGAAATGGTCCGTTCAATGATGGCGCAAGCTAACTTGCCAATCACCTTTTGGGGTGATGCATTATTGACGGCTACCTTCATCTTGAACCGCGTACCCTCGAAATCAGTTAGCTCCACTCCTTATGAGTTGTGGAACCAAAGGTCTCCTGACTTAAGCATATTAAAACCTTGGGGGTGTGCATCCTACGCACATATTTCCTCCCATAAGTATGGAAAACTTGGGCCAAGGGGGAGGAAATGTATATTTATACGATACGCAGAAAACTCCAAAGGTTATATTTTCATTGGTCAGGAAGACAATAGAGGACTAATTGAATTTGAATCAAGGGATGTTACTTTCTTGGAAAATGAGTTTCCAAGACAGGGTGAGATAAGTCAGGACTTATCTCTATTTGAGGTTTATGATCAAGAAGGATTACCTCATTCGAGTGGGAGAATTCTTGGTGAAGACAAAAATACGTTTCAACCTTCACCAATGGATGGTGAAGACGAAAATACCTTTCAACCTTCACTAATGGATGATACGAATGATGCGAATCCTATTCCATATGGGAATAATGATCCAAATGGGAGCAATTCTAACCACATTCCAAGTGGGAGTGATATTAGAATTGATCCAAATTCGAGTCAACAAGGACTTGAAGAATCTCAAATACGACGTAGTAATCGTACAAGGTTAACTCCTCTAAGATTTGAGGATGAATTCCCACAAACCTTTATGACTTTACTACAAGATGATGACGAGCCTGCTACTTTCAAACAGGCCGTATCATGCCCTGCAAAAGACAAATGGGTGGAAACGATGAAGGAGGAATTAGAATCCATGAAAATTAACCGAGTCTGGGACTTGGTTGACTTACCCAGAGGACGTAGAGCTATTGTGAACAAATGGGTTCTCAAGATCAAGCATAAGGCTGATGGTTCTATAGAAAGATATAAAGCTTGCCTTGTAGCGAAAGGTTTTACGCAACAGGAAGGGATAGACTACGAAGAGACCTTCTCACCTGTTGTTTGTTTTATCTCGATTCGCTTGATTCTGGCTTTGGTAGCTTGCTTAGACCTCGAATTACATCAAATGGATGTAAAGACTGCCTTTCTCAATGGAGAATTGGACGAGGAGATCTATATGGAACAACCAACAGGGTTTGTAAAAGAAGGAAACAAACATAAGGTTTGTAAACTTCGTAAGTCCATATATGGTCTTAAACAATCCTCGAGGCAATGGTATATACGATTTCAAGAAGTTGTCTTATCAAATGGTTTTACCATGCTTGATGAAGATAACTGTGTATATATCAAGAGGATCAAAAGCAAGTATGTTATTATGTCTCTATATGTAGATGACATTTTGATAGCCGGAAATGACAAAGGCTTTGTGATGGATATCAAGGCTTGGCTTTCATCAGTATTTGAGATGAAAGACATGGAAGAAGCCGCATATATCCTTGGAGTTAAGATTTCAAGGAATCGTTCGAAGAAACTTCTTTCTCTTTCACAAGAGACTTATATAAAGAAGGTTCTAGAACGTTTTAATATGCAGGACTGTAAGTCCATTGATACTCCTATAAGCAAATGCGATAATTTATGTCTGAAAATGTGTCCAAAGAACCAAAAGGAAAAGGAAATTATGGAAAAAGTTCCATATTCCAGTGCAGTTGGTAGTCTTATGTACGCTATGATGTGCACAAGACCGGACATCTGTTTTGCCATTGGAATGGTAAGTCGTTACCAATCCAATCCAGGGCAAGCACACTGGAAAGCGGTTAAGAGGATAATGCGGTATCTTAAAGGGACTACGGACTATGCTTTATGCTATCAAGGAAATGCCTTGAGGCTCGAAGGCTACACTGATGCTGATTGGACGGGTGATCTCGATGAGCGACGATCGACCTCAGGACATGTTTTTCTACTCGGATCTGGTGCAATATCCTGGAGTAGCAAAAAGCAATCCTGCATCGCACTTTCAACTATGGAAGCCGAATTTGTAGCATTTAGCATGGCGGTCCAAGAAGCTGTTTGGCTTAGGAAGTTCTTAGACAAGCTAATTGATGCAAGTGACTCAGGTACTGTACCAATATACAGTGACAGTCAAGCATCTATAGCCTATGTCAAAGATCCAAAATTTCATTGTAAGACCAAACACATTGATATCCACTACAAATTTGCAAAAGACTATGATAAGAACAAGAAGGTAGACATTAGATACATATCTACGCATGAGATGATAGCGGATCCGCTTACGAAGGCGATCTTTGTTTTACAAACACTTATCATCTCAAGGATTGCGTAAAAGCTGAGTTGTATCAATGTATTCCCATGTCTATGAAAGATCAAATTTAATAAAAGAATAAGTTCTTTTTTTGACATTACATGTGAGTTTCTTGAAAATGTTTGTGTACATTTCTTTTAAATCTCAGCTATTTTTAGTATGTCAGACAGATTGAGGTTGACTCTCTCACATGAGCAACCGCCTTTATTCTATCAGACGGATAAAATAAAGATGAGACCTGTTTAAAGTCAAAATCGTCAAACGGATGATTTAGAGTCATGACTTAAACAAAATGGTCGTATGAAAGATCTGCATCACATGGATGCTTAAAAAAATCTAAGAAGATTTTTAATCTTATCTGTCTTATGCGGGATGTGGGTCCAGGAGATTACTGAGTAGTAAAAGGGACTCAAAGTCAGACATTGTGGTGTCTGATCATCATCCTTACAACATCATTAAGACATACGCTCCCTGGGAAAGGAGTGATGTTGTAATACGTATTCATACTACGTATGCATTTGACCATTGGGTTAGAATAGTAATTGTGTTTACTATTATGTGAGACCCAAAGACCACATGGGTCTTAACTACTTACCCTTATGGACTCTAATTGGTTCCTTTAGATTTGACTGGGTGATCGCTATCTTAGCATGTTGCTTATGGACTATGGTAAATTCGGTCCGGCGGGGCATGTTAGAAAAGCGAGTCAAGTCAAGATCGAAAGGATCGCAAGAAGAGGAAGATTAATTTCATATTCACATTTGGACTTTGGAGATTCAAAGCTGGCCAGCCAATTGTAATCCAGATGAGATTCAATTGTTGAATATAAAGTATAAGAAATGTGAAGAAATTATCTAGGGTAAAACATGCGTTGATCTACTCAACTTTGCACCCCAAAGAGTGTTGTGTATCTCTAACAAGTGCACAACAGCAGACTCTATGCGCATGACGGTCACACGGTCTATTTCTCGGTATGATAAATTGAAGAACTAAAGAAAAAAAATGTTTCCTTACAATCCCCTCAAGTGTGAGTGGGAGATGTTGGATATGGACGACATGTATACACTCATGAGGGGATGTATGAGGGTATACGGACCTCAGATGTCGCGTGCATGAAAGCATGTACGAAGGGAACCTTTTCATGTGTGAAAAGGACCACTCGATAAGTGGAAAAAGTCACTTTATAAGTGCAAAAAGGCACTTGATAAGTGCATAATGAAGAGGATAAGGAAATGTGCTAATATAGGCTAATAAGCTTATATATGGTTATTTCCTACAATAACTACCCCTAAAGCCTATAAATAGGACCCAAGGGTAAGGCTTTTAAGGCTAATCCTTAATGCCATAAGTTTTGCATAAGGCAAACTTTTCTTCTTCTCCCTTCCATTTAGTTCTTCATCCAAATAGAGATTTAGACGGTGTAAACTCTGCTTCGATCCTCTGTGACGAAGTAACGACCGTTGTGGCGAATCCGAGGGCAAAGTTCAGAGACTACAGTGCAGCGTACGCTAACGTAAGTTCTCTTTCGATCCTCCATCTGCGCAATGGGATCCTATAAAGACATGGTCCAGGTAGTTGGATTCGTCAGCAGGTACATGGTGAATCTAGGGAAGGAATACTGGCAGGCCGTGAAATGGTGTAACGGCCTGTATTTTAGGCGTGTTTATTTTCCTGTGTGCCTGTATTTTATTTCAGTCGTCCAAGTGTTTTTCGTCTGTTTGTTTTTTCTACGCGTCAACGTGAGCGCATCTCTGTTTTAAATTTTTACCATACCGTAATTAGTTACTTTTATCTTAATTAATTCCTCTTAACCTAACCGTACCCACCTACCCTAATCAAAACCCTAACCCTACACCATTAACCCACCGTATGAATCGGTGAGATCCTACACCATTAACCCACCGTATGAATCGGTGAGATCCTACACCATTAACCCACCGTATGAATCGGTGAGATCCAACATGCAACCCCCACAGACAACTTACCCTCATAATCGTAACCCATTTCATTGTTTTAAAGAAACGACAATAGCAGCACAGCAACATCAGGATCCTCCCCTCCCTCTTTTGTTCTCAATCAACGAACCCCAAAACAGCAAAATCAACCCCAATTTCCTACAACTACAACAACATCATCATACCCTTTCTTCTCCTCTTCACCCAAAATCAACACCCCAATTCAAATCCAAATCAGAAATTGAGAAGACCATATCTGAGATCAAAATCAATTAGAAATTGAGGGAGGGAAGATCTGAATTCAGATCTAAAATTGGGTCTGGAACTTCAACAAATTCAATCCACGATCTCCCCCCTCCCCCACTTCCATTCTTCATCCTCCCCTCCTCTTCCCGCAGCCCCCGCGTGCCACCCGACTCCGCTGCCAGCTGCCCGTGTGCGCAGCTGCACCACCCCAGACCCCACGTGCACGCTGCCTGTTGCGCCGCCAGTAGCCATGTGCGCACTGGCCCCGTAGCATACCATGGCCGCCCGTACAGCCCCGCTGCTGCCGGATCAACCTGTACGTGCACAACTGCAGCCTGCCGCCGGATCAGCCCACCCCCGCTGCCGCCATGTGCTCTGCCTTCCCCTCCTCTACTGAGCCCCCTTTGATCTCCCTACCCTGCAAAAGAAAGAAGAAAGAAAAGAAAAGAAAAGAAAGAACAAAGAAGAGGAAACAGAGGCAAGTGAGAAAAAAGGGGGGGTTTTTAATTAAGTGATTTGAGGGGATTATATTAAGTTATGGAAATTATATTAAGTTATAGAATTATAAAGTTTTAAATTATTAAAGTTAATTAAGTTATTTTAAATTATTTAGAGTTAAATAAGTTTTTTAAGTTATTAATGTTAATTTAATTATTTGGGGGTTATTTGGGTTATGATGGTTATTTAAGTTAAGTTATTATATTATATTATAGGTATATTTTATATAACAATATGTTATTATAGTAATAGTATGTTATTATATTAATAGTAAGTTAAATACTTAAGTGCATACTAGAACAGTTTAATATATAAGTATGTACTAGTCATAACCCCTGCCCGTGGGCACGGTGCATTTAAGATATTTTTCCGCGAAAACTTTGTCCCCCAAAAAATATTTCTATAGCCAAAATTTAAAAGAACAACAAATTAGCGTAAAAAAATTTAGAGGCACGACCGCCTTCGGCAAGAAACAATAAATTCGGTGCTCCTTCGGCGCAGAACAACAAATTAGCGTATAAAAATTTAGCGGGCGCCTTCGGCGCGGATAGGTTGGTTAGACCTCTGCTTGACGCCCAAAAAACTCAGCCCGCCTATTTGAACGCACATTCCCTGTATTTTTTTTGGGTTTCAATTTTTTTGGGGTCAGCCGAAATAAGCTCAGCCGATATAAAGTTCTCTTTTGCATACTTGTAATTTAAGTTGCATATTTTTTGGGTTTCATTTTGTGTGTGTGTTTTTTGGGTCTCATTTTTTTGGTCATTTTTGAATGAAGAGTATTAAATGTTGATGGTGCCAATTTCAAAAAAGAAAAGCTTTTGTATTCTCCCAACAAATTTTCCCCCAACCCAAAAAATTTTCCCCCCAAAACTTGATGTGACATTGCCACATAGGACAAAGTTCAAAAACAGCTCTCAATTGTAATATAGATGGTAATTATATTAGTATTTAACTAGCTTAAAGACTTTTAGCCTGATAATGTGACTCTAATGACGCAGATACATCTGCGTCTTCCCTACAAACCCAACGACACAAAAATCACCAAACAGGCAAGTGTGCATTTTCTGCATGTATTAAATACCGCTTCATTTAATGCAACACCAACTTCATATGTTTATTTGTTGTGTATTGCAAGATAAAAACCTCTCTCTCTCTCTCTCTCTCTCTCTCTCTCTCTCTCTCTCTCTCTCTCTCTCTCTCTCTCTCTGTGTGTGTGTGTGTGTGTGTGTGTGTGTGTGTGTGTGTGTGTGGATATTTTAGTAAGTTAACTGATGACGCCTTGTAAATTGCAAACATTTCTAGACATGTATGGATAACTTGACCCGCAGGAAAAATCATGACTATTGCAGGTCGATTTGGCTAATCATGGATATTGTAGGCCAAAATTTGGCTATCGTGTGGGCCAGTTTGGCTAGTCTGGCTCGTGTTCCAGTATTATAAATCATGCGGGTCAATTTGACTGATTCTGGCTCGTGGTCTAGAAAAGTACACTTATGTGGGGTTGGGTTCGCAGGCACTAGTCAGTAGTAAAGGGTCACTTCGAGGGTACGAGAAGGTAGATTCACTTGCTAGCCGCCTAACGACATGAACCTTAGTCACTAAATTGAAAAAACTCATGAACATCTTGAAAACGCTATATTGAACATGTATTGTCACGCCCCGCTTCCCTAAAATGGAGGCGAGACGTGAGGAGGTCCGCACGAGAGTGGAGCTGTGAAGCCCCAAACCCGATAAGCGTCAATAAAACATAAGCAGGTCCCTGTAACCACAACGGAGCAACAATAATAATAAAAGGAGAGACAGAAATAAAATTCTCATATCTCATAAATTGTCCAACATGAAATAAGTTCAACATCCAGAAAAGCCACCAGGCTAAAAGAAAGAGTCTAAGGCCCAGAACAAGGCTAACAAAACCAACAGCATAACAAAGTATAGGTGCCACGCACCGACAGCAAAACAGCAGTCTAAATAAAAAGGGAAACACAACGAAAACACTAGGACTGGTCCCCAGTGTCCACGTACTCCCCGTCAAACACAAGCTCGGGCTCGGCGTCAGCAAACACCTCGTCCTCAACAAGGTACTCAGGCTCGGGATCTAACATGTGTCACCCAAAAGAGTAAAGGGGCACATGTCAGCAAGTCTAAAAGACTTGGGCAAGGAAACTGGAAGTAAGGCAACTAGCAACCTAGTAGTTATAGTATGCATGACATGGCAGTTATAACATGAGTGCACAAGTACGACATGGTGAACAATAAGTACAAGAGAACAATTATCGGTACAAGACAAGAGTAGCCAAGCTACTAACAATCTCAATCAATTCACTATTCACGTTTCACGTTGTTTGTAGATGTTTACGCCCTTCAGCTGAATGGTACAACATTCACGCCGATCGGCACTAAACACTACCCCACCCCAGAGTTTACGCCTTACAACTGCAGTTGCTGATCAGGCAGACTCCCAGTTGAATGGCCGCTTAACCCTTACCCCATCCCACACGTAAACAAGCCAGGGTCCCTGTACATGAGCCCAGCAAGTGAGCCAGGGTTGCCCCGCACGGGAGCTTGTTTTCCTAGTTCACAATTCAATATCGAGCGTTGGGGTTAGCAACTCATTATGCTCGCTTCTGGTCACGAGCCAGGAAACACAAGTATTGTAGCGATGCTACGCAATCACGGGATCACTTAAAGAATGCAATGACATGACAATTAATTTACGTACCGTTAATGGAATTTAAACATGACATGGCAATTGTGCAACATGATATATGTCGGATCTAGCTTCGTTGTCAAGCTAGTTCCTAAATTTGCGCCTAGGCGAGTATCATTTCGTCGCCTAGCCTCTTTTACGCCTACAACAAGCAAAATGGCCTAAAACATGGCCTAAACCCTAAGTGGCAAGTTTCACTTGCCTAGCACCGGGGATGACGATCACGAAGGTTCGTCTCGCGGATGCTAAACTACGGGGAAATCGCTGTTAAGGGGAAACAATCATCAAAACAACATCCATTTCATTAGGGTTTCATAAAAATACAAATAGGTTATGAAAACATCAAGAGATCGATTTCTTACCGTGAGGAGGCGAAAGAAACACTCCGGAGAACCTAGGGCCCAGATCTGGAAACCAATGGAGAAGTTTGGGAAACTAGGGTTTTTGGGGGATTTTGGGGATTTGATGAGATTTTGGGGAAGATGAGAGGTAGAATGAGTTGATGGAGGGTTTAGATGATGGATTTAGGGCTTGGAATGAAGGAATAAGGGTTTGAGGAAGATGGGGGCTCAATGGGGGAGAAACTAGGGTTTTGGGTCGAGTGGAGGAAGAAGAAAACGTTTGGGAGGGGTATAAATAGGTTGGGCTGGCGGCTGCCCAGAAATTAGGGTTTTAACACAGACTAGTCGGTCAAAGAGCAACCACTGACCGACTAGTTTGGCAACTAGTCGGTCGGTCGACCAACGCAGACCGACTAAGTGTAAACAGTAACTTCTGAACGAAAATAGGATTTGGATTTAGTCGGTCGATGAACAAATACTGACCGACTAGTTTGACAACTAGTCGGTCGAGAGATGAACTTAGACCGACTAAGAGTGAACAGTATTGATACCAAAAATAAGATGATGTGTTAGTCGGTTAAAGAAGCATTGCCGACCGACTAGTTTGCAACCTAGTCGGTCAACCAACGTTCTTAGACCGACTAACGATAAACAGTAACTCCTGAGAAATTTAGAAAGCTAACTAGTCGGTCCAAGAAGGATTGCCGACCGACTGGATCGTCATCTAGTCGGTCGGTGCCCCTTCTTACACCGGCTAATAAGCACCAAAAGTTCCGATACGGAGCGCGGAGCTCCGGGATCGATTCCTAAGACTCCTAGGCTTGATCTAACAGTAAGATACGACCGTTATGAAGCCCGTCACGAATGACATACTTCGAAATCGATGATCCTAAGGAAGAAACGAGAAAACACGACGAAACGATCGAAAATGAAAGCTACGGAGACGAAAACCACACAAAAGGAGAAAATCCACCAAAACATATATTATATTATAATAGATCCAGATACATGAAAACCAGTCGTTACATCCTCCCCAACTTAAGAAAAATTCCGTCCTCGGAATTTTCAAACACTCACGTGTCCGGAAACAAAAGTGGGAAACGCTCTCGCATCTCATCCTCATTCTCCCAAGTAGACTCTCCAGGTGAGCCGTGTCGCCACATCACCCTCCCAAGATTGACAATCTTGTTCCGAAGCGATTTCTGACGCCTGTCCAGAATCTGCACTGGATGCTGGTCATACGTCAAATCGGGGCGAACGGTAATCTCCGAAAAATCCACAGCATGAGATGGATCGCTAATGTATCGACGAAGTTGCGACACATGGAAAACATTATGAACTCCTTCCATAGATGGCGGCAAGGCCAAGCGATAAGCTACCTCGCCAACCCTCTCCAAAATGTCAAACGGTCCAATGTATCGCGGGCTCAACTTCCCTCGCTTCCCAAAACGGATCACACCACGATTCAGGGAAATCTTCAAGAACACATGGTCGCCCGGCTGAAACTCCAAAGGACGACGTTTAGCATCCGCCCAATGCTTAAAACGGTCCTGAGCAATTCTCAACCTCTCCCGAATATTCCTGACGATATCCACGGCCTCCACAATCATCTCAGGTCCCAACAACTCCCGATCACCAACGTCATCCCAGCTCAATGGAGATCGACATTTCCTCCCATAAAGAGCGGCGAAAGGCGCCATGCCAATACTCGCCTGGAAGCTGTTGTTGTAAGAGAACTCTACCAGATGTAGATGGTCCTCCCACGAACCCTTGAAATCCAACATGCACACCCTCAGCATGTCTTCCAAAATCTGAATCGTCCTCTCGGACGGGCCATCCGTCTGCGGATGGTACGCCGTGCTGAAACTCAGACGCGTACCCAAACTCTTTTGCAAACTCTGCCAGAACTGAGATGTGAACCTCGTGTCTCTGTCTGACATGATACTCACGGGGACTCCATGAAGTCGCACGACTTCCTGCACGATTCACGTTACATCACTATCCAAACTAGGAAAAAGGAAATAAAAACGGAGAGTAAAAGAATTTTACCTCCATATATCTCCTTGCTAGCGCCTCAGTGGACTGTCCCACTCGGAACGGAATAAAGTGCGCAGATTTGGTCAATCGATCTACGATCACCCAAATCGCGTCATTCTGCTTCGGACTCCGAGGTAGTCCAGTCACGAAATCAATAGTGATGTGTTGCCATTTCCACTCCGGAATCGCAAGCGGTTGTAGCAACCCGGCCGTACGATGATGCTCCGCCTTCACTTGCTGGCAAACCAAGCACTTGGCTACACTCCGAGCCACACTCCTCTTCATACCATGCCACCAATAATTCAGACGAAGATCCTGGTACATCTTGGTGCCACCAGGATGCACAGAATACGGCGAACTGTGTGCCTCCACCATCAATTCCTCTCTAATGTCCCCAGCCGGCACACACAACCTGGCTCCAAACCTCATAATGTGATTCGGGGTGAATATTGCGTATTTAACCCCCTAATTAGTCCTATGATGTGCCTATATAATACTTAATTGCTCTCTAAAATGTGCGTATTTTGTACACCATTATTTATTAGAGAAATCACATTATTTGTGCACAAAACACGAATTATATTGAGTATTTCTGCATTTTTATATTTTTCTTAGCATCGTCTCGATCTCACGATTCCAACGACTATTTATTTGTATTTTTCTGAGATCTGTGCTAATTTCTATGAATTTTTGAATGCAGAATACCAATTAAATGAAGAAATACGGAAGAAATACGTTGAAAATACGTAAATACGGTCGCCGCACGATTTTTGGCACGACACGTGGCATCATCACGATCGCTCACGCCTCATCCGACGGCTCACGCGCGCTGCTCAGTATGCGGGCGACGTGGAGCGTTCCTAGCCGTTGGATTACAATCCAACGGTCTGTAAGCAATCAACTTCAGCGATCGGATGCGGATGGAGCAGCCACGTGGCAGCATCTCGAGCTCCCCCGCTCGAATCGAACGGCCTAAACGAATCCGCATTCGAAATCAAAAATGAATCGCAGCGGCGTGAGATCGGCCGTTGGATCGCGATCCAACGGCCAAGAATCACCCCGCAAATTCGCAAACGCAGCCGCCTCCGCTTGGCGACGTGGCACGATCACGATCGTCGATCGTTCGATCGGACGGTCAGGGTTCATCCCGATTCGAATACGGAGATAACGAAGCGGGTTTGGGCGTGCGGCGGCGAAAGATCCGATTAGGAATGCCACGTGTCGCGCTGTGGGCGAATCCCGCTCGATCCAACAGTTCATATTTGCGCCACTCGGAGATAATGGTGCGGGTGCGAAAAAATAGCGGGTTTAGACCCGTTAAGCCCTCAAACCCGCAATGTTAATATATAAGCGTATTTCTAGGGTTTTTGGGGGTATTCTGGCGTATTTTGGGACTTTTGGAGCGGCTACTGTGCGTATTTCTCCAGGAGAAAACTCTGAAAATTTTCAGAGACTATTCTTCCTATTCTCAGAGAGTTTTGGGTTCTAAGGAGGAGATTTGGTGATAATTTCTTGAACTTATACCCCGTATTTGGTGTATTTCTTTGTATTTTGCTATCTAAACGATGTATTTTGCTATCAAAACTGATTTTTATTGCACCATGCGTGGCTAATCTCTTTGTGCTATGGTTGTGATGTAGTTAGGAGTATGTAGTTGCTAAATCTCATGTCTTTAGCCCTATTATCATGTCCAAATTGCTAGTTTTGTTGATTTCTACAACGTATTTGATGGGTATTTGCTTACTATCGATATTGTTGATGTGCCCTATGGCTAGGCCCTGATAAGGCTAGCCAATTTGTGTTCTCTAATCTGAACTTATCGCTGCGATTATTGTTTAATGAGATCAACATTGCTAGTAATACGTTTAAGGCTATTTTGACTAGTTTTCATCGATTTATCTTCCGACGCCTTCACGCCTTGACCGGGTGAAGCGTCGTGTGACATTGAAAGACATGAAATTTCAGCGACTATAAACTCCTAATGAACTCACGACCGTAGCATACTTGTCTCATTGAATACCAAACTTTCGTGATACCGTAATACTTTTAGGAACCACTTTCTTTGCTACAAATCCGTACACTATTTTTCACCTTCACAGAGGTGGTCGTTTTCTTAACCGTATATTATATTTGATTAGTTGAATTTGTGTCATCTCAGGTCGACTTGTCCCGAGGATTCGACTCTGGACTCTCCAGATACTACTTGCACGATCTCCTGCGCTTGGGAGTAAAGCTCACATTGTTTTGAGAGAGGCAAGTTTTTGGCGCCGTTGCCGGGGACAACGGTATCTTTGATCCACATTTTCAGCTTTTCAGAGGAGTACTCGGTGAGATCCTTCCACTTTATAGCTTAGTTTTATTATTGAAAACAAAAAAAAATATCGCTTTGCTAGTTTATGTGGCATAGGACCTCCACTTCACACAGATTGATAAGAATTGAAAATATGGCTAATAATAACGAACAACCTCTTGTACACCCACAAGAACTACCATTGAGTGCTACTTATATGCCCACTAGAGTTGCTTCTGAGTCATGCATTGTTTTGCCTGAGGGTGCTCATTCTTTTTCGCTTAAAGCTGGGGTGATCCAGATCCTTCCCTCTTACCATGGAGAGGATAGGGAAAACCCTTACTTGCATATTAAAACGTTTGAAGAAGCATGCTCTACTCAGTTGGATGGAAAAGTTAGTAATGATGTTGTTTATCTTAAACTTTTTCCATTCTCATTGAAAGACAAGGCAAAGAATTGGTTCAATGCATTGCCTCCTAGATCTATTACTTCTTGGCTTACCATGCAAACTGAGTTTCTGAAAAAATTCTTTTCTTTGGCCAGGACTCAAGCTTTAAAGAGGCATATCATGTCTTTTTCACAAAAGGAAACTGAAGCATACGATCAAACTTTGGAAAGATTTAAGGAGCTTCTGTTGGCGTGCCCACATCACGGTTTTGACAAGGGACGAACCATTGGATTCTTTTACGATGGATTGCAGCCGAATACGAAGCAATATGTAGAGATGATGTGCAATGGAGCTTTCTTTGAGAAGACCCCGACGGAGGCTTGTGCATATTTGGAGAACATTGCAGAGAATGCAAGAAGATGGGAGCCACCTTCAGAATTTGACAGGTCCATGACTACACATCAAACAAAAGGTGGCTTGCAGTCTTTGAAGCCTGAAGATGCATTGATGGCACAAGTGGAGGCATTGGTGACGCAAAAGCTACAAAATATTGATCTCAGGGCAGCAAAGGCAGTCACATCAGAGCCATACTGCGTCATATGCGAGAAGCCAGTTCATGATACTACCGTCTGCCCACTAATCCCAGCAATTAAAGAATTGGGCAGAAATCCAGAATCAGAGGTGAATTGGGTGGCAAATCAAAGCTACAACGCCAATTGGAAGAACCCATCAAACCAAGGAGGTGCTTCATATCAGCAGAAGCAGCAGACATCCACTCCCTATTACCATCCCAATCACTCCAATTATCAAGGGAAAAGGGAGCAGAACAATGAAATTCAGAGTCTCACTGCTGCAGTTCAACAGATGGCTCAGATGCAACAACAGCTCACTGAGAATTTTTCAAGATTTATAGCATCACAAGACAAAGGTAAATTACCTGCTCAGCCTATTGCAAATCCTAATACGAATCCCTCTTCTTCTTTTTCAGGAAACAACGTCAAACCATGTCAGGCAGTGACTACATTGCGTAGCGGACGTGAAATTGAAAAACCAGAAATGCCTAGACATGAACAACCAGTTGAAGAGAAAGAGGAGGCACAAGCACCTGAAAGTTTGCAGGTTGAGGAAGAGGTAGCAGAAAAAGAGCCAGAACCATATTTACCTCCAGCTCCATTCCCACACAGACTTGCTCCACCATCAAAAGACAGGTATCAGGCAGAGATAAGAGATATCTTCAAGCAGGTAAAAATTAATATCCCATTACTTGATGCAATCAACCAAGTGCCTGCATATGCTAAATTTCTGAAGGAGCTATGCACTGTAAAGCGGAGTCTAAATGTGAAAAAGAAAGCATTCTTAACACAACAGGTAAGTGCAATGGTACAACATGACACTCCTCCTAAATATAAGGATCCAGGTTCTCCTACTATCCCATGCATTATAGGAACTAAGAAATTTGGAGATGCTTTACTTGATTTGGGATCTAGTGTTAATATTTTACCTTATTCTGTTTATGTGCAGCTTGGATTGGGGGAGCTGAAGAAGACACCTGTGGTTTTACAGTTAGCAGACAGGTCGGTAAAAATCCCACGAGGATGCGTGGAGGATGTGTTGGTCCAGGTTGACAAATTCTATTATCCCGTGGACTTTATCGTCCTTGATATTCATGGGCCACAATCAGGTAATTGCACTCCGATTATATTAGGACGTCCATTCCTAGCAACTTGCAATGCTATGATAAACTGTAGGGATGGACAATTGAAGATAAGCTTTGGTAACATGAAACTTGAGCTAAACATTTTTAAATCATGTAAGTTACCTGCGAATGTTGATGACGTGAAAGAGGTATGTTTTATTGAGAGTTTAATTGAAGATTATTTTGAGGCTAAGTATGAATGCCCGTCAAATTTTATTGATTATAATTTCGAAGATATTGATGAATCCTATTTTGTGCAGGGCAAAAATGAAAGATCAAGGGATGCATGGGTGCCAAAGTTCGAGACATTGCCAGTGGAATGGCCACCACAACAACCTTCAGAGATTGAGCATCCAAAGCTGGAATTGAAGCCTCTGCCAGACTATTTGAAATACGCTTTCCTTGGAAAGGAGGAGACCTTCCCTGTGGTAATATCCTCTAAACTCACACCTGAACAAGAAAGTGCTTTGATCGATGTGCTTAGGGAACACAAAGGGGCCATTGGATGGTCTATTGCGGACATTACAGGTATAAATCCCTTAATTTGCACTCATCATATTTATCTTGAGGATGATGCCAAACCAACATGTGAGATGCAACGTCGATTAAATCCTACTTTGAAAGAGGTTGTTAAGGGGGAGATTCTTAAGCTACTTGCTGCAGGTATAATATATCCTATTTCAGACAGCAGATGGGTTAGCCCTATACAGGTGGTTCCGAAGAAATCAGGCCTCACGGTGGTAAGAAATGAGAGTAATGAACTTATACCTATGCGGACCACCACAGGTTGGAGGATGTGTGTTGATTACAGGAAGTTAAATGCTAAAACACGAAAAGATCACTTTCCATTACCTTTCATTGATCAAATCTTGGAAAGAGTAGCAGGTAACGAATTTTATTGTTTTCTAGATGGTTATTCTGGCTATTATCAGATAGAGATAGCTCCAGAGGATCAAGAGAAGACTACCTTCACTTGCCCCTTTGGAACTTTCGCTTTTAGGAGAATGCCTTTTGGATTATGCAATGCACCTGCTACTTTTCAGCGTTGCATGTTGAGTATCTTTAGCGATATGGTTGAGAGGATTATGGAAGTGTTTATGGATGAATTTTCTGTATATGGCACTTCCTTTGAAAATTGTTTATCTAACTTAGCTCTTGTCTTGCACAGGTGCCAGGAAAAGAACCTGCTATTAAACTGGGAAAAGTGTCATTTCATGACAACTGAAGGTTTGGTTCTTGGACACCTAGTCTCCAAAGCAGGTATTCAGGTAGACAGAGCAAAAGTTGAGGTGATTGAGAAGTTGCCTACACCAAAATGCGTCAAGGACATACGATCCTTTCTAGGCCATGCAGGATTTTATCGAAGATTCATAAAGGATTTCAGCGCCATCTCCCGCCCCCTCTGCCACTTATTAACTTTAAATGCTGATTTCATATGGACACAAGAGTGTCAAGTTTCATTTGATAAATTGAAGAACTCACTTGTTTCCTCCCCTATTTTGCAGGTTCCAGACTGGAGCATGCCATTTGAAATTATGTGTGATGCAAGTGACTACGCGATGGGGGCAGTGCTTGGGCAAAAGAAAGAGAAAGTTCCTTGTGTTATCTATTATGCCAGTAAAACTTTGAATGAAGCACAACGGAACTATACTACTACGGAGAAGGAGTTGCTGGCGGTGGTGTTTGCATTGGAGAAATTCAGAAGCTATATATTGGGCTCTCCTATTCTCATCTTTACAGATCATTCTGCACTTAAATATCTTTTATCTAAAAAGGATGTGAAACCTAGACTTATACGATGGATTCTCCTTTTGCAGGAATTCAATATTCAGATCAAGGATAAAAAAGGAGTTGAGAACAATGTCGCAGATCACCTTTCTAGATTGACGGTGGGAACAGAGTCGCCTACCATTCCATTGCGAGATTCTTTCCCAGATGAGCAGCTTTTCGCCATTTCCACCCTACCATGGTATGCCGATATAGCTAATTATTTGGTGACAGGTAGAACCCCTCCACATTGGTCTTCCTTAGATTTCAAACGCTTCAAGCATGAGGTAAAATCGTTCTATTTTGATGATCCTTATCTTTTTAAATACTGTGGAGACCAAATTGTAAGGAGATGTGTACCCGACCATGAGTTTGATAGTGTTTTACATTTTTGCCATGGTGGGGTATGTGGGGGGCATTTTTCAGCTCATAAGACTGTTGCCAAAATTTTGCAGAGTGGTTTTTATTGGCCTACAATGTTTAAAGATGCATATGCTTATTGTAAATCATGTGTGCGTTGTCAACAGTTGGGGAGAATTACAAAAAGAAACATGATGCCGTTGAATCCCATGTTAGAAATAGAATTATTTGATTGTTGGGGTATTGATTTCATGGGGCCTTTTCCACCATCTTTTGGATATATATTTGTGTTGGTTGCCATTGATTATGTTTCTAAATGGGTGGAAGCTATTCCTTGCAGGTCCAACGACGCTTCCATTGTGCTGAAATTTTTGAAAGAAAACATCTTCTCGCGCTTTGGAGTGCCAAAGGCCATTATCAGTGATGGAGGTTCTCATTTCTGCAATAGGCTCTTTGCAAATCTAATGAAGAAATTTGGGGTGACACATACAGTTTCAACACCTTACCATCCTCAAACAAATGGGCAAGCGGAATTGGCGAACAAGGAAATCAAGAACATTCTTCAGAAAACAGTGAATCCAACACGCAAAGATTGGAGTCTTCGCTTGCCTGAAGCTCTATGGGCCTACAGGACAGCATACAAGACTATCTTAGGGATGTCACCGTTTCGTCTGGTTTATGGAAAAAATTGCCATCTTCCTGTTGAATTAGAGCATAAATCTTTTTGGGCAATTAAAACACTTAATTTGCTTGATGACTCCTCAAATGTTTCTCGTAAATTGCAGATCATGGAGCTTGACGAGATACGACGTGAGGCATATGAAAATGCAAAGCTCGCAAAAGAAAGGATGAAAGCTGTGCACGACAAGATGATCCTACGAAAGGAATTCAAAGTTGGAGACAAGGTTCTGCTGTACAATTCAAGACTCCATATATTTCCAGGAAAGCTGCGCTCAAAATGGACGGGACCATACTTTGTCAAAGAAGTCTTTTCACATGGAGCAGTGGTCTTAGTGAATGAAAAGGATGGCCATGAATTCAAAGTCAACGGACAACGTCTGAAACATTTTCAAGAGCTTTGGGCCAGAGAGGATACCACCATTGATCTCACAGATCCACCTTCGGGTGGTCACTAATCAGGTGTGTTCTTTCCATGATTCTCTCTCCTTAACATTGAGGACAATGCTTATCTTAAGTTGGGGGGAGGGTATAAACTTTTAGGATTTTTATTTTTTTTATTTTTATTTTTATTTTATTATTTTTTTAGTAGTTCCCTTTTCAAAAGTTTTTTTTTAAAAAAAATGGGGTTGAGTCAAGAATTATCACCAATGCTTATTACACCTAGAAATGAACCTCATGTGATGACAATTCTCGAAGTCTATTCACCACTATTCACATATGATTTATTTTCATCCACCGCTATTGTTAAATATTTCATTCTCATTTTATATGAATGCTAGTACTCATGGTGAATCTCTTTTGATATATCTCTATGGTAGGATTGAATGATGACTTAATGAAACTTGAAATTATGAATTAGCAAGTCGTATGTTTTCAATGGAACACACCATCACAAAATGACTGGAGCAATACTGTTTATCTCATATTCAGTGCTATTTGCATGCTTTGTGTAATGTTGGGTGAAAGTCTACACTGTCTTTTGAAATGATTAGGATAACCCATTCTTGTGAAAGAATAAAGAAAAGGAAGCTATCTTGCTAAGTTACTTATGCACGCACAAAAGAAAGAATGAAATAAGATGCACGAAGAAAAATATATGGACGAATAAATGTGTCATTAAAGAAATAACTTGGTTGGCTCGATTAGTACAGTCCGAGGGGTCCTTCTTGGCCTAATGCCCTATTATCGTCTGATTTGGGAGCCATTGACTGGAACCTCAATCATTTGATGGAGCGATCCAAGCTATACATTTTTTCTGCAAATGTTGCTTGATGCACGTTACGCAGAACTAATAAAATGAGAAAAGAAGAGCAAGAAAAAGTGTGCATCATTAGCAAGGCAATAGAACTTCCAAAGCTTAAAGATAGCACAAGATATGGTGTGATTTCCTATGAATGAAAATTGACGTGTGTATGTCTTGATGCCAATCTATTTTTGCTTACTTTGCATGATACATCTACGCTCCAAGTTATATACTTTGATTGAAAGGTGTGAGCCATTGATTTTGCATACCATTCGCTATGAAGTATTGTAAAGTGAAGTTAAGTTGATTTAATGACCATTTTAGAGATACTTGCTTTTCATTGCAAACCCATGAGTACCATTATATAATGAGCATGAAATCGTGGCATTAGTGTGTGGACATTATCTTTCGTCTTTGTAGCATGGTGATGAATGATTTGAGACCTGATAAGGTGATCTAGGGGTATACTTGATATCGTATCTCGCTCATTTTGCTACGAGACTAGCAAAACGCTAGTTGGGGGGTGTGATTCGGGGTGAATATTGCGTATTTAACCCCCTAATTAGTCCTATGATGTGCCTATATAATACTTAATTGCTCTCTAAAATGTGCGTATTTTGTACACCATTATTTATTAGAGAAATCACATTATTTGTGCACAAAACACGAATTATATTGAGTATTTCTGCATTTTTATATTTTTCTTAGCATCGTCTCGATCTCACGATTCCAACGACTATTTATTTGTATTTTTCTGAGATCTGTGCTAATTTCTATGAATTTTTGAATGCAGAATACCAATTAAATGAAGAAATACGGAAGAAATACGTTGAAAATACGTAAATACGGTCGCCGCACGATTTTTGGCGCGACACGTGGCATCATCACGACCGCTCACGCCTCATCCGACGGCTCACGCGCGCTGCTCAGTATGCGGGCGACGTGGAGCGTTCCTAGCCGTTGGATTACAATCCAATGGTCTGTAAGCAATCAACTTCAGCGATCGGATGCGGATGGAGCAGCCACATGGCAGCATCTCGAGCTCCCCCGCTCGAATCGAACGGCCTAAACGAATCCGCATTCGAAATCAAAAATGAATCGCAGCGGCATGAGATCGGCCGTTGGATCGCGATCCAACGGCCAAGAATCACCCCGCAAATTCGCAAACGCAGCCGCCTCCGCTTGGCGACGTGGCACGATCACGATCGTCGATCGTTCGATCGGACGGTCAGGGTTCATCCCGATTCGAATACGGAGATAACGAAGCGGGTTTGGGCGTGCGGCGGCGAAAGATCCGATTAGGAATGCCACGTGTCGCGCTGTGGGCGAATCCCGCTCGATCCAACGGTTCATATTTGCGCCGCTTGGAGATAATGGTGCGGGTGCGAAAAAATAGCGGGTTTAGACCCGTTAAGCCCTCAAACCCGCAATGTTAATATATAAGCGTATTTCTAGGGTTTTGGGGGTATTCTGGCGTATTTTGGGACTTTTGGAGCGGCTACTGTGCGTATTTCTCCAGGAGAAAACTCTGAAAATTTCCAGAGACTATTCTTCCTATTCTCAGAGAGTTTTGGGTTCTAAGGAGGAGATTTGGTGATAATTTCTTGAACTTATACCCCGTATTTGGTGTATTTCTTTGTATTTTGCTATCTAAACGATGTATTTTGCTATCAAAACTGATTTTTATTGCACCATGCATGGCTAATCTCTTTGTGCTATGGTTGTGATGTAGTTAGGAGTATGTAGTTGCTAAATCTCATGTCTTTAGCCCTATTATCATGTCCAAATTGCTAGTTTTGTTGATTTCTACAACGTATTTGATGGGTATTTGCTTACTATCGATATTGTTGATGTGCCCTATGGCTAGGCCCGGATAAGGCTAGCCAATTTGTGTTCTCTAATCTGAACTTATCGCTGCGATTATTGTTTAATGAGATCAACATTGCTAGTAATACGTTTAAGGCTATTTTGACTAGTTTTCATCGATTTATCTTCCGACGCCTTCACGCCTTGACCGGGTGAAGCGTCGTGTGACATTGAAAGACATGAAATTTCAGAGACTATAAACTCCTAATGAACTCACGACCGTAGCATACTTGTCTCATTGAATACCAAACTTTCGTGATACCGTAATACTTTTAGGAACCACTTTCTTTGCTACAAATCCATACACTATTTTTCACCTTCACAGAGGTGGTCGTTTTCTTAACCGTATATTATATTTGATTAGTTGAATTTGTGTCATCTCAGGTCGACTTGTCCCGAGGATTCGACTCTGGACTCTCCAGATACTACTTGCACGATCTCCTGCGCTTGGGAGTAAAGCTCACATTGTTTTGAGAGAGGCAGCGAGCCATCCTCATGAATCAAAAAGTCAGTCCGCAGACCGGCTTCCACCTGCTCCCGAATCTTCACCAGCTTCGGATCCTCAGCCTGGCCTGCCTTAATCCGATCCACGATCGTCGACTGTACCTGCATGTACATCAACGATGAAGCCGCCCCAGGAAGAACAATCTCAACACCAGACTCGCAAAAATCCTGCTGCAATCTCCACTGCGAGGTCAAAATCATCACCGCTGGAAGCCTACTCAGCGCATCAGGGACCACATTCACCTTGCCAGGGTGGAACTGCAAATCAATCTCATAATCCGTCATAAGCTCCAACCATCGACGCTGTCGCATGTTGAGCTCCTTCTGAGTGAAAATATACTTCAAGCTTTTGTGATCGGTGAAAATTTTCACTTTCTCACTCAGCAGGAAGTGCCTCCAAATCTTAAGAGCAAACACAACGGCAGCCAACTCCAAATCATGCGTCGGGTAGTTCTTCTCATGAACCTTAAGCTGACGAGACGCATACGCCACAACATGTCCGTGCTGATGCAACACACAACCGAGACCCTTGCCAGAAGCATCGCAAAAGATCTCAAATCCACCGCTGCGATCAGGCACAACAAGAATAGGGGCAGTCGACAACCTCTCCTTCAGAACGCCAAAAGCACTCTTACAATCACCCGACCAACAAAAGGTACATCCTTCCGCGTCAACCTGGTCATCGGCTCCGCAATACGAGAAAAGTCCTTAATGAATCGCCGATAATAACCAGCAAGTCCAAGGAAACTCCGAATCTCAGACGCAGATGACGGAACAGGCCACTCTCTGATGGCCCTAATCTTCTCGGGATCCACTGAAATACCATCTCCAGTCACCACATGCCCAAGAAAAGCAACTCTATCCAGCCAAAACTCGCACTTCGAAAACTTAGCATACAAACGATGCTTCCTCAAGATCTCCAATACCGTCCTCAAGTGCGATACATGCTCTTCCTCCGACTTCGAATAGATCAGAATGTCGTCAATAAAGATAACGACAAACTTATCCAGAAAGTCGTAGAAAATCATGTTCATTAGATTCATGAAAACTGTGGGCGCGTTAGTTACGCCGAAAGGCATAACCACAAACTCGTATGGTCCATACTTCGTCCTGAACGCTGTCTTCGGAACATCTCCCTTCTTCACCTTCAACTGATGGTAACCACTCCTCAAATCCAATTTAGAAAACACCCTCGAACCTCCAAGCTGATCAAAAATATCATCGATGCGAGGCAACGGGTATTTATTCTTAATGGTCACCGCATTCAACTCCCGATAGTCCACGCACATGCGACGCGAACTATCCTTCTTCTTCACCAGTAACACTGGTGCTCCCCACGGAGACACACTGGGATTGATATAACCCTTCTGCAAGAGCTCATCCAACTGCTTCCGCAACTCTTCCAATTCAGCGGGTGCCATACGATACGGCGCCTTCGAAATCGGCTGCGCACCTGGAATAAGATCAATAGAAAATTCTAGAGCTCGATCAGGTGGCAAACCAGACATCTCCTCGGGGAAGACGTCGCCAAAATCACGCACCACAGCTGGCCACTCCAGCTCCATCTGCATAGCCATAACCTCCACCGGCCTAGCCCGAAATCTGACAGGACCAAGCGAACCGCTACCACGACTGAACTCAAACACTGGATGTCCGGGAATCTCGAACACCACCTTCTTCCTCCTGCAATCAATCGTAGCATAGAAGCTCGCAAGCCAGTCCATCCCAAGAACTGCATCATAATTGATGATGTCGTGGATAATGAAATCAGCGAAAAGCTCATGTCCACAGACCACCAACGAGCAAGAATTTCAACCACGATGCACCGAGACCACGCCATTCCCTGTAATGATATTCCAACTCTTGAAAAGAGGGGACGTCGACAAGGAATGCCTCTCCACGAAGCTCCGAGAAATAATGCACATCGATGCACCAGAGTCAAAGAGGACTCGTGCAGGAAATGTGCACACCAAAACCACACCTAACAAGCAATTTAACAATCAAGCCCTAGTCTAGCAAACAATCATGTTCAAGCAAACAACACAATCTAGCATTCAAACCAGCTAGGAAAGTAACAGCCAGGTTGAGGATTACCTGCAATAACCTCATCCACAGCCTCGCTCTCCACCGCGGTCATCAGAAAAGCCTGCCTCCTTGGCGGAACAGCCTGCTGGAAAGCCTGTTTCTGTGGAACAAGAGCTGCTCCACGTCCAGCAGGAACAGACGCTCGCTGCTGCAACGGCTGCGCTGTAACAGGTGCCCTCCGCAGGGGACCCGCATGCCGACAATCCTTCGCGACATGAGAAGCATCACCACAAACCAGACACTGGCCCAAAAAATTCCGACACTGATCCTTGATGTGGCCAGGCTTACCGCAGAAATGGCAAGTCTTCAAAATAGGCCCTCCTGGCCTCTTAAACTGAGCGGGCTAATTAGGCTTGAAACCAGGCCTAACCACCGCTCTGGCCTGCTCCATAGGCCTCTTCCCAGCACCAACAATAGACCCCCTCCTCTGACTCAGGTTCAGCTCCTGCCTCCTGGCAGCGACCAAAACCTTCTGATAAGAGTCCAGATCGGAGGAAGACACAAAACTCTGGAGCTCCAAAGCAAATCCCTGCAGGAACCTCTGAGCCCTCTCATCAGCATCCTGCACCATCTTCGGTGCGAACCGACTCAGCCTAGTGAACTCTTGGTGGTACTGGTCCACCGTCAAGCTCCCTTGCTTCAGATCAGTGAAGCGCTGCAGCATCTCCTTCTTCGCAGCCTTCGGAAAGAACTCCTCATCAAACCTGGACTTAAAGGTAGCCCAAGCTATCGGCTCCACCAACATCTTTTCTTCCGCATCCCACCAGTTCCGAGCATTATCCTTGAGTTGCCTCTTCGCCAAATCAACCCATCCAGCTGGGGTGATCTTGGCCATCTTCAGATTGTCCTCGATGTTCCGAATCCACTCATCGGCAGCCAGAGGACCCTCAGACCCATCAAAATATGCGGGACCCAGCTCCCGAAATTGCTTCGCTCCCGGCTCAGAGCGAGGGGCATCCGGAAGAGCCCGGGCAGCTCGAGCAAGTGGAGCATTCTGGACTTGCAGGAGCACGCCCTGCTGCACTTGCATCATCTGGAGCATCATCCGCATCATCTCACCGTTGGTGGGTTCCCGCTCGGGCTCCTCATCATGAGGGAGCGCACCACTACCCCCACCACGGGTGAATCGTCTTCCTGCCATCTAGTGACACAGAAAACGAAGCAGATTAGACTCATAGCTTATGACTCGGACGTCGAACTTAGTTTATTGGACATCTAATATTATTATCGTTATTCCGACAGTTCGCAGTTACAGAACGACCTGCATGGGCCACCAACAAAACCTGTCACGCCCCGCTTCCCTAAAATGGAGGCGAGACGTGAGGAGGTCCGCACGAGAGTGGAGCTGTGAAGCCCCAAACCCGATAAGCGTCAATAAAACATAAGCAGGTCCCTGTAACCACAACGGAGCAACAATAATAATAAAAGGAGAGACAGAAATAAAATTCTCATATCTCATAAATTGTCCAACATGAAATAAGTTCAACATCCAGAAAAGCCACCAGGCTAAAAGAAAGAGTCTAAGGCCCATAACAAGGCCAACAAAACCAACAGCATAACAAAGTATAGGTGCCACGCACCGACAGCAAAACAGCAGTCTAAATAAAAAGGGAAACACAATGAAAACACTAGGACTGGTCCCCAATGTCCACGTACTCCCCATCAAACACAAGCTCGGGCTCGGCGTCAGCAAACACCTCGTCCTCAACAAGGTACTCAGGCTCGGGATCTAACATGTGTCACCCAAAAGAGTAAAGGGGCACATGTCAGCAAGTCTAAAAGACTTGGGCAAGGAAACTGGAAGTAAGGCAACTAGCAACCTAGTAGTTATAGTATGCATGACATGGCAGTTATAACATGAGTGCACAAGTACGACATGGTGAACAATAAGTACAAGAGAACAATTATCGGTACAAGACAAGAGTAGCCAAGCTACTAACAATCTCAATCAATTCACTATTCACGTTTCACGTTGTTTGTAGATGTTTACGCCCTTCAGCTGAATGGTACAACATTCACGCCGATCGGCACTAAACACTACCCCACCCCAGAGTTTACGCCTTACAACTGCAGTTGCTGATCAGGCAGACTCCCAGTTGAATGGCCGCTTAACCCTTACCCCATCCCACACGTAAACAAGCCAGGGTCCCTGTACATGAGCCCAGCAAGTGAGCCAGGGTTGCCCCGCACGGGAGCTTGTTTTCCTAGTTCACAATTCAATATCGAGCGTTGGGGTTAGCAACTCATTATGCTCGCTTCTGGTCACGAGCCAGGAAACACAAGTATTGTAGCGATGCTACGCAATCACGGGATCACTTAAAGAATGCAATGACATGACAATTAATTTGTGTACCGTTAATGGAATTTAAACATGACATGGCAATTGTGCAACATGATATATGTCGGATCTAGCTTCGTTGTCAAGCTAGTTCCTAAATTTGCGCCTAGGCGAGTATCATTTCGTCGCCTAGCCTCTTTTACGCCTACAACAAGCAAAATGGCCTAAAACATGGCCTAAACCCTAAGTGGCAAGTTTCACTTGCCTAGCACCGGGGATGACGATCACGAAGGTTCGTCTCGCGGATGCTAAACTATGGGGAAATCGCTGTTAAGGGGAAACAATCATCAAAACAACATCCATTTCATTAAGGTTTCATAAAAATACAAATAGGTTATGAAAACATCAAGAGATCGATTTCTTACCGTGAGGAGGCGAAAGAAACACTCCGGAGAACCTAGGGCCCAGATCTGGAAACCAATGGAGAAGTTTGGGAAACTAGGGTTTTGGGGGGATTTTGGGGATTTGATGAGATTTTGGGGAAGATGAGAGGTAGAATGAGTTGATGGAGGGTTTAGATGATGGATTTAGGGCTTGAAATGATGGAATAAGGGTTTGAGGAAGATGGGGGCTCAATGGGGGAGAAACTAGGGTTTTGGGTCGAGTGGAGGAAGAAGAAAACGTTTGGGAGGGGTATAAATAGGTTGGGCTGGTGGCTGCCCAGAAATTAGGGTTTTAACACAGACTAGTCGGTCAAAGAGCAACCACTGACCGACTAGTTTGGCAACTAGTCGGTCGGTCGACCAACGCAGACCGACTAAGTGTAAACAATAACTTCTGAACGAAAATAGGATTTGGATTTAGTCGGTCGATGAACAAATACTGACCGACTATTTTGACAACTAGTCGGTCGAGAGATGAACTTAGACCGACTAAGAGTGAACAGTATTGATACCAAAAATAAGATGATGTGTTAGTCGGTTAAAGAAGCATTGCCGACCGACTAGTTTGCAACCTAGTCGGTCAACCAACGTTCTTAGACCGACTAACGATAAACAGTAACTCCTGAGAAATTTAGAAAGCTAACTAGTCGGTCCAAGAAGGATTGCCGACCGACTGGATCGTCATCTAGTCGGTCGGTGCCCCTTCTTACACCGGCTAATAAGCACCAAAAGTTCCGATACGGAGCGCGGAGCTCCGGGATCGATTCCTAAGACTCCTAGGCTTGATCTAACAGTAAGATACGACCGTTATGAAGCCCGTCACGAATGACATACTTCAAAATCGACGATCCTAAGGAAGAAACGAGAAAACACGACGAAACGATCGAAAATGAAAGCTACGGAGACGAAAACCACACAAAAGGAGAAAATCCACCAAAACATATATTATATTATAATAGATCCAGATACATGAAAACCAGTCGTTACATGTATAGTGTATAGAACTGCTATGCTTCCATTTAAAATAGAACTGCCATGCTAATATAAAAATCTGTCCTTACTGCTTTGAAATAGAAATGTCATGCTAATGTAATCTCTGTTTGAACTGCTTGGAAATTGTAATTGTTCGTTTATTCATAAATGCTTAACTTCCATGTAAACTATTTCGAAAACCTTGCCAAGGGTCCCACTCTCACTTTTGCTTACTAAAGACCCTTGCTGACATACATTTCCATGTTGTTTGAAATGTATGTTAGGTCACGAGATATGTTACATTAAGGACGAGCTGCTTGAGGAGACTGACCCACTGGACCAGGAGTATGCTGATCAAGAAGTTCTCCCCACTGAGAACTAGTTGCTGAGCACTATCTGCTGCCGCTCAGAATTTTGTTTATTGCACTTTTGTAGGGTGTGCGCCCTCTTTGTAGAACTCTGTTGTTATTGGCCATGCTTGGGGCCCTATTACTTTTGTCTACTCTTGTCTGGATGTTGGATTTAAATTCATAGTTATTTATTTTGTTTCTAAAATGCATGCAAGTTCCTGCATATGGTTTTATTCACAGAGGCTTATTAGGTTTGAGCTTCACCGCTCCTGCCAATGCAAACCAGCTCGCGTCCTCGCTCTCAAGTTGTCACGACCCGCTTCCCTGAAATGGAGGTGAGACGTGAAAAGGTCCGCACGGGAGTGGAGCTGTGAAGCCCCAAACCCGATAAGCGTCCACAATACATAAACAGGTCCCTGTAACCACAACAGAATAACAATAATAACACAAGGCGAGGCAGAAATAAAATTCCACATCTCACAAATTGCCCAACATCAACAAAAGTCCAACATCCAGAAAAGCCACCAGGCTAAAAGAAAAGAGTCTAAAGGCCCAGAACAAGGCCAACAAAAGCAACGACAACAACAAAGTATAGGTGCTACGCACCGATAAAAAAACAACTGTCTAACAAAAGTAAAACACAACGAAGACACTAGGACTGGTCCCCAGTGTCCACGTACTCCCCGTCAAACACAAGCTCGGGCTCGGCGTCAGCAAACACCTCGTCCTCAACAAGGTACTCGGGCTCAGGATCTAACATGTGTCACCCAAAAGAGTAAAGGGGCTCATGTCAGCAAGTCTAAAAGACTTGGGCAAGGAAACTGAAAGTAAGGCAACTAGCAACCTAGCAGTTTAGTATGCATGACATGGCAGTTATAACATGAGTGCACAATTAAAACATGGCAAGACAAGTTGTACAAGAGAACAATTATCGGGACAAGACAAGACAAGAGTAGCCACGCTACTATCAATCTCAATCAATTCACATTTGTTGTAGGTGTTTGATCGCTCCGGATATACACCCAAAGAACGGTTGTAGTTTTACCGCAAGTGCACGGTGTAGCAGCGAGCGGGTATCGAACACAGGGAGGACGAATGACTGTGCTTGCTCCGAATCAACCTGGCTATTTGAGAACAGAGAAAATTGCCTTGGGCGATCCTGTCACAATCGTCAGACAAATGTGCGAAATATCAAATCAAATAAAGAACGTCTAGGGAATGGGGAATTCCCGCTACTCATCGTATTTCATAAATGTGGTTCGTCGGTATCGAAATTGCTAGAATGAGAATTCGGATGAACTAGTTGCAACTGAATGTAGAACCAAGCTCACGCTCTCACGCTGTTGCCGGTCTATAGCTATCCTAGGTTTGGGTCCAATCTCTTGCAAACCCTAGCCTAGGGAAGCTAGCATTAGGATCAACATCATCGTCCAATTGCGCACCGAGCCCAATCTCTTGCAAACTCGGTCCACAATCTAAATTAGGATAGTTCCTACCCGTCCAATCTCTTGCAAACGGGTATTGGCATGGAATTGCAATCGGAAATCCTGGTATCGGTCCAATCTCTTGCAAACCGATACTTCGAAAATCCGACTCCAACCCAATTCGGATTTCTAGGGCTTCCTATCAAATTGGGATCCAATCTCTTGCAAATCCCAATTGATATGAATTCCTAGCTATCCGTAGTAAATCGATCCCAATCTAATCCCTAATAGCAATTCTAGCTCAATTTCTACCAATTCATCACAAATAGGAAATAGGGCTTGTAGGGTTCATCCACACGCCCCAAGACGTGGAGACTACTCACAAATCATAGCAATAGCACAAAAATAATCAATGAAATAAGCAATAGAATTCATCACAAATATTGAGATAAACAATAAAAATAGGATTTTTAGGGAAGAGATATGCAAACCAATGGAATTCTTCAATTTAATCCAACAAAAATCCAAGTTTTTCCTCTTCTTCAATCACAATAATAAAGCTAAAAAGTAATCTAAACAGCTGCAAAAAATCTAAGAGATGGCTCTCCAAACTAGGGTAAAAACAGGGCTTAAATAGCCCCAAAAATCGTCCAAAAATCGTGACCAAAATACCCCTGCACAGCCTGTTTTCCGCAGTTTTCGCTACAGGCAGCGCATCGCACTCGGCCGAGTGACAAAAGTCGCTCGGCCGAGTGAAAACCCTGCAATTTTCCAGAAAGTCGGGGCTTTCAGGGGTCTTCAGTTCGGAGGCGGCTCGGCCGAGTGAGTTGTCGTCACTCGGCCGATGACTTCACTGCACTCGGGCGGACGGGATTCTCCACTCGGCCGAGTGGGTCTTCTGAAGTTCAGGCAGCCGAAAAACAGAAACTTCGATGTTTTGGAAGGGCTTCGTCTGGGCGCCACTCGGGCGGACGTGGTATCGTCACTCGGCCGAGTGGGTCTTCTGTGCTCGGCCGAGTGCACAGGTAACTCGTGTCTGAACTGGTCGGTCGAGCAGTGTCTCGCTGGTCGGCCGAGTGGCTCCTCCACTCGGCCGAGTGGGACACAAAGAATGTCCAATCTGCTTGTTTTGGCCTCCTCGTCGCTCCTGCGACGTCCATTCTTCTTCCGCTCCTCTCCAACAGCAAAATACCCCTCGGGGAGGTCGTTGGTGACCGTCTAGAGTAAGCGCATCTCGGGATCACTCCAAATCGCGCCAAATCACCTGAAATGCGACAAAAACAACAAATCGTGAAAAGCATCGCAATATCGTCGATATATCATGAAAAACATGATTTGGGCGATCCAAATGGCATGCAAACATGCGGAAAAAAATGTGTAAAATAAGGAGTGATCAGTGTTTATGCCCTTCGCTGAATGGCATAGCATTTCAGACCGATCGGCACTAAACACATTTCACGTTTCACGTTGTTTTGTAGATGTTTACGCCCTTCGCTGAATGGCATAGCATTTCAGACCGATCGGCACTAAACACTACCCCACCCCAAAGAGTTTACGCCTTACAACTGCAGTTGTTGATCAAACAGACTCCCAGTTGAATGGCCGCTTAACCCTCACCCCATATACCCACACGTAATGGTGCCTGGGGTCCCCGCACATGGAACTCAGCTAGTGAGCCTGGGGTTGCCCCGCACATTGAGCTCGCACTCTTAGTTCACAATTCAATACATTTTGAGCGTAGGGGTTAGCAACTCATTATGCTCGCTTCTGGTCACGAGCCAGGAAACACACAATTCGGGCATTGGCTATCAACCAACACATGGCCCGCTTCTGGAACACGAGCCAGGAACACAAGCAATGTAGCAAAGCTACGTAATCACTGAAATGCATGAAGGATGCAATGACATGACAATTGATTTGCGTACCGATAATGGAAAGTAAACGTGACATGATGGTTGTGCAACATGCTAAATGTCGGAACTAGCTTCGTTGTCAAGCTAGTTCCCCAATTTGCGCCTAAGCGAGTATCATTTCGTCGCCTAGCCTCTTTTACGCCTACAACAAGCAAATGGCCTAAAACATGGCCTAAACCCTAAGTGGCAAGTTTCACTTGCCTAGCACCGGGGATGACGACCACTTCGTCACACGGATGCTATCTACGGGGGAAATCGCTGTTATGGGGGAAACAAACACCAAACACATGAAATTAATTAGGGTTTCCATAAAATTATAAATAGGTTATGAAAACAACTGTAGATCGATTTCTTACCGAGAGAAGGTGGAAGAAACACTCCGGGGAACCCTAGGATCAGATCTGGAAAAGATTGGAGAAGTTTGGGGAAACTAGGGTTTTGGGGGATTTGGGGATTTTGATGGGTTTTGGTGAGATTTTGGGGAAGATGAGAGGTAGATGGAGTGAATGGATGGTTTGGATGATGGATTTGAGGCTTGGAATGAAGAAATGGAGCTTGGAGGAAGATGGGGGCTGAAGGGGGAAGTTTTTAGGGTTTTGGGTCGTGTTGGGGAAGAAGAAAACGATTGGGTTGGGTTTAAATAGGTTGGGCTGGCGGCTGCCCAGAAATTAGGGTTTCAACACTAGTTAGTCGGTCAAAGAGTAACCACTGACCGACTAGTTTGGCAACTAGTCGGTCGGTCGACCAACGCAGACCGACTAAGTGCAAACAGTAACTCCTGAACGAAAATAGGATTTAGAGTTAGTCGGTCCATGAACAAATACTGACCGACTAGTTTAGCATCTAGTCGGTCGATGAACGTTCTTAGACCGACTAAGAGTAAACAGTAGCTGATACAAAAATAAGATGATGAGTTAGTCGGTTAAAGAAGCATTGCTGACCGACTAGTTTGCAACCTAGTCGGTCAACCAACGTTCTTAGACCGACTAACGATAAACAGTAACTCCTGAGAAATTTAGAAAGCTAACTAGTCGGTCCAAGAAGGATTGCCGACCGACTGGATCGTCATCTAGTCGGTCGGTGGCCCTTCTTACACCGGCTAATGAGCACCAAAAGTTCCGATACGGAGCGCGGGGCCCCGGGATCAATTCCTAAGACTCCTAGGCTTGATCTAATAGTTAGATACGACCGTTATGAAGTCCGTCACGAATGACATACTTCGAAATCGACAATCCTAAGGAAGAAGCGAGAAAATACGACGAATCGATCGAAAATGAAATCTACGGAGACGAAAACCACACAAGAGGAGAAAATCCACCAAAACATATATTATATTATATTAAATCCAGATACATGAAAAGCAGTCGTTACACAAGTATAATGGGAAGCGGGGCGTGACAGATTTTTTGTGGTGGCCCATGTAGGTCTGTGCATTATGAAAAACTTCAGGACAATAGAAATACTATCATTTACCAAAACGTCTAGATTTATCTCGTACACAAAATTTAACCGAGTTTCTTGTCTCAGCATGGCATGGGGATACAACACCAGGAATGGGAATGGAACTGTAGCTAACAGAGGTACCGACATGAATGAACTCCTCGGAGTCATGAGAGGGATGTTGGAGATCCAACAACAGTTGATTCAACAGGGACATCAACCTGCTCAGATTGCACCACCACCCCCTCAAGCTGAACCAAGAGTCAAGTAGTTCTATGAGCTGCAACCCAAAAGCTTCTCTGGAAAAGAATGACCTCTGGATGCTGAAGAATGGGCCCAAGGGACTGAGGACAAACTGAATGCTGCTCATATTCCTCAGGAAGGATGGGTCGATGTCGCGAAGCTCCAACTGACTGGCAATGCTAGGAGCTGGTGGCAACTAGAAGAAATGCGTTTGGTCAGACCCATCTCTTGGGGCTTGTTTTGAGAAAGGTCCGACGCCAAGTATTTTCCTAAAACGGCCAAAAGAGAACTGCAGCAGTGCTTCGCCAACCTAGTCCAAGGAGAGAGGACTGTTGACAAGTATGAGGCCGAGTTTGCAATGCTCTACTGCTTCGCACCACATATGGTCGAGGACCCAGAAGACTGTACATTTCAGTTTTGCCAAGGCTTGAATCCCAAAATTCAAGCCTCAATGACCTCGGCGAAACTAATGACCCTCCAAGATGTTTTGGATGCTGCACGGAGCTATGAAGTTGTGGCAAGACTTCCAGTGGGACTTCAAACTGGAGGAAGCAAGTGTCCCATAGAGTCACCTACGTTTGTGCCAAGAGGAAATTTTCGGCCTTCCCAGACCATGCAGTTCAAGAGGCCAGATGCTCATGTCGACCGAACTCAGCTGACCTGTTTCTTTTGTGGCAAGACCGGACATCAGAAGAAAGATTGTAGTAGGATGCTGAACCAATGTCTGATCTGTGTAGCATCTGATCATGTTGCGAGAGACTGCCCCCACGACAAGGATCGTCAATCACCTGCTAGAGTACCTGGACTTGTTCGGCGAGGAGTGACTGGACCTGTTCAGTGAGGTGCCCCTGGACATGCTCAGCATGGACCACCTCTGGTTGTACAGAACCGAGCGTATCAGCAGGCCAATAAGCTGAAGCACCAGGCATTCATTATAACAGCTGCAGAAGCTGAGACTGAGGATGAAGTGATTACAGGTAACATCTAGATATAGTATTTCATATTGATTTTATATTCATGCTTGTTAGTTAGACACCCTTGCTAAGATTAGTTATTATCATCTTAGGTGTCATATTAGTGGCTTCCCACATAGCTTTGACCTTATTTGATTTCGGAGCTTCATTGTGAATCTTATCCTGGAGATTCGTGGTCAAACACTCGATTTATACCTACCCACTTCCCAAAAGTTGGAATACCACTAATGGGAGTGGCGTGGTGAGTGTTTCCTTGGGATGCAAATCATGTCCTTTGGTAATTTACGGACATGAGCTCCATGCAGATTTCATGGTTCTGGACACGCCCAACTTTGATGCTATTCTCGGCATGGATTAGTTAGGAACATTATATGCTTATATCGACTATCACAAGAAGAAAGTAGTATTTGAGATCCCTAACCATCCGCTATTCAAATTCATCAGTGGAAGTCGTTCACTCGGACCTATCAAATCTCAGGCCCAGTCAAACGAAGTGATCGTCGCATCTATGCAAGTCGAACCCGAGAAGCCTGCAGTGGTTTGGGATATCAAAGATGCATTTCTAAAGGATATTTCTGGATTACCGCCTGCCCGAGCTCTGGAATTCTGCATCGATCTTATGCTGAATACTCAACCGATCTCGAATGCACCTTACCGTATGGCTCCTGCAAAACTTGAAGAGCTACGATTCTGCTGCAAAACTTATCAATTGGACGAGCTGCTGTAGAAAGGATTCATCCATCCCATCGTATCTCCCTGTGGTGCACCAATTCTGTTGGTTAAGAAGAAGGACGGATCGAGAAGGATGTGCGTGGACTATCAGGAGCTAAACAAAGTCACTGTGAAGAATAAGTACCCATTACCTCGCATCGATGACATCTTCGATCAACTCGGTTGATCACGAGTTTTCTCGAAGTTGGATCTCAGGAGTGGATACCATTATTTGAAGGTCAAGAATGAAGACATCTATAAGACGGCTCTCCGGACCAAGTATGGACGCTACGAGTTCGTTGTCATGCCATTCGGTGTGACCAACGCCCCTGTAGTATTCATGAATCTCATATTCTACATGTTTTTGGATAAATTCATAGTGATATTCATCGACGATATATTGGTCTATTCGAAGAGCGAGGAGGAGCATGCCGAGCATCTGCAGATTGTTTTGGAGACGCTTCACCGTCATCAGTTGTATGCCAAGTACAACAAGTGCAAATTCTGGCAAGACCGAATTGCATTTCTTGGACATGTGGTATCGGGCGACGGTATCTCTGTTGACCCTGAGAAGGTTGCATCAGTCAGTAATTGGCCTACCCCTCGGACGGCATCAGCCATCAGGAGTTTCCTATGATTGGCAGGTTACTACCGTCGATTCATCAAAGACTTCTCAAGGATAGCCGAGCCCATGACTCGATTGACGAGGAAGGATGTCAAGTTTATATGGTCAACTCTTGTGAGTAGGCATTTGGGATATTGAAGGCAAGGTTGATGTCTGCACTAGTTTTGGCTATACCAGATAGGACTGAAGGATTTGAGATCTTCTGTGATGCATTAGGCAAAGGCCTTGGATGTGTTCTACACCAGTATGGTCATGTGGTCATATATGCTTCTCGACAATTGAAGATTCACGAGAAGAATTATCCAACTCACGACTTGAGCAAGCCACTGTCATCTTTGCCCTGAAGATTTGGAGACATTTCTTACTGAGTGAGAAAGTGAAAATCTTCACTGATCATGAAAGTTTGAAATAAATTTTCACCCAGAAGGAGTTGAATATGAGGCAACGTAGATGGCTAGAGCTGATGGCCAATTACGACATCGACCTCTAGCATCATCTAGGGAAGGTTAATGTCGTACCCGATGCTTTGCGTAGACTTCCAACATTCGTGACTCTTACAGTTCAGTGGAGGCTACACCAAGATCTATAGAAGATGGGTATAGAAGTTGTTTTACCTGGAGCCACATCATCGTTGATGAATATGCAGATTCAGTCGACGATTGTGGATCGGATCAAAGCTGCACAGTCATGAGATGCAAAGCTACAGAAGATCACAGAGCAAGTTGAAGCTGGATTTCGGACGGATTTTCTTATTCATGATGGTTCCCTGAGATACGGTAGTAGGATCTGCGTACCTTCAGGTAATATCAGAGAGGAGCTGATGAATGAAGCTCATAGCTCTCCCTATTCCATTCATCATGGCGGTACCAAGATGTACCAGAACCTTCGTCTGAATTTTTGGTAGCATGGTATGAAGAGGAGCATAGCTCGAAGTGTCGCCAAGTGCCTTGTGTGTCAACAAGTGAAGGCTGAACATCATCGCATTGCTGGATTACTTCAACCTCTGCCGATTCCAGAGTGGAAGTGGTAGCACATCACCTTGGACTTCGTGACTGGACTACCTCGGAGCACCAAGCAAAATGACGCGATTTGGGTTATCGTTGATTGATTAACCAAGTCTGCGCATTTTATACCCTTTCGAGTAGGACAATCTATGGATATACTTGTGAAGAAGTATATGGAGGTAATTATCTTTCTCATACCTTCATAACTTCTTTCTAGTATAAGTCGTGATGTGAACGATAATCGTGTAGGAGATTGTGCGATTACATGGAGTTCCCGTGAATATCGTCTCTGACCGAGACACGAGATTCACGCCCCAATTCTGAAAGAGTCTGCAGACGAATTTGGGTACCAGTCTGAGTTTTAGCGCTACGTATCACATGTAAACTGATGGACAGTCGGAGCGTGCTATCCAGATATTAGAGGACTTGTTGCGAGCTTGCATGTTAGATCTTAAAGATTCATGGGAGGATCACTTGCATTTAGTGGAGTTCGCTTACAACAACAGCTACCAAGCAAGCATTGTCATGGTGCCATTTGCTGCACTTTATGGAAGGAAATATCGATCTCTGCTGAGTTGGGATGGCATTGGTGATAGAGAGCTGTTGGGACCAGAGATGATAGTCGATGATGTGGATGTAGTGCGTAATATCAGGGATAAGCTTCGTATTGCACAGGATCGGTACAAGCATTGGGCTGATGCCAAGCACCATCCTTTGGAGTTCAAGGGCAGGAGATCCCGTGTTCCTGAATATATCCCCGAATAGAGGAGTGATTCGTTTTGGAAGGCGAGGCAAGCTTAGTCTAAGATTCATTGGACCTTTCGACGTGCTAGAGCTAGTTGGAGAGGTGGCTTATCGTCTAGCATTGTCGCCTTCATTAGAGGGAGTACATGATGTTTTTCATGTGTCTCAGCTGCATCGTTACATCAGCGACCATTCTCATGTTATCGATTACTCAGAGATTACGGTTCGACCGGACCTGACATATGAGGAACGACCGGTGCAGATCTTACACCGACGTCAGAAGACACTCAGGAACAAGGTCGTCGAGCTCGTAAGAGTGATGTGGCATCATGGCTAGCCAGGAGAATCCACCTAGGAGCGGGAAGATGAAATGCGAGAGCGTTATCCATATTTATTCCCTGCTCCTTAGTTGATAGGAATTCCGAGGACAGTATTTTTCTTAAGGTGGTTAGAATGTAACATCATGTATTTTAGGCGTGTTTGTTTTCGTGTGTGCCTGTATTTTATTTCAGTCGTCTAAGTGTTTTTCGTCCGTATGTTTTTTCTACGCGTCAACGCGAGCGTTCCTCTGCTTTTAAATTTTTTACCATATCGTAATTAGTTACTTTTATCTTAATTAATTACACTTAACCCAATCGTACCCACCTACCCTAATCAAAGCCCTAACTGCCATGTAAACTATTTCGAAAACCTTGCCAAGGGTCCCACTCTCACTTTTGCTTGCTAAGGACCCTTGCTGACATACATTTCCATGTTGTTTGAAACGTATGTCAGGTCACGAGATATGTTACATTGAGGACGAGCTGCTTGAGGAGACTGACCCATCAGACCAGAAGCACGTTGATCCAAAAGTTCTCCCCACTGAGAACTAGTTGTTGAGCTCTATCTGATGCTGCTCAGAATTTCGTTTATTGCACTTTTGTAGGGTTTGTACCCTCTTTGTAGAACTATGTTGTTATTGGCCATGCTTGGAGCCATATTAATTTTGTGTACTCTTGTCTGGATGTTGGATTTAAATTCATAGTTATTTCTGTTGTTTCTGAAATGCATGCAAGTTCCTGCGTATGATTTTATTCACAGACGCTTATTAGGTTCGAGCTTCACTGCTCTAGCCCATGTAGACCTGCTCGCGTCCTCGCTCCCAAGTATAATGGGAAGTGGGGCGTGATAAATGGATACTAAGATATCTTAAGGGAACGACTAACGTTGGTTTGTATTGCGGCAAGGAAGCTGGGTTGTTGATATTTGAATTTTTCGATTTATGCATGTGACAGAGACAGAAGGTGATCTATGACTAGATATGTGTTCACTTTGGTCACTGCTACGAATTCTTAGAGGTCAGTCCTTCAGTCCATTGTAGCACTGTCACCCACAGAGGCAGAACTGATAGCTGCAGTTGAGGCGATCAAGGAAGGCAAATACCTGAGAAGTCTACTGAGTGACTTGGGAATTCTGTAAGAAGTGACGAATGTTTATTGCCACGGTCAGAGTACAATTCACTTGTCGGAGCATCAGGCCTACAGTTCAAGGAGAAAGCATATAAAGTGAGGGACTTCTTTCTAAAATAGGAGAAGGTGATAGCACTGGAGAAGGTCTCGACGGATCATAATCCTACAGATATGCTCACGAAGGTTGTTCCCATAGTCAAGCTCATGCATTGCTTGAGCTTGATATATACATGGTGAGTAGTTGATGATTTCCCATTGTCATGAAAGTTTCACAAATTCTAGATCTAGGTAGAGATGTTTGGTATTTGGGTAGAGTTGTTGTGGATAGCTTGAGTATGTTGTGGTTGTTGAAAGAGTTTGAAGCAGGGTAGAGTTATTGATTATTGGTGTTTCATACCAATGTTATTTTGATGATGATCACAACATTATGTTGTTGCTAATGACTCTCTTGTTTTAGTCTCATAAGTTACATTTTAGAATATCATTTTTGGAGACTAAACACTTGGTGCAAGGATGGACATCAAGTGGAGAAGGGCCAAAACTTGGACTCAAGAGGTGCCAAAGCTTGGAGATGATGGGGAGCATCAAGGCGTCAAGATTGAAGACATAGACTCTAAGGAAAGAAATGTAATCCATGTAATATTTCCTTTATTGCTTTCTCTCTCATTTGAGTTTGGGTTAATGTAATGCCTTGTTAGATAGTCTACACATAGATGCATATGCATTTAACCATCTTAGTGAGCCTTAGGATTATCATAGAATCCAACCCAATAGGCTCATCTTGACCAAAGACTCATTTGGAGTCTCTGGTTCTCCAACAGTCGCCTGTTGAAGGATTCACAGTCGACTGGGTGATTTCCAGTTGCCTGTCGATCCTTCTACAGTCGACTGTGATGCACGGCTCAAGTCAATATTTCTATTGAATCTACTTGAGCTTTTCGTATCAGTCGACTGATGCTCAGTTTACATTAGCCTGTATATTTACAGTCGCTTGTGAATTGGTCAACAGTCGTCTGAGTAGCGTAAGTGCATATTCTGCATCTCTCTGTAATTCTCCATCTCCTGCAGCAGCCGACTTATGAAGGGTTTATAGTCGCCTGTCTATTTTACAGTTGACTGTATTATTTTCATCAGTCGCCTGTATGCTTATCTAGAGAAAGAGTGCAGCTCTCTGTTTATTCCATCCATTGCAACAGTCGCATGTTGAAGGTTTTACGGGCGCATGTCTTGTTCACAGTCGACTGTATCGACTTCATCAGTCGACTGTCGTGGCTTAGATTATAGCCGTTGGATATTTTCTAGCCGTTGGACAGTTGACTGTCATTTGTTCATCAGTCGACTGTCAGTGACGTTTCTACCCAGAAACTAGTCGTTGCAGCTTTTTGTTTTTAACTGTTTCCTTGGGTTTTTGAGGGTTGATATAGGGTTCCTATATATATGAGAGGGCTGAGTTCATAGGAACTTCTTGATGCTATTGCAAATCATTAGAGATTTATTAAGCCACTCTCAAACTCTCTCATTTCCCTCTTTAAGCTCTCATTCCTCTTCATGCATTGAAGTCCAGCTCAAGAAAAATCATCCAAGTGCTTTCAAGCAAATCTCAACACTTGGAGATCCTCTTCCATGCCTTGCATTCATCTATGAGTAAGCATCTCAAGGCATAGGTAAGAGTATTTATTTTACTTGGTGTTTCTTTGTAACACTAATTCTCTTTGTGGGAATTAGTCTTTCTCTCTTTGTGGGAGTTTATCTCTTTGTGTGATTAGGATATTCTCTTAGTGGAAATAACTCTCTTTGTGGGAGTAACTCTCTTAGTGGGAGTTTTGGTGTCCTAGTGCATGGCTAACCCTAATTCTCTGAGTGGGAGTTAGTAATTCTCTTGGTGGGAGTTTGACCCCTGTGTAGGGTTGGTTGGGTCCTTGTGTAGGACAAAATCCTCTTGGTGAGGTCTCTCTCTTTGTGGGAGTGTATCTCTTTGTGGGATTTGTAGTCACTTCTCTTTGTGGGAATATAGTGAATATTGGTGTGGCTGGTACCCACGTTTGGGGAACTAGCATAAAATCTTGTGTTTGTGTTCAGATTGATTATGTCAATTATTTCCTCTTGCATTTATTATTTCGTATTTGCAAGTTTAATTTTAATTGGACAATATATTGCCATTACACTATTCACCCACTTAGTGTGTTGTTGTTAGTATTGCAAGAGTAAGGCGATCCTTACAATTGGTATAAGAGCGAGGTTATAGCATACTGCAACGATGGCATTCAACGCTACATCTGCATCTCATGAAGAAGGTCATTCTACCGATCGACCCCCGCTCTTCAACAGAACCAACTACCCTAGTTGGAAGATCAGGATGATGGTTTACATGAAGGGTCAAGACCTTTGGGACATCACGGAGTTGCCTTTTGAGGAGCCTACTTCTCCTGCGGCTTCTAGAACTAAGGCGGAGAAGGACTTGATCAGAGTCAATGATAGGGCTATGTATGCATTCCATTGCGCCCTCACTCCGAATGAGTTCAACCGCATCTCCATGTGCAAATCAGCCGACGGAATTTGGCATACATTGGAGATTTCTCATGAAGTGTTACTTCAACATAAGGAAGAGGTTCAACCAACCAAACCCGAGAAGGAAAGGGGGTTGCACTCCATGTCGAGAAGAAGTCATTCAAGTGGAAAAAGAAGTTCCAACGGGAAGCTCTGAGTAAATATGAAGAAGATGATGATGGTAGCAATGATGATTACATCGAGCTTGCCAATAAATTCAAGGCATTCCTCAAGGACTAGTAAGGTAAATCTTTGTCAAAATTTGCCTCCAAGTCTAACAATTCTATCTGTTTCAATTATAGAGGAAAAGGTCATCTTTCTACTGAATGCCCTTCCAAACCCACCAAAGATACCTATAAGGGCAAAGGGAAGAAGAATTGGAAAGGCAAGTCTGAGTTCAAGAACCAAAAGAATGGACTTATCGGCACATTTGATGATTCCGATGTGGACACATCATGTGATGAAGAAGAGGATGACAAGGAGCACGCTCACATGTGCTTCGTAGCTTTTGATGATTCTTCATCAATCTCCTCTAGCTCAAGCGATGAAGAGATATAGGCGTGGCTCAACTCCAAAGAATAAGTGTGCTTCATGGCTAATGGGAAAGAGTCTTCGTCAAGCTCAAGCGAGGAGGAAAGCGATGAGGAAGTCAAGGAGGAAAGCGATGAGGAAGTTGAGGAGGAAAAGCTATCCTACGAGGAGCTCGAATACCGCTTCAATGTGGCCTCCAACTTGGCAAGTAAGTGCATCGACTCATATGATAAATTGAAAACTAATTTTAAGAATGCTATGAGTAGGGTGCATGCTTTAGAATCGTCTAGTGTAAATAATCATGATGCTATGCATGCTTATGACACTGGTGAGAGAGGCACACTTCTCTCTCAAGTTAAGAGATTGAGTTTGTCTAACGATAATCTTGCTACTCAAAACCTTAGCTTAGAAACTCGCATTCAACAACTTACGATGAAATATGAAGTGGAATCCCTTAAGATCAAAAGCTTTGTGCATTATAGGGATTCACTCCACGATTTGATTGAAAAACAACATCCGGCAAATCATAGAGGAGGCTTGGGATATATTCAAAATGTGGTACCCAAACCCACCTCTAATTCCTCTTATGGTGCTAATACAAGAAATATTGCTAAGGCACCTAAGAAGAATCATCATGCCTTCTTGTATAACAATAACACCAACAAGAAGCATGTAGATCACAAGGTGGTGAGGAAGAATGAAAACTCTTCATTTTTTTTTTGCTAAGAAGCAAAATCCTCATTCTATGCATGCCAAGAAATTCTTTTCTACACCTAAGCATGCCACATCTACCCCTCTTGCAAACGCAAAACCCTTGCCTAGGAAATCCTTGAGTTTATGGATTCCCACTAAGGTTAGTGTGCAAGAGAGGGATAGTTATATCAACTTTCTAGTTAGGAATGTGATCACCTCATGTGATTACATTAGGAAATCAAACTCATCTTGGGTTTGGTTTCCTAATGGTTAGGTTCCTCACGCATATGCATATTGCATGGGTATTGTGACTAAATGTATATTTTAGCATACCCATTGATTGTGTGTGTTTCATGATTTTGAAAATATTTTCAAATTTATTTTTTCATGAAAATGGAAATCTTGGGGAAGACATTGACATACATGCATTTGTTGATCCATATGTATGTCAATGTGGGAGTTAATATGTTGTATGTTTAAAATATCTTTAAAACATATTTTTGACTCTCATTTCGGGGTGTGTTTGATACCATTGTCTACTATTGATTAGTTTGGTCGCAAACTAATCCCGTTGGATATTGCCAACATGTTTCATGTTATATTTCTTGTTGGCAATGTCATTTTGTATCATTGAAGCTTGATTTTTCCATATCTATTGATTTGATATACTTTAGGCCCATGGCTCCAATATTTGTATATCAATTGATAAAGAGGATTATTCCAAGATTCATTGTCTACAATTGGTATTACCTCAATTGTTAGAGATTTTTTATCTTCTACTTTACAATTGGTATTAGATCCTAGAAGTCAAGATTTGATCTTTTCTATGATCTAGGAGGAGCATGGGATAGTGATTGATACCCACTAAATTTTACAATTTGGTATCATACATCTCCTTATATCTTGCATATTGTCACATCTTTGATAAAGATGACAAAGGGGAATATTTATAATGTCCACCTTTTTGACGATGTCAAGGGGAGAGATATATGCATTATGTAAATATAATTCTTGTATTTCATACATATGCATTTAGGGATAGATATATGGGATTGTATAAACCATTCATGTTTGCATGATATTGTCTATTGCAATTGGTTTATGTAATCCATGTCTACCTATTATATGTCACCATGATGTCTCATTGTTTCATTGGTATAATGAGTATTTACTATTGTTTATCTCATTTTACACTTGGTGCATATAAGTAGGGGGAGCTCATTAGCATTGTGCTTTATTTCTTTATGTTTTACATAATGTGTGTCATCATAAAAAAGGGAAAGAGTGTTGAGTATTGGTGTTTCATACCAATGTTATGTTGATGATGATCACAACATTATGTTGTTGCTAATGACTCTCTTGTTTAGTCTCGTAAGTTACATTTCAGAATATCATTTTTGGAGACTAAACACTTGGTACAAGTATGGACATCAAATGGAGAAGGGCCAAAGCTTGGATTCAAGGGATGTCAAAGCTTGGAGATGATAGAGAGCATCAAGGCGTCAAGATTGAAGACATAGACTCTAAGGAAAGCAATGTAATCTATGTAATATTTCCTTTATTGCTTTCTCTCTCATTTGAGTCTAGATTAATGTAATGCCTTGTTAGATGGTCTACTCATACATGCATATGCATTTAACCATCTTAGTGAGCCTTAGGATTATCATAGAATCCAACCCAATATGCTCATCTTGACCAAAGACTCATTTGGAGTTTCTGGTTCTCCAACAGTCGCCTGCTGAAGGATTCACAGTCGACTGGGTGATTTCTAGTCGCCTGTCGATCCTTCTACAGTCGACTGTGATGCACGGCTCAAGTCAACATTTCTATTGACTCTACTTGAGATTTTCGCATCAGTCGATTGATGCTCACTTTACAGTCGCATGTATATTTACAGTTGCCTGTGAATTGGTCAACAGTCGTCTGAGTGGCGTAAGTGCATATTCTGCCTCTCTTTGTAATTCTCCATCTCCTGCAGCAGCCGACTGATGAAGGGTTTACAGTCGCCTGTCTATTTTACAGTCGACTGTATTATTGTCATCAGTCGTGTGTATGCTTATCTGGAGAAAGAGTGCAGCTCTCCGTTTATTCCATCCCCTGCAACAGTCGCCTGCTGAAGGTTTTACAGGCGCCTGTCATGTTCACAATCGACTGTATCGACTTCATCAATCGACTGTAGTGGCTCAAATTATAGCCGTTGGATATTTTCTAGCCGTTGGACAATCGACTGTCATTTGTTCATCAGTCAACTGTCAGTGAAGTTTCTGCCCAGAAACTAGCAGTTGCAGCTTTTTAGCTGTTTCCTTGGGTTTTGAGGGTTGATATATGGTTCATATATATATGAGATGGCTGAGTTCATAGGAACTTCTTGATGCTATTGCAAATCATTAGAGATTGATTAAGCCACTCTCAAACTCTCTCATTTCCCTCTTTGAGCTCTCATTCCTCTTCATGCATTGAAGTCCAGCTCAAGAAAAATCATCTCAGTGCTTTCAAGAAAATCTCAACACTTGGAGATCCTCTTCCATGCCTTGCATTCATCTATGGGTAAACATCTCAAGGCATAGGTAAGAGTATTTATTTTACTTGGTGTTTCTTTGTAACACTAATTCTCTTTGTGGGAATTAGTCTTTCTCTCTTTGTGGGAGTTTATCTCTTTGTGTGATTAGGATATTCTCTTAGTGGAAATAACTCTCTTTGTGGGAGTAACTCTCTTAGTGGGAGTTTTGGTGTCCTAGTGCATGGCTAACCCTAATTCTCTGAGTGGGAGTTAGTAATTCTCTTGGTGGGAGTTTGACCCATGTGTAGGGTTGGTTGGGTCCTTATGTAGGGCAAAATCCTCTTGGTGAGGTCTCTCTCTTTGTGGGAGTGTATCTCTTTGTGGGATTTGTATTCACTTCTCTTTGTGGGAATATAGTGAATATTGGTGTGGCTGGACATACCCAAGTTTGGGGAACCAGCGTAAAATCTTGTGTTTGCGTTTGGATTGATTGTGTCAATTATTTCCTCTTGCATTTATTATTTCACATTTGCAAGTGTAATTTTAATTGGACAATTTATTGCCATTACATTATTCACCACCCCTCTAGTGTGTTGTTGTTAGTATTGCAAGGGTAAGGCCATCCTTACAAGAGTTTGTTGATTATTGCTTCAAACATGAAATCTGGTAGTTGACATGGCCGTGCAAGTTTTGGCACGGACGTGCGTGTCACGGACGTATCAACCGATTTTGTCGCAGATTTGAACACAGCCATGTGATACCCTGCATGGTCATGCATATTCCAGTTACACAGGCAGCCCTCTATCGCAAATAGTACACGGTCATGCCGATCACTCGCACAGCCGTGCCAATACCCAGAAACCCTAATACGTCCAGAATTGGTTTCTAATCTAGACCGTTGATTTCTGTTGGGTTTAAATCGGATGGAAATGAACTAAAACGTCCTTTTCTATCCTAGGATGGACTCCGATGATATAAATACCTTGAGATACACCCTTTTGATGGCGGCACGGAACATACGAAGAGAATTGAAAGTGCTTCGAGGCGACTATGAGTTTTGGTAGAGGAGGTATTCCTTATTCTAGAGTTTCTGGTAAGATCTCCACATTGGTTGTGTGCATGAGATATTGTAATTGCTAGAGTGCTAGAGTTATTTTATCAAGAGGACACATATTTTTTGGAGGATATTTGTAGTCGGTGTATTCTCTGAATTATCATCTCTGATCTAGTGGAAGCCGTGACAACGGAAGACTGGACGTATGCCATATGTTGGGCTGAACCAGTATAAATCATTGCTTCTCTATGTGATTGCTTGGTTTTGATTCTGTGGTGGTTTCTTGTGATTCTTATGATTCTTATGATTCTTCCAAGATCATAACTTTGCATTGATTGAGTTGGCGACACTTTATCTTTATATAATTCGTTGTGTACACTTTGATGTTGTTTGATATTATACCAGATTCCAAATAGGGCTACCAATTAATTGTTTGTTTGATCTTTATTCTAATTTGTTCTAAGCACTTTACACGATTTTAGATGGGCTTTGAAAAGAACTATTCTCCCTAGCACACCCAAATTATCCGATCCAACTCGAATTTGTATGTTTTTTGTATTTGAATTATTTTAATTGCATATGATAATTTATGCGCTTAGGGTATGAACCCTTGAATTATTTAATTTTTTGTGGATCTAAATATAAATTTTTAAATATGTATAACTTGAAAAAAGAAATATTTTTATATTTTAGTTCATTAACTTCATTTTCCAATGCTTTCCATCATTGAAATTAATTTTGTGTAAGATACATCGAGTACATCCATATGTATAATATAATTGAAAAAATAAAATGTTTTTTATAATTCATTTTAAACTATTTCTTTTGGGGAGTTACTTCGTTCACCCACTGTTTTACTCACGCGCACAACCACTTATTTACAGGCTTGCAATTCCTATAATATACCAATTATTCCTCGTTTATCCTCGTCTGAACCACTCCCACTCCCATCACCAGTAGCTGATGTACCCTGCAGTCGCTGACGAGGACTCCGACGACGATTCAATAAGGTTTGAAATGGACGGTGGAAAAAAGGGAGAGGCAGATGTGGAGGTCGGAAGAGGGGGAGTGGGGGGTGGGAGGTTGGCGGTGGTGGCTGCAGAAGGGGCTGATGAAGAGGAAGGGGGGGCTGGAAAGGTCAGCAGGGGGATGCGGGACTGGGGAGGTCGGAGTAGGGGGAGGTAGGGTTTGGCTAGGGAAGAGGGAGATTGGGAGATTGGGAGGTCAGAGGAGTAGGTGGCGGAGGGCGGGGCTGTGGAGGGCGACGGAGGGGGCAGTGGAAGATGGAGGGGGGGAGGAGGTCAGAGGAGGGGGAGGTGGGTCTGGGTAGGTCGAAGGATGGGGTGGCGGAGTGCCAGGGGAAGATGGAGAGGGGTGACTAGGGAGGTCAAAGGAGGGGGCGGAGCTAGGGAGGTCGAATGAGGGGGGGGGCCGCTTGTTGAAGTTCGGCCGTTTTACTCACTACGCACCACATGTGTATTTTCGGCAACAAATAAGTGGTTGTGCGCTGTGAGTAATTTCGTTGGCAAACTTGTCAATAATTGGTATGTGCTCGGGAGTAATGACAAACTTGTAAATAGGTGGTTGTGCTCGTGAGTGCGCGTGAGTTTAACGGTGGTTGCGCGAAGAAGCAATTCCCTTTCTTTTGTTTTGTAGGGACAAGGGAGGAAAATTTGAGGTGTGCTAAATACACCTCAAAAGTTCAGGTGTATTTAGAAATTTTGTCAAAAAATGACAAAATAAATCACATCTTCAAGTTACTTCCCCTCTCTCTTCCCCAGTATTTTGTCATTTTTTTTTTTGACAAAAATACCAAAACCACCTCAATTTTGAGACGTGTCTAGCACATCTCAAATTTGTGGGAGGGCTATCATGGGAGTCACACGTGCCAGACGTAGGAGTACTTCAAAGGGAAGAATCATGAGAGAGGATGAAAGCTTAATTCAAAAAAAAAAACGAAAAGGCCATGGGGACAGGGCCTGAGCAACTGGCTCAAAAACCATCGGCATTGCCACCCACAAGCGCCCCAAATCATGCCCTGTTCCATGCACAATGATGCCCCCAATTATAATGAGAGCAGGGGGGCCCACGCATATATCACACTTGTTGTGGGGTGCAAAATGAAGATCATATCAACCTATATAATTAATTGATTGCTATCATCATTATGATGATGATGATGCATCATCATCAATCTTTTGAATGATGCTATCAAACTTTTGTGCAGAGGCACAAGTGGAGCTAAGGCATGCATATAGCAATCATTTAAATGTTGGGAGAATCACAAGGGACCACAACAGCAATCCAATGTACAATTCTTGTGCTCCCATGATGCTACATTGAGAGGGCCAGGTCATTTGGTTTTGTCTCCTGTGCCTAAAGTAAACTATGATGTTTGACTACATGTTAGTTAAAGTAGCACTGCTTTCCATCCTAACAGTAATGGGTGGAGTAGTTACATGGGTTATTAGTAAGAGTTTACTTTGTTTTTATTAAATTTTGTTTTCCTCATTAAGGAGTGTATAAGCATATATGCATTTCTTTACCCCAAAAATAGAAACAAAAGAAACAGAAAGTGTATGCCAACTCTCGCATGCAATGGTCCGTTTGGGGGTTACGAGCTTGCTGACTAGTACGACAGAGGGTGTAGAATGGCGTCCGAGATTGAATCTTGAGGAATCAATTGGGAGGTTGGGAGTTTGTGACAATTTTGAAGGGAACCCCAAACTAAATCTGGAGAGAAGGCAATTTTTGGGAGCTAAAATTTTAAATTTTGGGAGAAATTAAATCTTTTGATTGAGCTAGATTTTGGGGTGAACTAAACTTATAAATTTTGGGGAAAACTAATTCTAGACGGAACCGGAGGGAACTAAACTTTAAAACGAGTAAGCCAAGAGACAAGCACAGCTTTAAAACGATTTAATGAAACCAATGTACAGTACATCAGGCCGAAAACATCCACAAATCGAGTGGAGACAAAATACAACATGGATACAATGAAATAAAAAAAAGAGAGTATGCCAATTTGTAGCCTCCAAAAAATACAAAGAAATGTTGAATAGAAGTCTGAAGGGTAGCGTTTGGCATAACAATGCATGACGTATCATTGCAAAGGTTTTTTTTTTTTGGCTCACTTATTTTTTGGCATTTATATTAGTCTATTAAATCTTCGTATTTTAACAAAGTTTTGAAGGACTAATATCAGTACGAATGATGCAAGGAAGCATTTTAAAATTTGCAATTCTACAAGGCCATGCACGTAGGCTGGTTGGGCCGGGCCCATTTGCTGCAATATCATATGGCCTCTTGCTTAAAAGTGTTTTAGACTAGGGCAAACTATTACATTAAGGCCCAGACAGAAGAATTTAAGGCCATATAAGGATCCAAAACGAAGCCCAGCTGTAACATGGGCTCAGATTTTTTTAGCATAGAGAAATTTGGGTGCCTGGATGAGTTCCTTTTTATTACAGTCAGTTAAAAATCAACTTTTAGTTACATTTCAAGATAATTGGTACCGCTTGGCAACGGGTTACGGTTGAAAGCTAATCAGGATTAGCAACGAATAGTTGCACAGATTATTCAAATCAAATTAAATTTTATGCAATTTTAATGTTTGGATAACAGGTTATTGAAATTTATCATTAATTTTTTAAGAGATAAAATCCTGGTATCTTTTGTTTATTTTATTATTATTTTAATCCTGTTATGAATCAACATCTGGTGGAGGAACCTCCAACTTTTTATTTATAGCATATAGAGGAGTGTATACAGATAAGATACAATAGATACGGTCTTATCTATAAGATAAGCCGTGATCCCAACCGACTAACCAGCTCGATATTATCCCTTCACAACACTCCCCCTTATCCAGCCATAGGTGTGGACTCTGCTCATGAATACTTCTGTTTATTTTATCATTAATTTATTAAGAGATAAAATCCCGGTATCTTTTGTTTATTTTATGATTATTTTAATCCATCTTTTTTTGACAAGAAAACACAGTTTGGTAAATAAACCACATATATGTAAGGGTTAGTAACCCTCATTTAGCCCGATTTAAATAGTGTAATGTCTTAATCCGGATTATTTATGCATCAAAAAAAAATCCGGATTATTTAAACCCATTTATCCTAACCAGGATTAAACAATCTTAACCCCTACATTAATTCGTTGCCAAACGGAGCCCTAAAGTATAACCAACCACTGCTGGGCATAAATTACCATGTAAGGAACAAGGGGCCTTTAGGTAATTAGAAGCTATATTGTTTCGCATCCAACTATCAAATTGGGCTAAGAGCATGAATAATTGGCCCATGTCCGATCCATTTCAGCCCACTGGGAGCACGGCCCGTTTCTGCCCTATTCGGAAAAAATCATGAAGCGCCGGGTGGCAATGCTGGCTGGCCTGGTCCGGTTTTCTTAAAGGACTGGGCCAACACGGTCCGATAAGAATGCTGACCGTAAAGAGACGGTCCAGGCACAGCCCGATAATAATACCAGGCCGCCCAGCCCGGCCCAATAAGATAAGTCTCGGATCACTTCCAAATACTTCAAATCCCTGTCATATAATTGATTGTGATAAATCAAACTATCACCAAGTCAAGCAATATGTGGTGTACCATGCAGAACAGATGAAAACAAAGGCCAAGAGAAGAAAAACTAAGTCGGGGAAATACCATCAAATTCAACCCGAAATAACCAACAATTAGACCATTTGGAAGATGAATCTCGAAAATAGGGCAAACAATTGTACACATCAAAAATCCAATATCTATGCTACGTCAGAACTAACAAAGCTCCAGACCCAAAGTAGATATCCACCTTGATACGACCCTCTGAATGGGCCGAAGAGAGACGGGCCAACCTCCCGCCCAAAGAGCTGAACTGGGCCCAAGCCCAACAGGCCCAGTCAGCGGGTCCGTGGCATCGCGGCCCGGTACCGCCACCCAGTGCACTCTTGGCCTCCCGCCCTTTGAGGAAACCGCTCCCCAGATCAAGCCTGCCTTAATCACCATTGAAGGGACCATCAAAGCGGGCGGGCACGAAGGGCGAGATGGCAGTACGCCATAAAGGCGTTGACATGCGGACTCCTATAAGAAGGCAGAAGAACGAAACGCCAAGGTATCAAATCCTGAATAACCAAGTCTTAGGTATTCCACCTCTCTGGACCTTTTCTTCTACCTTACATTTCTCCCCTATAGCTCGGCCTGAGGACTCGCGTATTGGTCTCTCTGTGAACCATACTCGATCCAACCGAGCATCATTCGGACACGTGCTAACGTAGGCATCAGAGGGGAGTTGGTCGGAACAAAGGTCCGACCCCCCCTCCCCCTGACGAGCTTTCTCGTCTGTGCAGATCGAAGGAGACATTCACCAGTCGAAGCCACCCTTCGGCGCTCCATCGTTCGGGTCTGAATGCTCTCGAGCCCGAACCCGTTCGACGGATAGTCCCAGGAAACCATCGCTCTACCGAATCTTTCCTTCAGCACATCGACGCATGGATCCGCGTGTTTTCACCCAAGCAAACGCTCGAATAACCTATCCTGGAGGCTGCATGCGTCTCACGTGACCACGACGACCCTCGGACTTCCAAACTATCAACCAGTGGTGAGAAAACACCCCGAAACATCTGGCGCCGTCTGTGGAAACGAGATCATCTCCCACGTCATCCACAGTAACCTACATAGAGCAGCACAACGACGGAGCGGCTTGAATGCCAACCATACTAGAGGAGGGCAGCTACGTCCAGCACGAAACAGAGCACAGCCGCTCAACAGGAGAAACCAACGAGAAAGATCGTTCCCGTTCTTCAGGGTCCTGAGAAGGGCCCTCGCCAAGCCGGGTGGGAAGAGAAAAGCCATAGAGTGGGACGCGAGCTACGCCCAGGCGTTCGCCAACTGAAGGAATACCTCCGCAGCCCCCCTCTCCATGCCCGAGGAAGGGGAACCACCAAGCCTGTAATTGGCTAGCACCGGGGAAGCAGTGTACTCGGTGCTAATCAGGGAAGATGCAGGGGTACAGAGGCCAATGTACTACACTAGTCGGGTCCTGTGAGATGCGGAGGAGCGGTACAGCCCCTTGGAGAAATATGTATACACCCTTGTCCTCTCGGCACGGCGACTCCGACCCTACTTCCAAGCCCACACCATCCTGGTCCTGACCGACTCCTAGCTCGAACAAAACCTCAAGAGGTTTGATTGGATGGGGAGGATGCTGAAATGGGGGGTCGAGCTAAGTGAATTCGACCTCAGATACAAGCCAAGGACGGCCATTAAAGGGCAAGCACTGGTGGACTTCATCGCCGAGTGTACCATCTGCGACATGAGGCCCCCCGACGGGGCAAACCCGGACATGTTAACACCTCACCCCTTATCTCTCTTTTTGACTGACAACACTCCTGATGATCGATTAGAGGAAAAGGATGCGTGGGTCATCCATGTGGATGGATCTGCAATCAAGGCGGGCAACAGAGCGGACATCGTCATCTGATCCCCCGACGGAACACCATAAAGTACGCCTCCGGTTTGAATTTCCAACCACCACCAACGTAACCGAGTACAAGTCTGCCATCAATGGCCTGAAACTAGCCTGAGCACTGGGGAAAAACTCGGTGTGCCTCCTCAGTGACTCCAGGCTCGTCATCAACCAACTACAAGGAGACTACGTGGCCCGAGACAAAACCATGCAGCGCTACCTGACTTCAGCCAAGTCTGAATTGTCCAGATTCAAGCACGTCGAGCCCATCCACATGTCGAGGTCGAAAAACGCTCGCGCAGACGCCCTCTCCAAGCTGGCCTTCTCTTCCCTCAAAGAGTTGGATCACACTATCTACGTCGAGAGCCTCCAAAGCCCGAGCACGAAGGGAGAGGAGCTAATGAACATCGACGGAGAAACTTCCTGGATGGACCCCCATCGTGCAGTTTCTCGCATCGACGAGGCCCCTGTAGACCAGGAGGAGCACCGAACGCTAGAGCGAAAGGCTCTTTGGTACGTACTCCACTAAGGCGTACTATACAGAAGGCGCTGGACCAAAACTGACGTCTTACCCTACCTCAAGTGCATTGGACCGCATGAAGCAGATTATGTCATCCGAGAGGTCCACAAAGGACTTTGCAGGTACCATCATAGAGGCAAGACGGTCGCGATGAAGATCCTAAGGTAAGGGTACTATTGACCGACTCTGGCCCACGACTCGACGGAGTATGTTCAGAAATGCTCGGAGTGCTAGAAGTTCGCAAAGCTCGGTTCGTCAACTCCAGCCGACCGTGTACCTATAATCAGCCACATCCCCTTTGCTAAGTGGGGGTTGGATATTCTCGGCCACTTTTCTTTCGCGGAAGGGCAGAGAAAGTTCCTGATCGTGGCGGTGGACTATTTTACCAAATGGATCAAGGCCGAACCCTTGGCCACCATCACCTGGAAGAAGGTAAAGAGCTTAGTATGGAAGTCCATCATCAGCAGGTTCAGAATCCCTCGTTCATCGTCACCGACAACGGGAAACAGTTCGACTGCGCGGGATTCAAAGAGTTCTGCGCAGATTGGAAGATCAAACTCCTATTCGCCTCCGTAGTCTATCCCCAGACTACGGGATGGCAGAAGTGACCAATAAATGCATCATCGAACCGCTCCGTAAGAAAGTTGGGGAAGCACATATAGCTTGGCTGAAAGAGCTCTTTGGGATACTCTAGTCATACCAAACTACCCACAAGGAAGCCACGGGGGAGACGCCCTTCAAGGTCGCCTACAGGACAGAGGTAGTTGTTCCTGTCGAAGTAGGAAAAGAGTCACTCCACCTCAGACACTTCGACAAAGAGAGGAATTCGGAGAGCTTAGAAATCAACTTAGAGCTCATGAATGATTGACTCGGAGGGACGCGCAAGTGCACGCCCTCCGCTCCTAAGCGTAGGAGTGTCAATGCAATAAAAACAACTGGTAAGTAACGGGTCGGATCACAGGGACAAGTCGTTCTATATTCACAAAATTTGATCGATAAAGAAAAATATAGCATGAAAACAACCACCTCGACTAACGGTGGAAAAGTGTATGAAAAAGCGAGGAATCTAAAATCCTATCCTAAGTGGCTAGGGTGGACAGCCGAATCGGCAAGCAACGAGGAGGACTCATGTGGGGTGTGTGTGTGCGTGTGCGTGAATGAGGTCGTGGGCGTGGAAATTCATCCCAAATATAACTCAATTGATCTCCCGGCTAAGAAAGCTCAATCGGAAAATACGGCATTTCATCGAACGTATGGGGTGCAATAAGTAATGAATGAAACTCAAGAGTAATCGACAATGAGTACATTAGAGAGGGTCCGCTAGGATGATCCTCTCTTTGGATTTCCCCCTAGGGTTCCAATAAACAAACTTCTAGGGTTTCATCCACCAATTTAGACAATAAAATGTGCTAGAGATGAAAATCACAACCCAACAACAACAACAAGCACAACACAACCACACAAGAAATATTCAGAGATTCATGATGAAAAAGAGGAGTTTTTACTCAAAAAAATCATCCAATTACAATACAAAAACCTAAATCAAAATACATAAGAGAATAGGAAAATTTCACCCAAGTGTCACTCTAAGCTGAGATTTTCCTCTCACAAATGCTCCTCCAAGCTCCAAGCTTCATCCATGGCCTCCTCCCCTAGCCCTAGCCCTAATGGGGAAGAAGAAGCCCCAAAAAATCTGCTGCTGGCCGAAAACTCCAAAAAAACGAGCTGAAAAACCAAAAATCGCAGCAGCCCCCTTCAATACTTAATTGCGGGTCGGATCCGGGGGCGGGCGCCCGCTGCCCGCCCCGGCGTCTCCGTTTGCGCGCGCAGTGCGGGCCGGCCCGCACGTTTTCTTTTTTTTAATTTTAAAATTTTTTTATTATTGCGCGCGCGGGGAGCGGAGCAGGCCGGCCGCTGGGTCGGCCCGCGAAGTAACAGCTGCGGGTTTATTATTTTTTTAAAAAATTTAAAAGCGGCGGCCCGCTGCTAAGAGCGGGCCGCGGGCATGGGCCGGCCAGCGGGCCGGCCCAAAAACGTTGTTTTTTTATATTTTTTTGTTTTCTCAATTTTAAAATTCCAAAAGCTCCTTTTAGCTCCAAATAAATCCCGAAAAATAGCTGGAAATTCCCTAAAATTCTGGAAAAATTCCAGAAAATCCAGAAAAATCCTAGAAGTACTTGAAAAATAAGGGGAGCAAAAGTTAGTCCATAAAATCGTATTTTATGTATAAAAAGAGATTAGGCGTTAATAATCCACGATATCACTAAAACACACGTATCAACGCCAAATTAAACATGATATACACATAAAATACCCAGAAATAGGGGGAAAATAAGCAATTTATATCCCGAATCAATGAACGAGCAGTGCGGCCAGGCTCTAGCCTTCGTCATCCGACAGAAGCAACGAGTGGCCCGCTACAACAACTCCCAGGTAAATGGAAGAGGTTTCCACCAAGGAGATCTTATCATGAGGAAAGCCATATTCAACCCGGAGATTGTTTGCAAGGGAAAGCTCGTCGCAAAATGGGAAGGGCCATACAGGATCACCGAGGTCCTTGGCCAGATGACTTACCGTCTTTCGACCCTAGAAAGTAAAGTGCTCATCCACACCTAGAACGCGGAGCACTTGCGTAAATACTACTAGTGAGGCGATGAATGTATGGACCCTCTCTGAAACATTGTACGAAAACGGTAAAATGTTCTAAATAAAGAAAATAAGGAGCCCCCTTTCCACCTAGACATCCTGAATCCCGCATAGTAAAATAGATTCGGCTGTAAGGCTGGGGGGCAACTCTTCCAGCAGGCCGACCATTTGGTCGACCGTAAGACTAGGGGCGACTCCCCCAGCAGGCCGACCACCCGATCGACTGTAAGGCTGGGGGAAACTCCCCCAACAGGCTGATCACTCGATCGATCGTAAGGCTGGGAGCAACTCCCCCAGCCGGTCGATTGTTTGGTCGACTGCAAGACTGGGAATAGCTCCCCCAGCTGGCCGACCGACCTATCGATCGTAAGGCTGGGGCAACTCCCCTAGCAGGCCGACCATGCATCGACCGTAAGGCTGGGACAAACTCTCCCAGTAGGCCGATCCTTCGATCGACCATAAGACTGGGGGTAGCTCCCCCAGCTGGTCGACCGACCTGTCGACCGTAAGGCTAGAGGAAACTCCCCCAGCAGGCCGACCATGCATCGCACGTAAGGCTGGGGCAACTCTCCCAGCAGGCCGATCATTCGATCGACCATAAGACTGTGGGTAGCTCCCCCCGCTGGCCGACCGACCAGTAGACCGTAAGGCTAGATGAAACCCCCCCAGCAGGCCGACCATGCATCACACGTAAGGCTGGGGGCAACTCCCCCAGCAGGCTGATCATTCGATCGACTATAAGACTGGGGGTTGCTCCCCCAGCTGGACGATCGACTTGTCGACCATAAGGCTGGGGGCAACTCCCCCAGCAGGCCGACCTCGCATCGACCGTAAGGCTGGGGGTAAATCCCCCATTCGATTGACCGTAAGCCTGGGGATAGCTCAGCAGGCCGACCGACCCGACGTCGACTGTAAGGCTGGTGGCAACTCCCCCATCAGGCTGACCCCATGTCGACCGTAAGGCTGGGGCCAACTCCCCCAGTAGATCGACCGCTCATTGATTTTCAGGCTGGGAGCAACTCCCCCGACGTGCCGATCATCTGACCAACTGTGAGCAAAATGATCAGTCGGTGATTATTGGTTTTCCCCAAACCTAGCCATACGACAGCAAGAGTGCAACCAGGATTGAGGAAGGGGGCACAGCTACAAACAAACAACATACGTGGACAACAAACACGGGACGATCATCTATTCCCATTACAAAAAGAGGCGAAGACCAAGATCGTTTACAGAATAAAAAAAGAAAGAAAACACCACAAAAAAGCTAAACCCCCGCGTCGGGCCGGACGACCGCGAAGACCTCAGGAGCGTCTTCTGGACGGTCGACATCGGCGTCCTCTACGACCTCGCTGGCAACTATCTCGAGCCTCTCGAACGCAACCCCTGAGCCTGGGAATTTGCGCTCGATCTCGCGCTGACACTGAAGGAACCCCTCCTTAAACGCCCTGAACATCCCGGGGGCGACGAAGGTCTCGGAATACTCCTTCACCGCCTCCTATGCTATTCAGACAGGGTCCACCTTCTCCAGCTTCCTGACATGGGCCTCAAGGACGGCTATCTGACCCTGGAGCCTCGACCTCTCCATCTTCCCCATCTCGTTTGCGTGAGAAGCCTCGACGAGCTTGGTTATGAGGGCACCCTCTCTCTCTCCTCCTCCTCCAGCAGTTCCTCAAGCTCCTGGATCCTAGCCTCCTCCTCGGCCCCTCTGGATGCCATTAATTTAGTAGCCCTCTCCTCGGCCTGGGACTTTTCGGTCAATGCCACGGTCCTCTCAACGTCCAACCTCTCAACATCCGCGTTAAGCTCGGTAATCCTGGTCTCCATCGACCTCACGCATGCCTCGGCCTCCTGAGCCTACTCCTCGACGGTCCCTTCTTGTCACGCCCCATTCCCACGCATACTTAATAAGGCAACACAACCTATAGGGAAGGAGGATGGAGCTTGACAAGCTGCGGTATTACACCAAGCATGAATAAAGAAACACAATAAGCAGGCCACTGCGAATGCTGGGATCATACATCACAGATATATAAAAGAAAGAAACAACACATACTGCCATCACAGAAGGTACAAACCCACAGAACGACATAACCAAAGAACATGCTACACACCAGCACAAAGTACAAGTGAAACTAACTCAGATAGACATGGGGACTACCACAAGCTACAAAACACAACCCACAGCTACAAAAGGCACTCCCTCACTGCTCAACTCAACCCACGCTATAAGTACAACCCAAAAGGTAGTGTCCCCAGGGTGACAACTCACGACTGGGTAATCTCCTGAGGGAGATTCTGCTCCGGTGTCGACTGCTCAAGACCTGAAAAGTAAAATGAGCACGTCAAACGTGCCCAGTAGAAAACTAACTAGGGTAGGAAAAATCATTTAGGGGTTATGAGTGTAAAGGCAATAGGAGTACAAGCAACCAATGTAAAGAGTACAACACACAAGTGTGCCACAACAACAACAACAACACATATATGGTTCATTAGTTAGTTGATGTTAGTGATTTTGGAAGCCTGGTTATCACCTAAAGATAAGGGCCTGGACCTCACCCCAAATTAGGGGTGAATATAGCACACGACGCAGTGGACACGTGCACTGTACGTCGGGCCTCTCAGCTCCCCCGTCCCTGGCAGGAATGAGGCTCTCCATATAATATCACAACCTCCGTATGTCCCCTCCACTCCCGGTAAAGGCGAGTGGGTATAAGTATCACATATCACATATCACTTTCCCCAACTTCTCAGTCCAGCCCCTTATAGTTAAGTTATACCCAAACTTCCCACATCCCCATACCAGGATGCTCACCTGCTTTAGAGCAGATCGAATCACCCCAGTTGACATGTCATGTATCATAATCCTCATTGAACATACATAATTTCTCATGTGTCATATATAGCACACAAGTTATTGATGCCATTTCCCAGGTTCCTTCAATCTCAAGTTCATTCAGGCATTTTAACAAACACATAATGTGCGCCACATAGATGAAGAGAATCTTATCATCAATTTTTGTAACCAATAGCTTAACTATTCTTACCTACATGCATCAATATCATCCATGCATTTCTAGAGTGAAAAATTAGCAATATCACACAATTCCAATTTCACCCAACACCATTCAACATGCTGAAATTGCAAGAACATCTGGAAAGACAGCATTTTTAACCCATTTCTCTTGAGAATTTGACAAAACTCAAAGCATACAAGTTGGAGATATAAAAGTCCTGGGTTCACCCATAAAATATCATGCAGAAATACGTAGTATAAGATTTATAGTGAATTATTTAGTAAAGTATATCAAATCTGTTCTTCAAACAGATTTCTGGATCTGTATTCAAGGCCAATATTAAGCATGTTCTAGCTAGAATTTTGACATATAAGCAAGCTGATGGACTTTTAGATAAACTTCTTAAGTTTTCAACAAGACCAAGATCAGAAAAATCTATGGAGTGTGCAGGTAATAGTGCTCATTTTGTTGAACTGTGTACAGCTTGACAGAATTTCAGACATCTTGCAAACAATGAATTTTTACTCCTACTTATTGAACTCAACCTATGACATATTGTATATGAATTTGGGGTAGAACTTCAAGATCTACAGCTTTATATTTTTTTCAGAAAGTTATTCCAACTACAGAAATCAGAATCGATGTATAAACACACATGCAGAATTTCTGTTTTTCAAGAGGGGGTGAATAGCTAGGAAAACAAGGGAAAGATTGAATCCTTTTGGGTTATTACAAACATAAAACATGAAATTCATGACATAAACAATACAAATAGCATCCTAGCAATCTCATACTCCTAAATAAAAATCCTCAACCTAGGTTAGAATTCCTACCTCAAGAAATCCTCCTTCCTTCTCTCTTTTCTTTCTCCTCCTTCCACCCTTCTTTCTCCTTGAAGTGAGCTAGGGTTTTCTTCAATTTTTGGAATGAAAATTAGGGTTTTGGGGCATGAAGAAGTGGCAAGGGAATAGGGGGGATTTCGGCCATGGTAAGGGGTGGGAGAGCGAGAAGTAGGAAATGAAAGAAAAAGAGAGAAAGTTAAAGAAAGACGTAGAATGTTATTAAAAAAATATCTAGTTCTAGATTTCTCTTTAAGATAAGCATGCGTGGCTAAAATGACCTTAATGCCCTTCCAAAATACCCCCCAAGTTTCAAGTATTTACAAGTTTGCCATTACTTTATACACACACAACTTAAGTGTGTACACACGGCAGTTTTAGTCAAAAAGACCGTTTGCCCCTAGCCTTTCTAAAAATTTACGGGTGTGCCACTAACCCAACCCTTTTCACACTAACCCCTCTCACACTAACCCACTCTTTCATAATTTACAAGTATGACATTTCTTTATACACCCACCTTCACTCTACACACACTTCCACCCATACGGCCAAATGACCAAAATGCCCCTACCCTCTTCACGAATTTACTCGACTGCCACCAGCCAAAATACGCCATATCACCTCTCATCAACTCATTATACTCCATCTACTCGTGCGTAGAGGACTACCGTATCAGTCGCCGTATATGGCTAAACAGGCCATGACATCCTACCATCCTTAAACTAAAGTTCATCCTCGAACTTTCGAATGTCAGGGTTCTAGTCTAAGAAGAAAATACTTATAAATTTCAAGAGCTTCTCTTTATAATACCCTACATCACGGATCCCACAACATTTCGCATCTAAGATTATCAAAAGAGACGTTGGTACAGGGATAAGTACTTACATAAACAGGTGAGGATATCTGTCTCTCATCTCGTCCTTGCGCTCCCAGGTGAACTCACCAGGGGACTCTTGCTGCCACATGACTCTTACTAAATTAATGTCCTTCTTTTTCAGTATCTTCTGTCTTCGATCCAGGATGGCTAATGGTTGCTGTTCATAAGTCAGGTCAGGGCGCACTTCAATCTCTGAGAAGTCCACAAGACGACTAAGGTCTCCCACATACTTCCGAAGCTGAGATATATGGAACACATCATAAATGCCTTCCAGGGATGGAGGTAAGGCAAGACGATAGGCAACTTCACTAACACGAGCCAAGATCTCGAATGGACCAATGAATCTCGGGCTCAACTTCCCTCGTTGACCAAATCGAATCGTGCCACACGTAGGGGAGATCTTTAAGAACACAAAATCACATGGTTGAAACTCCAATGGACGCCTCTTTGTATCTGCCCAATGCTTATAGCGATCCTGAACGATACGAAGATTC